>JALJCO010003378.1:0-122500 GCA_023101725.1 Atherinomorus stipes | reverse complement strand
TTCTTTCTTTCTTTCTTTCTTTCTTTCTTTCTTTCTTTCTTTCTTTCTTTCTTTCTTTCTTTCTTTCTTTCTTTCTTTCTTTCTTTCTTTCTTTCTTTCTTTCGCTCTTTCACTCTTTCTTTCGCTCCATATCAGTAGGTGGCGGTAAAGCATCTTTGAGTTAGTTGCTAACCGCCGAAAACAGCAGCAGCAGGAGAAGAAGAGAAAGAAGCAAGGGCTAGTCTCTCCAGAGCCTTAGATAAACTTATGAGTATATTTGACTTTATTGAAGGCTCAGGGTCTGTCATTCCAGACAAACATCGGTATGTAGCGTTTCGGTCATTCGGCGTTTTGACCACGTGACACTCAACATGGCCTTCAGCGACCCCAGTAAAACCAGTGGTATGTGAACCATTGCTCTGGATTAAATTAAATTTTTCTGTTTCTACATCCAGATTATGTTGTTAATGTAGACTTTGTTAGACTGAAAACACACGAGCAACATCTGGAAACTGCTTTGAAACAACCGTCTTTGTCTACCGAGGAAAGAAGCAGTTCAGATGTAGGACTGAATCAGTTTAAACACTGACTGACTGTTTTAAACACTGACTGACTGTTTCTTCTCCAGAAAATTTAACAATAGTTCACTTCTATTCAGTGTGTCCCGAACATCTGATTCGAGTGCTGCTCTTTTTCTTTCATAACTGGGTTTAAAACATTTTTTCTTTTCCTCCACGAGCCAGTAAAAATTGCTTCCCCCACTGAATTTACATGTTCAAAGACTAGAAAGATCCAATGTATTGATAGTTTCTTTTGTTTTTATTCCTTACTGAGGATTATCAATAGTTGATAGAACATCACTCTTGTTCTGTATATTATTTTTATTTCTCAGTTACATAAACACGTATACACTGGTTTGGGGATAAATTTGTGTTACTAATCAGAGGATGTGTCTTCTTTCAGGTGAGGATAGCATATTGGAGCCGCTGTGTTTTCCAGAGCAGCTTCCTAGAAGCTCCAGTATTCCCAGTCTGCAGCATCCCGGTGCTGAGATGCTGGTGTGTCTGTTCTGTCCTGAGTCGGTTCCTATGCTTCAGAAAGACGTCCTCCTCAAACACCTGCTGCTGGACCACAAGCTGGTCATCGCTGACATCAAACTCATCGCAGACCTGCCAAAGTACGCACAACACCACATTTTATCATTTCATTAGTTTACCAGCTCTCTGAAAAACCACTGAGGTCTTCTTAGGTCAGGGGGGGTCAATTTTATGGCCCAGGGGCCAAAACCATTACATATGAAAATAACATGGAGGATATTGACTTTGTCATTTGAATCAAAGTTACTAATTCCTAATTTGTCCACATAAAGTCTCAATTTTATGTTTAAAACATTTTCCAAGGCTGGAGGATAACTTTTTTTTGTTTGTTTGTTTGTTTTTTGCTTTGTTTACTTAATTCTCAAAACTGAAGTCAGATTTATGTTTACTTGTATTATGAAGTCAGTCAGTTTTACTACACATATGTTGAAATGTACATTTGAAATAACTGCTAAATCTTTAAAAATTACACTGGTCATAATCTGAGATACCACATTTTTCATTTCCAGATACCCGAGATTAAATGTTTGGTGATTTTTATACAAGCACAGGAAACTGTAATTGGCATGTAAATGTGTTCCTGAGGTCAAATTACGTTGAAACTTCCCTTGTGTTTCTTTCCCAGAAATTTAGAACATCCTACATTAAGTTTGACCCCCTTGTTTTTAATCCATGCCTGGAAAAGTATTGATGCACATTTATACTGTCGATTTAGGAGAGAAATGAAAGAATAGTTTTGAGTTCCTGTGAGCTGGATGTTGTGATGGAGGCTGGGCTTTGGTGTTTTCTGTCCACTGGCAGGTACATGCTGTACTGGAAGGGCAGATTTCTGGAGCTGCCAGTTACAGATTTCTGCAGTGTGATCAAGACCAACTCTACTGGTCCAGTTGGTGAGCAAACTGGGACAAAACATAACAGACTGAATCAAACTAGAAAATATTTCATCCTTATCAGACGTCTTATTGTATTGTGATTAGGGATGTTTGATATAGGCTTTTTTTTTTTACCGATATCCGATATACCGATATTGTCCAACTCTTAGATTCCGATCTCCTATATCAACCAATACAGGTATATGCAGAGAGCTGTGAGGTTGTATCTCTCATATATTGAGAAATACAACTATATTCTGCTCTGTGAATAAAGATCCCCAAATTTCCTTAACTCGGCCAGAGGAGTTCAGAGGGGCGGCAGTGGCTCAGGTGGTAGAGCAGGATTGGCGGTTCGAATCCCGATCCCCCAGCCATATGTCGTTGTGTCCTTGGAATTAGTGGATCAAAGCGATTCGCCGGGATGAAGGGCCGAACTTTATAATAAAACGTTTGTCTGTAGCCGGCACTTCAATGATGCTGACAGCTAGTGTTAGCAGGCTAGCGTTAGCCAGCGTGCCTAACTTTGAGCGTCTGAAAACACACAAGCATCTTGAAATCGGGTCTGTACCCTCCCGTTTCCAGCAGATCAACTGGGTACTGCCAAGAAAGGAGACCGCTTATAAAAGAGCATTTTCACAGATTTTGTGTATCAGACAAGGACATTGTCTCTTCACACAGCAGCAGCTGCACGTCACCTCTACTGGGTGAACATCATGGCCTAAGCCAGTTTTTTTTTTCTAATTCTTTATTGATGATAAAGGCCTAAGATCTAATTTAAGATGCTTGTGTGTTTTCAAACGCACAGTTGAGCACATCAGCAAACGCTAGCCTGCTAACGCCAGCTGTAGTGTCTCACCGGCTACAAACAAATGTGCTGCCTTGTTTTATTATAAAGTTCTGAGACTTTTATAAGCGGTCTCCTTTCTTGGCAGTCCCCAGTTGCTCCACTGGAAACGTGAGGGTGAAGACCCGATTTTCAAATGCTTGTGTGTTTTCAGATGCACAAAGTTAGGCACGTCAGCAAACGCTAGCCTGCTAACGCTAGCTATAATGTAGCTGCATCATTGACGTGCCGGCTATAAACAAACGTGCTACCTTGTTTTATTATAAAGTTCGGGCCTTCATCCTGGCGAATCGCTTTGATCCACTAATTCCTTAGCATCGCTTCAGTCGGGAATCCATGAAAATTTAAGTAGGGTTGGCGTTGTTTATTCAATTTACCAAGTGGAACAGAGCAGTGACATTGGATTCAGCCATTGTTGAAATGACCCGGAAGAAGAAACGCTTAAATGTTACAAGTTCTGCAAACAGGGAACACTGCGCTGTAGTCACATGACTCTGAAAGGAATGCTGGGATATGAAGTTCATTCAGGATAACAGGGACTTTTCTACATGCTGAACAACTGCTAATGGAACAAGATGCGAGATTTTGTTGCCCCATAACGAAATGAAATGAAATGAAAAATACTTTATTCATCCCCGAAGGGAAATTCAGTATTGTAAAAGCTCACTTTTTTTTTTTTTTTTTTTTAAATAAACAAAAAAGTCAGTCAGTCTTGTTCTTCAGGGTGATGCTGCTGGCAGGAATGAATTTCTGTATCTCTCCGTCCTATACAGCGAACTTGACGCAGCCTCCCACTGAACACACTCTGTTGATTCTTCACCGTGTTGTGGAGAGGATGGGAAGTGTCCTCCATCATCTTCATCAGCTTGTGCAGCATTCTTTTTTGAACGATCAGCTCCAGCGGCTCCAGAGTTATCCCCAGCACAGAACCAGCTTTCTTGACGAAAATAACGAAATCTTACGAGATTTTAATACCAAAATCTCATGAGATTTCTTTTTTTTTTTCTTTTTAAATATCGGCCCAAAAAACACATACCGATATTCTGTGACATCACATTTTAATGCCAATATCGGCCGATAATATCGGACATCCCTAATTGTGATAAAATCATAAGTAAGGCATTTGTGGCAACAGCCTCTGAAAAGCATCTGAAATAATGGGAATTATGTCAGTGACATGGCTCATCCTCCCCACAGAGAAGCAAGATCACTACTTTCTGCTGTGTGACATCCTTCCAGAGGACCGAATCCTCCGAGAAAAGCTCCAGCAGCAACGACTGGTGAGGCTTTAAATACCAGGTTTAACTGGAAATTTCTACATTTACTTTACATTTCCCAACTCTAGGTCCAAAACAAACATTTAGTTTCTGCTCTGTTGTTGTTTTGGCTCATGTCAATATAGAAAATAATCAGTTTTCCAAAACACACATTCAGGTAAAGTTCCTTTTAGAAATCTCAGTCCAGGAGGAAATGTGTGCACGGCCATGTTTAACCAGTTAATACTAAATAATATTTTATATGCTGATAATTATTTTTTTTACAAAATCAAATATTTTATTTAATAAAATAATTTTTGCCATATTTATTTTGACCTTATGGTATTGCAACAGCTGATAGGGAGTTTTTAAGTCGCATTTAGGTGGCTAGAAAAGTTGCACAACTTCACAGGACATGGCGACGTATGCCGAGTTTGACAGATGTTACTGAAAAGTCAGCTGTCAGCAGGTAACCTTCTGCTCCTTAATGATCAGTGTTTAATCTCATTGATGGGATTGGAGGTAAAAAGGACTCCACACTTTCCTGGATCCTTTCACATCCTACATCACTCATACAGATCAGGCCTTACTGTAGGTTTGATGACGGACTCCTCAGTTTTGTGATGTTTGTCTGGTATTCTACAGGAAGAGGTGCTTGAACAGCAGCAAATGGAGAGAGATGACCACAGCTTCCATCGTCTCTGCATGTTCTGCAGTCAAGACTTCACTGGAAACAGGTAACGCAAGTTGAAGCTTCCAGTGAACCCTGAAAGCTAAAGAAAGAGTTTGAACAAAACTGTGTAGAAGACTTCAGATTTAAGCATGACTGAGAACCACATCTCAGTCTGAAGAGGGAGAGACTCGGTTCACACTTGGAAGGGTCATAGTGTCACAGGAAAACCATCAGTCTCTCTTACTCTGGTCATCTGTTCTTAGCAGACTGGTTTGTTGATATTTTTAATAGAAAAGTTTATTTTGGGATATGTTTTTCAGGTCGTCTCTGCTGAACCACATGGCCCGAGAGCATTCGTTTAGCATCGGGCTGCCGGACAACATTGTTTACTGCAACGAGTTCCTTGACACGCTGCAGAACAAACTGGACAGGTAAGACTTGACCAATCAGCATCTTGACACCCCCCGAAACCAGACGGTAAGTCCCACTGAGGCCAGATTTTACAACAGATTAGACCACAGTAAGAAGGTTGCTAGTTCAAGCCCCGGCTGGGGAGGGGGTTTGAACAATTCCAACAGCGGCCTTCTTATGTGGAGTTTGCATGTTCTCCCTGTGTACACGTGGGTTTTTTCTGGCTTCCTCCACCATCCAGAGACATGCATGTTAGGTTAATTGATTTCTCTAAATTGTCCCTATGAGTGAATGGTTGTCTGTCTCTCTGTGTTTGCCCTGCGATAAACTGGCGACCTGTCCACTGTGTTCCTGCCTCTTGCCTGATAATAGCTTGGATTGGCTCCAGCAACCCTGAACTGGACTAAGCGGTATAGAAGATGAATGAATGAATCTAGACCAGCTGGATGAAACTCGGCCTCCAGTCTCTCGTGTGTTTACTCTCAGCTGGACTCAACCTGGCCGAGGCTCGGTGTACAGAACCAGACTCCATAACAGTCCTTGGAATTAGTAACGTCTGACGAGGAGCTGTGGGAAAGTATAGGGGGAAATAAATTAACCTTAGCAGTTTTCCAGATATTTTAATTGAGGTGTTGCACTGGTAGATTTCCTTGCTGAAAAAACAAACACACCTAAGACCAGCTAGCTAGCTTTTTAGGTTTTTGTTATGACCTGGAATCAGAAACATGACCAGCCCAAAGTTCAGTATAAACAGCCCTCTGTGGACCGGTCCAAACACCAGTAACACAGAACCTGACTGTAGCTCTATTCAGTTTAGGAAGACGCTGCTGTGTGTACTTTAGGGCTGGGGATTCAAATTTCAAGGATCAGTTACAATTCTCATGGTTTCTAATCGATTCTAATCGATTTGGTTTGCTGATATTGGAAACATTTTTTTAAGCCGTTACCCGAGTTACATGACTCTGACTCAGATCGATCTTTGGACATACAAATCGATCTTTAGAAATTAATGTGAGAATCAATTCAGAATTGGAATAATCTTTTTTTTTTTTTTATTTAAACAGAATTTGTTGTGATTGGTTGTTGTTCTACATCAGTTTGCAGTGTTTGTACTGTGAGAAGACGTTTCGGGATAAAACCACGCTGAAAGATCACATGAGGAAAAAAGCTCACCGACGGATCAACGCCAACAACCGGGAGTACGACCGCTTCTACGTCATCAACTACCTGGTAAAGACAGAAAGCACACTTACAGAGGACAGAGAAGGCTTTCACACGCTTGCTAAAATTCCAGTTTTCTGTGATGTTAAAGGGGAAATAAGTGGAAATTCATCATTTCTAGATTGAAGAAATTCAAAAGTTCATGCACCACCTCGTCTCCGAGCCCTCGGCCCTCCCTGCATTTTCAAGGTGGAGGGCACTGCGAGAGCTAAAGGGGCTGCAATTCAAGACAAAAAATGCTTTGATATTTCTAATATTGAAGTAAATGTCATTTTAAATGCAGCGATGTTAAACACGTGAGATCATGTCAGATTTCTGTAAATGTCTTCATCTTTTTGCATCTCGTTTCATGTTTAGTGTCTGAGGTGTAAGTAGAGAACATTTGAGGCGGAAAATTAGCAGCATTGTTGTCTTCCTGTCAGGAACTGGGGAAAACCTGGGAGGAGGTTCAGAGTGAAGATGACCGTGAGATGGTTGATGATGATAATGAGTGAGTATCCTCAGCAGGAGCTTCAGGGATCAGCTTTTATTTCTGGGAAAACCTGTCTTTTTTTTTTTTTTTTTTTCCCCAACACATCCAGAGTAGATGTTTGTCCTCCCAGGTTCTCCTCCAGGTGATTAATATGTCTGTTCTCCACAGAGACTGGTCAGACTGGAGAGCTCATCCAGTTTCTGCTGTGTGTCTGTTCTGTGACCAGAAGTCAGAGACCATGGATCAGATCTACACACACATGAAGGTGAAGATGGGCCACATGACTTCTACACACCTGAAGTTTAGCTCAGCTGGAAGTCAGGGTTTGCTTCTCCCATCAACACTAACATTATGTCTGTGTTATGATAATAAACTTTATTTACACTTCACTTTTCTTAACAAATGTTCATATAGGAGCAGATAAATCAGATAAAACCACTGAAAAAAGTTTCCAGAACAAGAAGCACTCCTCTGAGAGGATATCAGATTTCATACAGCCTCATCAGATAAATCAGAGGATGAAAGACCACGAAGGAAAAAACGTATCCTAAATATACTGGCTCTGACAGATAAACACACCTGTGTGTCATCAGCAGAAATATCTGGTCTCTGACTCCTGTTGTTTTGTAGGAATCTCATGGCTTTGATCTCCATAAACTGAAGACAGATCTAAGTAAGTAGACCAATCCCAGATCAGCAACACTTCATGAACACATTCCTCAGGATTTTCTTTGTTTATGAAACACACTCAGTCCTCCTGGTGCTTTATGGCTGATAGCTGCTCCAACCCCAGTGTTCCTCATTCATTTATGAAGTAAAAAAATCCCAAATCATCTTCAGCCTTGGAGGAGGAGCAGTGGTTTGGTTCCCAGTTTCTCCAGAACTATTTGTCAAACACTAAACCCCATGTTCCCTCAGACGGACAGCAACAGCTAGACATATGGCCAGATGCACATGGGTTTTTGTGTGCCAGGAAAGCCATATGAACCTGATCAGCATATTGATAAGTTGTGCCTGGATCAGACTGCACAAATTCATCCTGACTTTGACCCAACAGGCACATCGCGGACAAACACGCTCACTGTCGTGCTCAATTATGCGTCGGATCTCTGAACATTGCATCTTTACCCACATGTAGTGTGACATAATCAAAGACTGGTGATTTGATGTGTAGGATGCTTCATGACCATGACCTTTTTGTCCTCAGATGTGTTCCTAGACATTGACCAATAGGAAGACGGAGCGCCCCTCTGCCAATAAACTGCTCTGTGGTGCGCTCAAACATACATATTGGTGTTTTAAACATGCTCATAAATAAGCTGCCTCAAAGTCTGTGTGCAGGATAAACGGCCCCCAATGCTTTTTTCCCACCACCCAGGAACGAATTCATTGTCCTTTTTAAAAAAAAAAAAAAAAAAAAAAAAAATCTTTACGCTGTTGGAGCAGAGGACAACCACCGTCACCCAAAGTGTGTCCGTTTCCATGACTTGATTGACAGCTGCTTGTCCCACCTCCCTGTCTAACCAAACCTTGACTTTTAAAATCTTTGTAAACGTGGACTACTGCAACAAAATACAAAATCACGCTTGAACTTGCAATTCCCATGTGGTTCTGTGATCTCGCGGACCGAGCAACACAGGCACACAGTGTGCATTGTAAATGGACGTGCCCTGGTGAAGATGGGTCACAGCCTGCATGGACCCTGTGTAAAGCCGCGCTCAGGAGTTCCCCTGCTGCAACAACTTGGACTCAGACTTATTTAGCAGACTTGTACAGAGCTTGACATCAAGCTCTACACAAGTCTGCCAGTTATGTCCTCTGCCAGTTATGCAAGTGAATGCAGCAGGGAAACTCCTAATACCTGCATGATAGCGGCTCTCGAGGACCGGATTTGCCTACCGTTGTTGTAAAGACTAGTCTTATTGGCCATGCGATTAAAATGCAAATGAACTCATGTATCTGATCAGCTACACTCAAATGAAAATGAAGAAACCCTCTTTTTTTTTTTTTTAAAGCTAATGATCACAGATGAGAGCCAAGTGGCGTCACAAAAACTCCAAAGTTCTGCTTCTTCCTGTAAAATCTGTCAATTTTTAGTGTTTTTAACTGTTGATGTTGTCAGAAGACTGAATTAATCAGAAACTGATTGAAAATCAGCTGTTAAAGATGGATAAAATCTTCATCATCTGACAGAATCGCCCTTCAGAAAATCCCAGATGTTTGTGACTGACTCAGTTATCCTTCCATGTACGCTGGGACACCAGGGACGGGAGGTGTGAACTAGCTTTGGCTATAAGCAAAAGTTTTCATTTTTGTGACTTTGTATAAATGCAATGTCCCTTCCAAATAATACATAAATAGCGTTCCAGTTAGATGTCCCAGTCTCACAGAAGCCTCAAACTGGGTTCATCCTGTCCAGCTGATCCTAATAAGTGAAGATTATTGGTTCTTACTTGTGAAGCTGCTGGAATGATTTTAACATGATTTACGATGATGATCTGAATACTAAGTCAGAGCCTCCTGTGTGTCAGTTCCCACCTGATCAAACTGGTCATCAATCAGACTGATTGATCTCAGACAGTGAACGTGTTCAGATAGCCTGGGTATGGATGTGAGGATCAACGTTGTCCTCTAATGTCCTCAAGTCTCTTTTTCTCTCAGACCTCAGGTTCTACCAACAAGTGAAGCTGGTGAACTTCATCCGGCGGCAGATCCACCAGAACCGTTGCTATGGCTGCCAGGAGAAGTTTGACAGCAGAGACGACGTCCTGCATCACATCATGTCAAAGGACCACATCATGACGCTGCCAGAGACGTCCATCTGGGACCAGCCTCAGTACGTCCTGCTTTATCGTCCACTTTCATGTTCTACATCCTTTAACTACTCAGGTCGTGAAGAGTCCACGCTTCATAGGTGTTTATATTCCATGAACCAAACTAAAAAAGAAAAAAATGTTCTTTCAATATCGAAGCTCAAACTATTACCAGTGGAGCACTTTCTAATAACAAATATTCAATATTCAAATACTGTACTTATTATGAACCTTGTTTTACATACTGTCCATAAAACTAGACAGGTAGCTTAACAAACATAACTGTGTTCACCTGGTAGACCAGCAGTAGTTTTAGTTTTCCTCCCCGCAGTACAGTATGTTTCTACCTCTACGTCAGGTCTTTTTAACAGTTTCTGAGGCACTTAGTCACGACTTATGACAAAACTTTTTCTCCAAGAAGTAGTTCAGTGATAAAATAACGCTGACAAAAAACAAAAAAAAAAGTATTTTAGATTGATGTTACCAAATATTCTACAATAGTGTACAAGGAAGAATTACATTAAAAATACAGGAAAAAACTGTGAATGTTGACCTCCAGCGTTGCCATAGCAATGTATAAACATTGTGCCAAACTTGCTCTAAATGCAGTCAGCTACACATACCAGAACCGTCTTAAACCGTCTCATGCCCCAGGTCATGCAGACTAACACACAGGTTACGGAGTCATGACAACACAACAAAAGTCCAAACCCGCGTAAAGCTGTCCTCTGTTTCTGCAGGTACTACTTCCCCACGTATGAGAACGACGCTCTGCTGTGTACGCTTTCTGACAGTGAGGAAGATGATGCTGATGAGACAAAGCACAGAGAGGACGTCCCAGTTATAGCAGAGGACATTTCCAGTCTCAGAGCTCTGAAGAAGACCAGCATCCTTAACCAGCTGCTGAAGAACAGAGGATCCTGCAGCTGACGGATGGGTGGACAGGCAGACATATGGATGGATGATGGAGTTTCTCCTCATCAGACATGGTGTGCATCATAGTTTCCATGAAGACATGAACAGTGTTCTTTGGTGTGCAGCAGATAAAAATCCACCAGGAGGCTGTAGTTAAAGTCACTTGTGTTGCATAATAAAGAGGAGCAGAACTTTCTGTTCTGAAGACCTAATTATGTTTGAATGATTCTCCTCCTGATGGGGAAACATGCTGAACATGTGTGTGATTACATGTTCAAATTACTTTTAACAGCAGCACAGAACAGATCTAGAAATGATGAGCAGTAAGAAAAACCATACTTAAAAACTGGTTTTATTGGGAGAAAATGCCTGATGTTCAGATCATGGATACACAAGTTCTTGGAGTCAAGTAGAAACGGGGGAAGTGAAAGAGAATTGAGCACAAAAGGGGGGAAAAAAAGCAATCTGTTGCCAGTCTGGGAACTTGTGTTCACAGACAGTGATTTCTGGAAGTCATTGACTTTCAACTCTACTTTGAGGTCTTGTTTTTAGTTGGTCTGATGTTTTGCACGGCTTTACCAAGTGAAACCTGTCGGATGGTGGAACCGAACTGCAGCGTGCTGAGACTTTCCACCATGTCCTTCTCATCTGGACTCACATTCACGAACACGCAACACTGGGAAAAAAAAACAAACAAACAGAGGACACAGCTCAGTCCTGAAGAAAGTTTGCTGATGATGTAAGGAAAACTGCAGGGAGTTCACATCTAATGCAGCTTCCCACAGAGGAGAGCTGATCAGATTTTTCCATCTAAAATCGCTGTTGGCGATTGTTGTGTGACTCAATCATGACTTTGCAGATGGACTTGTTGCGATTTATACACATAAAGCTGAACTGAATTATGTTCCATAAAATGCCAAACAGCCTACATAAAAATATGTGCAACAGATTTCACACCTGTGAGAGGATAATTCTGAATAATGTCTCAAACGGCCCCTCATCAACGTTGAGCATAGTTCCTTTGTTCTACCATACTGTGTTAATAAAAAATGAGACAAAGCATCACATGTTCATGGGTCACGGAGACAGCAGCACCGACCTGCTGCCTCCTCACTATAGCTCTTGTACTTGTGGTCATACTCAGAGCATTGAGAGCAGCTCCAGCTCACCTTGGCATCTCCACTGAGGCAGGGCTGCAGAAGGTGGGTGA
Source organism: Atherinomorus stipes (assembly GCA_023101725.1). Lineage (NCBI taxonomy): Eukaryota > Metazoa > Chordata > Actinopteri > Atheriniformes > Atherinidae > Atherinomorus > Atherinomorus stipes. The sequence goes on along the minus strand of JALJCO010003378.1, from coordinate 110,737 downwards.
GTTTGGAGTTCCTGAATGGAATGTGCAGCGCATTACACTTCAGAGCTCCGAACACCTGGAGGAGAAACGGCAGCACCCTCAGACCTGACTCCACTTATTAAAACAAATGTAGACCTCTAGATATTAAATATGGATTATAATCATGTTTCAGTTATGAGGTCATCTTTGGATAAAACGATAAAGATCAAAATGTCAAAATCATTGTGCATCATAGGATTTCCTCTGTATTTGGAAACCTCGCCTCATACCTCAGCATGACGAACCTGAATGCCTTCTGTTGAATAAGGTTACAGTTGATCACTGGGTGAAACTCCCAGGGTGGCGGCGTCAAAAAATATCATTGATCTATACCAAAGTTCACTTACTGCCTCTTGTCCTTGCCACACTGTAAAATTATTAATCCCAGATCTCAAAGCTCTACTCTGTTGGATTATAATCATGATGCTTCTTTTATTTTTCACTGAAAAAAAACGTCAGCAAAACAAATTGTGAAGTGAAATCAAAATAAAAGTGCAGTACCAAGAAAAAAGAACAAAAAAACAAAAAAGATGAAAGATTATTACTCAGTTTGTGTTGTGTTATCAGTTACATATTATATTTGTTAAATTTGAGGGGTTTGAACAGTAGCCTTCTGGTGTGCACCTGGCTTGTTCTCCTGTGTATGCATGGGTTCTCTGAGTACTGTCGGGAGGGTCATTCCAAATTGGTAATTTATTTTAGGAAGAATTGAAATTGTAATCAGGGCAATGCAGCTTATTAACTTATGAATACTGTGTAGGTCCCTGGTGTCAGCACTCTTTGTATGCCCCAGAGGCAGAGTCTCAGGTATGGTCCAGTTCACAGAGTAAACAGAGATTTCACCAAAACGGACTGAGGAGATGATGTAGGATTTAAAAGATAAAGAAAAATGTCATCAGCATGCAGACTAATTTGGTGTTTCTGTAAATTTGTAGATATGCAGGTGATACTGTCTGTCTGCCTTATGGCTGCTGCAAGAGGTTCAATGAACAGAGCAAAGAGATAGTAAAAGTAGGCAGCCCTATACCTCCGTTTAAACAAAATGGGCTGGGTATTTTTTCATTGGTGATTACAGATGTTGTTGGGGTGTTGCTTAGAATTTCCATCCAGTGTATGAAGTAGGATCCTAATCCAAAGTTTTACAAGGAGACAAGAGATGGTCAACTCACTCAATCGAATGCCATTTCTGTAGCTAAAGTTTGAATTATGGCTGAGTCTTTATTGTCGGAACCTGATTTGCTGTTGTGCAGGTGAATCAAATTGGACAATCTTCTCATGGTTTTTTTTTTTTTTAAGCGCGTCTCACCTTAAGAAAGCCAGTTTGATTTGGATGTATGAATGATGGGATGACAGAATCAAATCTTATTGCCCGAGTTTTAAAAAATAATCTTAATGCATAATTCAGTAGAGAGACTGTGATTTAAAGGTAGAGTCCAGAGTTTCCCCCCTGAAAATAAACGCTAGACTTATGCAAGTGAAATACGTCTCAATCCGTGCCTTTGGGCCCCTACTCTCATGTGATGGTGAGTTTGAATGCAACTCCTTCTCCCCCTGTCTGTAATTAGCTTTTTCCCTTTGTTTTGGTTTCTGGATGTATTCTGGGCCGAGATTTCTGTTTATATTTGCCAGCCAATGCACGCTGTGTGGGAATAAGCTCATTGCAGGAAGGCACTCTTGGGCATGACTGGAGCAGACGACATTCACTTGAACTGTCAGGGGGAGGAAGCAGAAAAGGAAATGAAATAGTAAGAGCTTCAAGATAGTGCATGTTGGAAAACCAGGGTTAATATTGGTTTGGCTTTCACCTGCTTCCGCACTCTGAAAGAGAAGCTTGAAGCTGAATAGGCTGAGGAATGATGCAGCCATTAGGCTGAGGGGCACTCAGTTTGAATAATGTTTGCAAACAGAAATGGGGAGGAACTCCAGACTCTACCTTTAAGAATTAATGTAATCAGGGGAGGTGTCAAATGGTTTAGTTTGGTATATTTCATTAACCATGTTGGTGAATAATGCTGAGAAAAGTCACCAAAATTGTTAATAGAATTCATCTAAACCTGGGGAGTTATTGTTTGGCATGTGGCCCAGAGCTTCTTTGAGTTAATCTGTAGTAAGCAGAAGTGAACGTTGGTGGTCCAGAAAATAAAAATCCTGTCTTGTAATTCCAACCAGTGACAAAACCAGCTGAATTTAGTTAGCAGAGCTCCTCCTGGTGGAGATGGTGTTTTCCCTCGTTAGTGAAAACACTTGTTCGTAAATATACAGGGAGATCCAAAAACATGGGAGGATTTTCTTTTTTTTGTGGCACCTGAATTGTCCATCTCTGGTAGTGAGTATCTTATTTTTCATCTTGTGGTCTTGTGTAATTTCTTCACATGCATTCCCTTTTGAGATCATTTGAAAATGTTTATTCAGCTGGCTGGATGAAAGTTTACCAGTTTTATTGGCAAATTCAAAATGAAATTGATGGAGCCTGAGAAGATTATATTCATTTTTTTAATATTCATTTTTGCCATCTTAAAAACAGTTGAGTTCAAATTTGGTTTCAAAAAGTTGTTTTTATCATGTTTTTTGGCAGAGGTGGACAACCCTGGTCCAGAAAGTAAAAATCCTGTCTAGCAGTTGTTCCAACCAACAACTAAACCAGCTGAATTTAATTAGCAGAGCTCCTCTGCAGGTAGACGAGCTCGTTAGTGAAAACACCTGTTCTAAATGTAGAAGCAGATCCAAAAACATGGCAGGATTTTTTCTTCATGGCACTTGAATTGTACACCCCTGATCTTTAGGCAAGGGAGAGGCCAGGGTGTCCAATCTCTTCAGTCTTTTCTCTTCTATAATCATGATGCTGACAGGAAAGTATTTTTACCAGAACTCCTCAATCTTCAGTCCTGTTCTTCTCTAAGCTATAAACATGTAAAATTCTTCGAAACAGGTTTCCTGACCTTTGTGCACCAAAGCTGTGGATGAGGGTGGATATGATCGAACCTGTCCAAGAGCTGTCAGTGACTTATTGATCGCTGCAGCCTCCACCAGCCTCTGTCCTTCAGCCTCCGTCTTGGAGATCCGCTCAGATCCAGCAAGATCACACAATGTCAATGAACCACAAGATGTCAGTCCAGACACCTCATCCAAGCCCTCGACCTGCAGCGTCACCACCAGATGGGAGCGAGAGCTGGGATGGACAATAATTAGACCCAAGTCATGATTTATTTTTTAATCATGTTTATGAGGTTCAAGTGTAAATACATTCTTTGAAATGCTGAATCTAAATGTTTCAAATACATGCCAACTGACATCGCCTCTTGTAACCTCAGCAAATACACAGGCTGAGCCTCATTTAAGATTTTAGATTTAGATGCAGCATTTAGAATTAAATTTAAAATGAATATATTATTTTACATTTACATCAAATATAGAGCATTTAGATGTAGATTTAACTGTGCCCTCCTCAAATTTAGGAACCTTTGTGGCAAAAAGTGTCCATGCATAAAAAAATGCTATAAAATCACACAATATTTGTTTATTAATCTTTTTTTTTTTATTGTGATAATGTGCACATAACAAAAACCCAAGGTGAGGGGATGTGATATGTCGGATAATGATACAAAAAAAAAAGATATTGGGTTAGCAAGGTAAACGAGTTAATGGATAAATAAAATATTAAAAAAACATACATAGAAGAGGAGCAGAATCAGTGCACGTTATTCTGTGGCTGGAGGAGAGAGCTGTGAATCTAGCAGGTTGATCTTGCGCATGCGCATTATTCAGAAACTCGCTAACAGTCTGCTTTCTGAAATGCACAAACATCTTCTATAGCGCGTTTAAACATAGGGAAATGTGCTAAATGCGAGGAAAGTGAGATAAACACTGCGTCAGCTGCAACTATTAAACAGAATTTCTATGCATGGTGTCCTATAGATGTTTGTGTAAAAGACATGTGTAAAACCTCTGCGTGTTCATCTTGGTTGAAGCGATTTTTCTGTTCTTATCACCCATCTCCATGATGCTGATTATGTCTGCCTCAGTCTGGACCTGGACCCACGTCAGGCCGGGGATGGACACAGACTTCCCCTGCACTCGTATGTCCAACGAAGGTCCTGTACCTTTGCTCAGCAGGTCGTTCAAAGTTTCATTATAATTCTCTAACATGGAAATCTGGAATCAGCACATTAACACACATTTTTGTAATTTTATGTTCATGTCATTGAAGTGGATCCATTAGTCTGCTTTTAACTGCATGAGACGACAGAAAGAAACCATCTCCTCTACTTCCTTTCTGTCAGTTAGACAGCGCTTTCATCACTACAAGCAACCAGATATTTAAGGAAATGCTAAACCATCATGATAAAAAAAAAAAAAATGAAGGCACATTTGTTTGTAATAACAAAACTGAATCCCCCCACCCACACCTAACCTGGTTTTCAGAGACCTGGTTTTCACAGTTCTGGGCACAGAAACCTGGTTTTCAGAGATCTACAGTAAGTGTGGGCATTGATGATGTGCTGTGATTAAATTAACCATCATACCTTCAGAGTGTAGGACACCTTCTTTTTTTCTGCACATACACGTAGAAGTTCTCGTACAGATCTGAGGAAAACAAACACATAGTACTGTAGTAACGATCTCTGAGGACAGACTGAAACATGAGAACGTGAGCAGTCGGGTTTTAAGTTGCTGTAATTTGTCTCCTTTGAAAAGAAATTCGATCTTTGGGTAAATGAACCATCTTCATCTCTGAGCTTTTTCTCATAAGTTATTGATGAACTGTTGCATGTAACACATTCTTAGATGTGTCATCAAAGATTCGACTGACAGTGAGAGACAAATATTTACATTCATTTCTCAGCAGCAACCTCCAGCAGACCTTCAAATAAACACCATCATTAAGGGACCAGCTGAGAAAAAAATCAGGATTTTGGAAACCTGCTTCTTCTGTTGAGTCCATTAGCAGTTTGACATGAATCATTTGTTTCATCAAGTTTGATTACTGCCACTATCCGTTTTTCCCATGATCACCAACTGATACAACCACACCTCCTTAAATGGTGGGTCTCTGTGTAAAATATATAAACATAATTTTATCATTCCATATTTCATTCTGTTAGAAATTACCAACATAAAACTCTTATCTGAGTCTTTGATGCTTCATCAGGCTCAAAAATATGAATAGAAATGTTTCAGAATAATTCTTCAAAACTATCAGTAGAAAAACAAAGTCTGCAGTCAAAACTTTGAAGACAGCATTGTGCAAGCCGGTTGCATTTACTAAACCAGCATGAAAAACAGAGGCAGCATAAGTGTGAGTCAAGACCTGGGTCAGGACTGAGTTTACTATGGGGAGCTGCTTTTATACAGTAGTGGGCATGGCAAATCCCATATTTGTATGCTCACCTTGGTTTACATTGTACCAGTAATTTCCAAAATCTTAGTTCTCATTGTGTCTTACAAACATCAGTGAGTGTTTTTAAGGGGCAGCCAACACATGGGGGCTGTGCCCAAGGCATGGCATCCTTGACCAATTCCATGGGGCAGTTCCATCAAACTTTACTTTACTGTCATTTTCTTACTTGAAGTCATGCAGTAGGTGTCAGTATAAGTTTTTTGATGAACTCGCATTCGGCTGTTATCAAGGTCACTTGCCAATCAGCCACATAAGAGGTACGATCCACAACAAGACCCAACTTCATGGAAAGTTTTTGCTCATTTTGAATTCAACGGCAGCAACATTTCTTCAAAATGATTGTTTCAGATGTTGTTTCAACTAATTGATTGATAGAAGTTCCGATCAAACGAACGACCAATCAATCAATCAATCGGCTGGTTGGTTAGTTAAACCTGATTTCTATATCCGGGTTATGTTGAACCTGGTTTGTAATTTAATCCCAGTTGAAGAAGAAATACTTCTAAAATACTTTTTAAGACTTGTTTTTTGTTGTTGTTGTTTTTTTTAAGTTGAAATCACTTAAAATGACCAAGTAACATGTCCGGTTTAGGTTTTAACTGTATTGATCTGGAATTGGTGAGTAAGTGCCACAAACCTGATGTTGACTCCAGGGTTTTCTTTGTTGCCCATCATGGTGTAAGTCTTTCCCGAGCCAGTTTGTCCATAAGCCAGAATACAAACATTATATCCATCCACACAGGACATTATCACAGGCAGAGTTCCTGCAAACACGTCCTCCTGTGGAGAGGGCGGACAAAACAGGACTGGAAGAAGAGAAAAGAAATCTAGGGATAGTTCTTTCCATTTGATTCTGATTTAATCTCATCTCTGTGGAGGTGTGTCAGTGGATTGACTAAAATCATCGTCAGATCACTAGATAGCATAATGTTTGGCCCAAATGTGACAGATGTGCAGTTTTTGTTTGGCCCATATTTGGCCTTAGCTGACAGAGTTCACACTTTATGAGTGTGGTTGCAGAAACACATAACCATTACCACCTGATGTTCTTTTGGCCCATATTTGAAACTCAGTCAGTCAGTCATTTTCTGTACCGCTTATCCAGTTCAGGGTCGCGGGGGTTGCTGGAGCCTATCCCAGCTATTATCAGGCGAGAGGCGGGGTACACCCTGGACAGGTCGCCAGTCTGTCGCACCATATTTGAAACTGACTTACTGTATGGTGTTGATTATCAAATCAATCAAATCAAAGATACTTTATTGATCCCCGAGGTGAAATTCATGCTTCAGTACAACCTGTCCAAGGCATACAAACAAAACATATAAACAAGACAGGATCAGGCAGACCGTGGCCACGTAGCCCTTCGCAGGGCGCACCTTTGCAGATATGGAAAACGATAACATGAGGAAAGGTGGGTAGGTGGTAAAAAAAAAGAGGTCTCCAAACTCTCCACGTACACAGGTGGAGAAAAAAAAAGACACACCATACAAATAAGCAGAGGGGAGGGGATTCCCCCCAAACAGCAGAGCGAGGATGCACTCTGGCACCCTGCCAGCTCAGTCTGTCCAGAAGGGGAAGGGGAAGAAAGGGGGAACGAGGAAGGAATTATGCGTGTGTAGCTGCTGAAACTTGGTCACATGACTACAAGATGTGGCCCACAAATGGGCCAAAATGTTCTTTTGGTCCATATTTGGCCTTGACTGAGGACGTTGCACTATGTGAGTGCGGCTGCCAAAGCTAAGCCACATGACTAAGATGGGTAAGACAGCTTTCAATTATGATTTTTGTGCGCAAATACACATCTAAGCATATTCATGTAAAGTTGGTGAAATAAACATTCATAAATTCTTGCCTGTATAAAGTCACACATAAAATGTTTATTGTGTATGATATGAAAAGTTAAAACTTCAAAAATTACATGTACAAATAGTAATTTATGACATTTTTTTTACTATGGATTTATGAACCAAAGCTGTGAAATTACTGTCAAAAATATATCACAGATATTATTAATGGAATAGAAGATGAATAAATTCCACAAATGCGTATGTTTCTGAAGTCTGTTCAACTCGATGGCACCAAGACAGTTGCCTCCAGAAAACATACTGGAATATGGACTTACATGCAGATTAGTCAGGCTACTCGGTTAATTTATCACAAATAGACTTATTTCACTTGAAACGTTTCTGAATGGTGGAAGAAATAATGAAGGAAGAATGTTATAAATCTCATGAAATCATGTGGTCTACGTGTTAAGCTACAGACTGCAAACAGCCGGTTAATAGTAATGTTTAACAATGAAAGGCAGCAATGCAACAACCAAATCAATTTTGCTGAAATAACTCAAATGTTCAAAGCGGCATTTTAAAAGGTAAAAGGCTGAATACGGAATATTCATTCATTCATTCATTTTCTGTACCGCTTATCCAATTCAGGGTCACGGGGGTTGCTGGAGCCTATCCCAGCTATTATCAGGTGAGAGGCGGGGTACACCCTGGACAGGTCGCCAGTCTGTCACAGGGCCAACACAGAGAGACAGACAACCATGCACGCTCATATTCATACCTAGGGACAATTTAGAGTGATCAATTAACCTAACAAGCATATCTTTGGATGGTGGGAGGAAGCTGGATTCTGTCCGTATTCCATATCCAACCTTTAAATTCCTAAAATGGTTGAATGTTTGGTCATTCAACCATTTTTGGTTGGATGATTTTTGGTCATTCAGGTCTGACGTGATTGACCCACCCACCCCCTCTCCCCAAAAACAAAGTAAATGTTGTTTGGGAAAAAAAAAGCCCAAAGTAAGCGTTATAGCATGAAGCCACATGCTGTAACACAGAAAAGTTGAGAAAATGGATAAAAATGCCCAAAGAGGGCATAAAGCTGCACATATAGTACTAGGTGAGTTTGTTACCTGTGTGCTGTTGGGTGGGAAGACTTTATCAAACTGGAACTTCTTCTTATTCCCCTTCTGGACCACCACCACCTCCTGGTCATCAGTTTTCTCCACACAGCCTGGAGATGAGCTCTTCCTGCAGCGGCAGAACACCCGGATGTTCCCCTGGAGCTCCAGCAGCTTATTGTAGAGGTTCTTCCTCTCTGCTGCCTCCTTCCTGCAAAGACTTCGCAGCTCCTCCACCTCCCTGATGGCCTCCTGCTCCACGTTAGCCAGCTTCCCCAAGGTGGTCTTCAGCTGCTCCAGTTGGTTCTTTGTGTCAGCCAGGGACTGATGGACTGTGGACTGAAGCTGCTTGTTGGATATGTTGAGTTCGCGGGTGAGCCGCCTCACCTGGAAAAGTTGACCTGGGTCCACAGTGGACTTTCTGATAGGTGGGACGGCCGGGACTCGACGGTTCAGGAGGGACTGGATTCTCTTCCGGGCCTCCTGCTGGTCGGCCTCCAGCTCAGCCAGCTTCTGGTTCAGGTTCTGAACAACATCAGTCAAGTAGCAGACCTCCCTCACCAGGTAGCTGTTCTTCTGCAGGAGACTGTCCGCCTCCTTCTCTTTGGTCTGGAGCTGGTGCCTCAGGTCCTCGATGACCCGGTCCCTCTCCAGGAGGGCTCTGTTGGTTATAGAACAGGGACCATGTTGGGACAGGAGTGTTGGGGGGGAAAGAACATTTTTTTCTTTCTGGTTTGAATAATCATTAATTCAATTAATAATTTGTAGACTGGAACAAGTTTGGCACAGAAACACGGCACCGAGTCTAGGCTTAAGTAATGAAGATGTGGAGGAGAAGTAACTTCTTTTGGGAGAATACATACGTAAAGCAACGTTAAATCCTGATGGAGAGTTTAAACTGTTCACCTGAAGGAGTTGAGGTCTGTGTAGCTGTGATCTCCACCTGGACAGGTCTTCAGGAGGATTTCTCCAAACATGGTGAGGTAGGCAGAGATGACCTCTTCAGGGTCATAGTTACACTGTCTGAGAGCTGCTGTGATCTCCTTCTGGTCGACCAGGCCTGGCAGAGCTGACTGGAATAAAAAAACAAATCCCACCATGTTTATCAGGCTTTACAAATATTCACATAATTATGTCTAAACGTCTAAACGTTTGGTCAAATCAGCAGATTGTTCAAGAAATGAAGAGGAACTAATGGAGGATCTCATTCTAAGTAAAGAAGAGCTTTCATGCCACTGAATTAATCTCTCTTTATTAAATAAATAGAAAAACAACCCACATTTCATATGTGACCTCATGCAGTTTTTCACAAGGACCATGAGTGAAATCCATATAATCACATGTGAAATGAGTTTTATTTTTTGTTTGTTTTTACCCACAAGGTTTGCATGGTGAGGATTTATTCATGACCATGAAAGACCACACATGTTAAAGGTTTCAAATTCTCATTTGGGTTTCACATGGCAGTTACGCATTCTGTGGATGATATATTTTCCACATAGGAAACATTGTTTGGAAATTCTCATGGAAACATAAGAAAACCTATTATTAACAGTAGTCTGTCTTCTGGAGTTGTTCCATTGAGTTTAAACATGCTACGGTCCAGCCCCTACTTAACCTGGCCTTGATGGAAGTGGGCTGGCCAACTTTAGGTCCACCTCTAAGCTGCCTTTTATTTCAAAAATTTTAGACAAAGTTGTTTATGCTCAACTCAAGTTGTTTTTAGATGAACATGGTGTCTTGGAGGTGTTTCAGTCGGGTTTTGCCTGCGCAGCACCGAGTCAGCTTTGCTAAATGTTCAATGACATCTTTTTCTTGGCAAATGGACTTAAGAGCAGATTTCGACACTGCGGACCACAACACTAGTGGCTCGGTTAAACCATCAGCATCCGTGGTATTGCACTGGGGTGGTTAAAGTCCTATCTCTGACAGAAGTGTGAGTGTGAGCCTTTGAGACTGAATTGAGCTCCACTTCTCTTCGTTATGGGGTTCCGCAGGGATCAGTTTTAGGGCCTCTGCTTTTCTCTTTGTGTTTATTGCCCCTGGGATCCATCTTGAGAAGGCAAAGCATCTCCTCACATTTTTATGCTGGTGATAGTCAGATATTTGTGCCAGTTAAAAAGAAATAGCCTTCTCCCTTCCACCACAACTGGCTTGTCTTGTAGACATCAAAGCCTGGTTTGTCCTTAACTTTTAAAATCTCATTGAGAAAAAAACAAAACAAAAAAATAACAACAAAAAAAGAAAAACAAAGTGATGGTGTTTGGTATAGCGTTTGTGAATCTCCCCAGTTGACTTGAGGGTGTTTTGCAGATTTTTTAAAGCCAACAGTCTCAAACTTGGGTTTTAAGATGGACAGTAATTTTAAATTGGATCGACAAATGAGCTCTGTCCAGCTTTTTTAAAATATCAGACAACTGGTCAAGGTCAAATTTTTTCTCGCACAAAAGCACTTTTTAACAGTAATCCATACCTTCATTACATCTCAGCTGGATTACTGTAACCATTTTATTTTGGGGTGAGCCAGTCCTCCCATGCACGTCTTCAGCTGGTGCAAAACCCAGCTGCATGCCTTCTGACTGGAGTACGTAAGAGAGAGCATATAACCCCATCCTGGTCACCCCCCACTGGCTGCCTGTACATTTAAGAGTTCATTTTAAGATTCTTTAGTTTTTAAATCCTTAAATGGTCTGGACCCGCCTTACTTCTCTGAGCTTCTCCACACCCACACTCCTGCTCTGAGCCTCAGGTCAGCTGACCTGCTGCTCCTGGAGGTACCGAGGTCCAAACAAAACCTCAGGGGACAGAGCTTCTTTCGTTGCCGCTCGAAAACGTGGTCTCAGGTGGTTTTGTACAGTCAAGATTTACATTTTAAAATGAGACCATGAAAGAAGATATGGGTTTTCACATGTGCAAAGCTACACAGGGTCAGTTGTAAATGTATCTTTTCTGTCAGGGAAAACAGTAAATGATATAATATGATGCTTTAAGGGGCTGTTTTACAAGTTTTAAATCAGAGCATTTTGTGATACTTATGGAGCAACTTCCCTGCTCATTACACCAAAGATTTTTGGATTTTCTGATTCTTCCTCACCATGACTCGCTGGACACGAACTTTGACAAACTCGACTTCCATCTCCCACTGTAGCGGCAGTAGCAGCCAGACCCCAGACTGAGGATCCCAGAACCGGCAGGTGTTCAGTCTTTCCTGAAAAAGATACCACATGATGGAGGAGCAGAGCAGCGGAGGATTTGATAAACGGGCTGCAGAGAAATGAATATCGTGGTCACATCTGGCTGCTATTATACCTCAAACATGTAGGTCATGACGGTTCCTTTGCCTTGGATATAGATGCTGCTGGTGCGGTCATCCTCTGTAACAGCTGATTGGCTGCTGGCCAGAGCCTGTAACTGACTGGAGACCTGATGAGAATATAAAATACATCATTCTTGCAGTTCTTCCACATACATGAAGACTTTCATTTAAACCAGATTACCATTATCTTTTTTTTTTTTTTTTTTTTAACTCTGTGTTTTCAGAGGGAAACCAAGCTTTGTGTGATAGTTTCATTTAGTAAATCCTGATCACACAGACCTCATTGTTGGGAGAAAGGAATCGTCCCTGACTGTACCACTCCTTTGGAAATGGTTGCAGGCTCTGAAAAAAAAAATCAAAAACCTTCTCTGTCAGAAATATCCAAAATTAAATGGAGAAAACTGGAGCTGCACTCTATAGCATCAAACCCTCCAACTAACCTAACAAGCCCCAAAAGATTCATTTTGTGTCCTGTTTCTAGGTTTTTTGTAATCTGGAGGGACACTGAAGAAAATGTGTAACCAAAGAAAAGAGAGCCAAGTCTAACAGTTTCTCTGAGCAATGGAAGAACTGAAAGAATGAACATGGAGGCAGAGATGCTGTAGTGATTAAACTTTTAAAGACCCTGTTCTGAGTTTACAGTTAGTGTTATTTTCCAGGTTTGTTCGGCTGTGTGGTGATATTTCTATTTATTTATTGTTTTTGTTTATTGTTTACAAGTCCATGGCTCTTACCTGTGACTCGTCCACATAAACTCTGTTACCGTGATGGCTGAAGCAGCTGTACAGAGTCCCATTGTTGTGGAGAAAACTCTCAAAGTCCAGAGACACTTCCTCACCTTCTGCCACAGTTTCCTGACTCTACATGAATCAGTAGAGAATACGTGACTAAGTTAATTAACCATTTTAACTAGTTTATCTCCTACTTTACCAACAGTTATATGCAGAGTGAATATTGGGAAAAGTCAAATAAACCCTATAAATGGGAAACATGAGTTTATAAAAGACTGAAGCAAAAAAAAAGTTCTCTTTGTTAACTGTAATTCAAAATACACAATAAAACTTCTTGAATGAAATTTGTTCCTCTAAAGTCTAACGGACACCATGAAAAACACCATATAGACTTATGTAATTCTTGGTGGAGGGCAGAGTTCTGATGTCCCAATCTGAGCTGAGGATTTAACAACATGACAGTGTTGGATGTAAAATGATTCCTAGTCAGAACATTTGATCTTCCTCCAGATATCTGATTTAGACAATTACTTAGGATGAGGGATGAGAATGCATAAACAACTGCTCACTGCCGGCTTCAGATGACCTTCTTCATCTCTGTTTTGTGTGTGGTCTTCTGCACTTTTCAGAGACTGGATGTCCACAGCATAACTGTCAGCTTTCACATCTTCCTGGAAACACAGAAACCATGTTTGGGGATAATTTCACCTTTCTAGACTCTATTAAAAACAAACAAACAAAACAGTAATCATTTCAAGAATCTCTCAGCCCAACAAATGCATTAAATGAAGAACAACCTGTTGTCAGCACGTCTGTGGAGAACTTTCTCACCTGCAGGGTGTCTTCGCTTTGTCCTGCAGGCGTGGATAGTTGACTGGCTTCAGGTTCTGGTTCAGAGCAGTCCGGTCTGGGTTCTTCACTGACAGATGCTCCGCTACCCATCTTGACATGGAAGAACATCCAGACACTGAAGGAGAGAAAGACAAAGCGTGAGGTGGAGATTATGTCAGGGCAGGTGAGAACAGGTAACCTGACACGCTTCAGCTGTCAGGTTACCTGTTTGATGGGAAGACACCACCACATACACGCAACCAGTTACCTCTCTGATCAATCAACAGATAAACAACCCAACCTGTTAACAGGTCTGTGATGTAAAGAATGAAAGGATAATTATTGATCCTTGAACTGAGGATGATGAACACCAGGAGGCTGTATTGATCTGTCTTTATTGACCTGTTCTTTCACATCAATTCAGCACAGTGACACTTTACACACGCCAAATCATAGTGATTTAATTCAATTAAGTCCGCATTAGTCCAATTTATAACAACTGTTCATATAAAACAATGACCTAAGGAAACCAACAGACTGAATCAAATCTTTGAGTCAATCCTCCATCCTGAGCTGCATGTATAGACAGAGAGAATAACCTCCCTTTTAAAAAGAAAGAAAACCTCTATCAGATGGGTTTTAGCAAAGCTGACATCTTTGCTGGACCATGAGTTTCACCCCTGCAGGACATCCTGTTTGCTCTGGAGAGCAGTTTCAGCGACAGACTTATCCATCCTCACTGTGCAAAGGAGAGCTACTGCAGGTCTTAACCTCCCTGCTGCTGTCTCACTTCACAGAGAAAATATGTAAATTGTTCCTATTGTACATGATGAATATGTCTACAACTGCCAACATCTTTTTGAAACCAGTGCAATATTTTTAATTTTTACTATTATCTGCAATTACCATGTAATTATTTCTATGCAACAATTTTACAATGTTCGCTCTTCTAATATTTATGAAAATCTTTATATTGTATATTGGAATGAAAAACACTTGTGGATGTTTGAGATTTTCAGTAGTTCAGTTTCCCTGTTCTACCACTAGATAATTTGAGAATGCATGTTCAGAGTTGTTCTTATACTTAAGAACTTGGCAATTTCCCAATAACAAGCCCTGGATCACCCGTGACCTGAAAAAACGCTGCTAAACAAGGAGTTATTTAAGAACCCCCCCCCCCAAAAAAAAAAAAATACAAAGATTGAGAAGTACAAGGAGGACTGAAGAAGAAAAAGTCAGAAAGCTGCTCCAGCGGAACAATGTGAGGGATGTGTGGTCAGCAATTGAGGATCACCGACTTCAACCAGTGGCCCCCTCCTTGGGTGGCAGCCCAAGGAGGGGGCCACCTGGGCAGGAAAACCTCCAGCAGTACCAGGAAAGAAAACCTCCATGAGGCTGCCACCTAGTGAGGTTTGACTGTGCTAATGGACAGTACTTAAAACCACACAAAAACCATTAAAAAAGACATGCTAAAAACCAAGCTATTGGGCAGAGTCCAGTCTCTGGCAGCACCCGGTTGTTCACTCTGTGACAGCTGCAGAGGAGCAATGATCTAATGATGCCCTTTCTGATGACTAAAATGAGCTGCAGATGTCCTTGAAATCACAACAACTTGCAGCTCTGAGGGCTTTCCTCTCACGTAAACATGTTTGTGTCATTTCCGGGTTTCCCTGATTGGTTCTCAACAGTTCATTTTATTCCCGTTATTCCCACCTCTTGTCCCGCATTGGAAATCAATCTCCAACAGAGGGATTCCAGACTGAATTTCTATCTCATTCAAGGCCTTAGTCAGGCTGGCCTGCCAGGCTAGCACAGAGGTGAGCACCTGGTGGTAGGGCCTACACCCATGGGGCCTGGTCAGGCTCAGTTTAAAAGGATGACATGGGTCCCCATTCCTTAGACAAAGTGGATCCTTGGACAAAGTGTTGGACCCTCTTCCACAATGGAGTTGCCCGAGAGATGCTGAGCAGGTGGGATCATGGGCCCACCACCCATGGGAGGGGGCATAAGGATTGGTGCAATGTGAATTGGGTTGGTTGAAAGCGGGGAACCTGGCTGCCCAATCCTCGGCTGCAGAAACTAGCTACGTGGAATGTCATTTCTCTGGGGGTGAAGGAGCCTGAATCCAAGGTTGAATGCTTCTGGCGAAGGGAGGAGTGTAATTGTCAATTGATCACTACCTAGTGCTGTTGTAAAGAGGGGAAAGGTGATGACAATTATAAGGGCCCGCAGCCCATTAGGGTCCCCACACACCCCAGTAGGTTCTATGACTGAACTATTATGCGTAGAGAGAACTATCTTGCAAAGTCAACCCCATGGACAGTCTGTGGTACTACGTGGCAGTGGTGGACGGAAGAGACATGATGCTTCAGAGGTGCTCGTTTGGATTCGGGTATGATGAATGGTCTGGCCAGTCTATAATGAATTCCTTAGTCATGCAGGAACTGTTGGCACACTCCAGCCACATGAGGCTGAGCGTTGCCATGCATCAGAAGGAACCCAGGTCTGACAACAGGTTTGAGAATCTCATCCCGGTACCTAATGGCAGGCAGGGTTCCTCTGGCTACCATATGGAGATGGCCACTGCCAAACCAGTCATGAGGTTGTTGCAGGCAGCATTGTGTTCTCAACGTCTCGAGATTCTGTCATGCCTGTCCCATATACTCACTGTGAACCTGCTGTCATCTGTGAAGATCACAGTGCACCAATCTGATAATCCTGGTGTTCTCTGCCAAATCACAATTGGGATGCATGGTGTTGGGATGTGAGCGAAGGCTCCACTTGTGGATGTCAGGTCCTAATATCACCCTCATGGAGTCTGTTTCTGACAGTTGTAGCAGAAACATGAACATTTGTGACCTGCTGGAGATCATTTTGAAGGGCTCTGGCAGTGTTCCTCCTTGCCCAAAGGAGCAGACAGCAGTCCGGCTGCTAGGTTGTTGTGCTCCTATGGCCCCATCCACGTCTTCTGGTATACTGCTTGTCTCCTGGTATCTCCTCCACTCTCCATGCTATGCTTGGAGATGCAGCAAGGCTTCTTGCCACAGTACACATTGATGTGCTATTCTGGCTGAGCTGCTCTACCTCAACATCTGTGGGTTGCAGACATATTCTCATGTTACCTCTAGTGGTGAGGACACTGGCCAAATGCATGCATGACCAAAAATCAGCCAGAAAGGATGAGGACAGGGAAATGGTGTGTAGCCACCACCTGTGGAATCTTTCCTTTGTGTCATCTTGCCTCATTCCCACATTTCTGTTGTAAAACAATTTGATGCACCATCAGCATCACTTCCTAGGTGGACAGATTGATGTCCCAGAAGTGTGACCGACTTTGAGTTACATGGTAATGATTGTGTGTTTCCTTTATTATTTCTTTACCAGTGTACATTTATCCGCTTTCATCTCCAAACAGGGAAGACCTGTCCGTTCTGCCACCCATGACCTGAAGACTAATTTTATGTTAACTGGCAGGTACTTTGATGTTACTGTATAAATGCATAAGGTATAACATTTTACTATCTTTGATCATCTGTAATAAAAACCTGAAGTCTTACGAAGTTGTGTGCAAAAATAACATTTAGAATAGTTAGAGAATGATTTATAGCAACAAATTCTAATGAGTTTAACTCACTTCCATGATGATGATGATGATGATAATGAATATGATAATCATCATGAGGAAAATAAACTGACCAGGAGGAATGAAAGTAAGAAGTCTGAGCTGATTTATCAACAGCTGCTGGGATGTCTCTATAATCTCATTACCTAAAATCTGACCCCGTGAATAATTTTGTTTAAAACACACACACATTTTTAATATTAGATTCTTTTTAATATATTTCACATTTTTATTTAAAAAATCACTTCTGAGAGTCATCATGTCCTCTCCAAATCTGATTTCATCTTATTAATTTATTTTACCAAAAGATGTCTAAAAACAGGAAAACGTTGAAATATCAGTTTCTCTGTGAAAGTGGCAGATCTTTCCACATAAAGATGTTTGGATCAGGGATGGAGGACAGTAGAAACTAGGGCAGGAGACATGTCTTCTTATCCACCTGTCCTGCAGCAGAAGACAACAAAGACCTGCAGCTGTCCATCACAACAGTGCCCACCAAGAAGTTAACACATTGTTTTATTCTGGCTACAATCTTTTTTTTTTTTTTCCAATATATATATTGGAAGTTAAGTATTTAAACACCTAAAAATAAAATCTCCAGAAGCAGCATGAGTCTCTTCTGTTGGATCACGTTGGACAACATGGGGGACAAACATGTCTAGAACTGGTCAGTCGTCTGGTTCGGTCACACACTGCTCCACAATCTCTCGAAGGTTGGGGTTCTCCATGGCAGCCGCCACTGTTCTTTATCGTTGATCTGTTTATTAACTGGAAGACAAATAGCTTCAGATTATTTCTCTGAGTTCATCAGCAACAACAAACAATGAAACACTTCTTCCTGATTTTACACTGAAATATTCCCCCATGGATTCTTGGTGAACTCATGGGCTGCTTCCATACAGCTACTCATCATTGTATATGTGACACTTTAATCTGGATCCTCTACAGTTAATGCACCAGAGTTAATCTGATTATTTTAAAAAGCAGAAAACTGAAATGACAACCCCTCTGGGCCTGCTGATAAATTGGGAGAGGAAGGAGGGGTCTAGTCAGTTTTTTGTTCCTGTAGCAGACACTTGAAATTTGTTTGGGGTTTTTTGGGGGCAAGCCTGCGGAGCTTCGCAGGGCCCGCTTCAGCATTTGAGGTCTGATGATTTACACTTGAACAACAAAACTAAACCACATTAAACTCATTTTCCCCTCATATATTACTGTATGGCTTAATGCAATCCCACAACCTAAATGCAAACTAATCAGTTATCAGGTCAAACTGGTGTCCCTCAGCAGCTGAGGTTGAAGATGTCTTGGATCTGTGCGCCTCTGGTTGCACAGCTGCAGCGGAGATGCTGGCCCTGCCCGTGCCCACTTCCTGACACATAGCTGTGAATGGTGGATCTGTGACACTGTGCTCAGTTTCCATATTTTCAAATAGTGTGTTGGCAGGAAGTCAGAATAACCACATCTGATGGAGGCTCCATCATCTCTGAACCTCCTGAGGCTGCAACACTCCGCTGATGTGCAGCTTTCCTGCTTCCTACTACAGTAACTTTGATGTTGGACATCGTTTCTTTTATTTGGACCATGGTATGATGTTCTGATCCAGTAAAATAAAATTGTAAAAAAGAAAATGCTGTTGAGCACAGCAATATTAACGCAGAGCTGTATTGAGTTAGTTTCTTTGGCATCTTCATTTGTCATAGATGACATTAAACATTTCTTCTCAAGAAGCAGACATCTCAGAAAAAGAGCCCGTACAATAAATATGATTAGTCAAAATCTTATTTTAAAAAGTAAAAGAATGAAAAGAATAAATCATGCAGATGATAAAAACAAATCTGTTGGTTTGACAGCATACGCTTAACAGTTTGCGCGACTCATATGCCAATCTGACTAGGTATGCTAAACTGACAGAACACCGGCCATGTTTGTTTATGGTGAGTCCAGCAAGAGTTTGCAAGGGTTTTTGTGTAAGTTTGATGCAGTCAGTTAGCTTCTGTTATCCCTGATCTGGCGCAGTTGTTAAATGTGTGACACACAGTTTTTAGTTGTTATAAAACAATATGCCAAAGCTAGTCTGTTAGTGTGTGTGCTTAGTTTGGTCTAAAGTTGGCAAAGACTTTACAAATCACACAGTGTGTCCCCAGCTTTACTTCGTTGCCTTTACAAGCGTTCCAAGCACAGGTTCTAAACCTATGAGAGCGCGCAATTCATGCACATGGAGAGGCATGCGCGGTGGGGAGGGACAAATGACAGTTAAGTTTGATAGGCTGGAGAAACTTTGACAGTCATTCATTTTGGGGGGAAAAAGAAAAAAAATCTGAGAGGATTGTTTGAAAATAGAAAAACAAACAAACCTATGAGCAAAAATAAAGTGGCTGAAAATGGAAGGCACAACATTTGTTCATGAATAAGACTGCGGATTGGAAAGTAAACAGAGTTTAGAAGTGAAGCAGAGGGTGGGGAAACAGCGGGAGGCACGTCTGAAGAGGACAGTCCATCTGAAACAACGCTCTCACATAAAAAGCCATCGTGACCTTATTTAAAGAAAACAGTTAAAGCCCCAGACGGACTGACTACTGTGTTTTCCACCATCAGGACTAACAGGACAAAACCATCAACACACTAAACTGCTGCAGGCAGACTTCACCAACACTAAATGCTATGGTATATCTAAATGAAGTAACTGTCAAAACTTACTGTCCTCTTCCGTAGAGTGAGTTCCCTCTGAGATGTAAATTTCCAGCTGAAGAAAGAGAGAGAAAACAAAAAACAACAGTTGAACCTGCAGGTCTCCATGAAGGATGTTTTCAACAATTTGGATAAAGATAATAAAGGATCTGAAAATCTGCCTTGGAAAGCATGCTGGGATCAGACCCTGCTTAATTACAGAGAAATTTGGACAACAGTTTAGTTATGGTTTTATCTGAGCTTTACGTACTTAACGCAGCAGTTGTATCTCACACTTTAGTGCTGCTAGCATGCAGCATGTACTGGTGCAGTAGACAAGTCATCTCAAGGCACCTTTAAAATACTGTTAAACCCAGTTGAATCTAATTTATCATCCTCCATAAAAGACTGTCTGTGGCTTGGAAACACTAACCCTTCAACGAGGTGTCCCCTCTCCAACACTCACCTTATGTTTGAACGGCAAACATCGCTGCAGCTTTACCTGTAGACACAGACCTGCAGACACATACACCGCCATACACTGATCAGTTTACTATAAAAGACAAAACAGGCTGACATAGCTGACAGAGACTCACAAACACAAAGTTCATCCCATGAAACGGTCACATCTGCATTGATTAGAGTACTTTTGAGCTAACCTGAATGAATGAATCTCCTGATTCCTCTTTATTATGTCTAAATATTCCTACATTATCTATAATATATAAGGATTCTGGTATTAATCATAACCATTGTTAAATAAAAATTTTCTGTGTCATGTGATCACAAGTCATACTCACCAATCAGAGTTGCCAGGGAGCAGTGGGGGACAGTTGGAGAGAACTTTATTATAATGAGGTACTCATCTTCTCTGAGCTCCTGGACCTCCACGCATTTTTCCGTCACCACTTCCAACTCCTCCAGGGTGTTGGGCTTCTCCGGGTCCCGGATTGATCTGATTACGTCTCATAAAGACAATAAACAGTGTCAGAGACTCAACACAACAGACGTAAAGAATAACAAGACAACAATATTTCACAGAAAGTATCCCAATGGGAAAAAAAATGTGACTATTGGATATATGTACATAACGCTCATCTGATATGTAGCTGCTGCTGGAGATTGGTGCAAAACAAAATTTCACTGTACCCCACTGTACAATGACAATAAAGCTTCAATTCAACCGTACTCTATATTTCTATGTGCTGTGAGTCTGCAAATAGTCAGCATTAATGTCTAATTGATCAAAAGTAGTCTTATTTTCTTTGTTTAATATTGAACTTTCATTTCTACCAGAAAGGTGTTGTTTGCAACAAAATCAACCTACATGGTTATGTAATTCTGCTGTTTTCACCATTAACTCACCTTAATCAAACAAGATATTTCAGTGTGGTTTATTCATGTAGAATCAGTTATCAACAACAGAATGTCAGAAAACTTTACAGAGAAAGTCAACAAGTTCAATTTAACTAATTTTATTATTTATCTTATTTACAGTTCTGCGACAGACTGGCGACCTGTCCAGGGTGTACCTCGCCTCTCACCTGATAATAGCTGGGATAGGCTCCAGCAACCCCCGCGACCCTGAACTGAATAAGCTGGATTCTATAAACTGTATAGAAAATGACTGACTGACTGACTTATTACAGTTCAATCCAAAGCAATTCATTTACTAATTCATGAAATAGTAAGATGTTGGCACATGGGGACACAAAGTGACATCAGATCTATATCATTCCATCTCGAGTATGCACAGAGGAGAGGATGACCTCCAGAATTGGACTACACTACGACAGCTGAAGAAAAACACAGGTTAATACTAAGAATTTATGTCTGAGTGTTAATACTAAGAAATTATGTGTGAGTGTTTGGGAGTAAATGTGATTATTAGTGCTTTGAGTGGTGAATAAATTCCTACCTATAATTCAGGTAGGAATTAAGAGACTAGAGTCTGTTTCTCGGTGGATTATCCAGTTGATTAACTGTAATTAAATGCACAATATCATTGTCACAGCCAGCTAAACAGGAGAGACAGACTGGAGTTATGGTGTTTCCATAATGAGACAGGGAGGATAACATGTAAAGAAGCTTGCACGAGCTCTTCACGCTGGTCATCTCCATTTCTTCGAAACATCTAACACTTAACAACATGACCATGTTGATGTCCAAAGACTAAATAGTAAACAAGCTCAGTAAAAACGACTTAATGAGTTTTTTTTTTTAAGCATTATTATTTAAAAAAAAAAAATCATGTATACTGTTGTTACATTTTTGTGTCTAACGGCTGTGACAATTGTCCAAACACAGGAGTCTTTCGGGCAGCCAAATAACAGTTAACTGGCTCGCGCCCATTTGCTTCCTCCGCTGTTAACAGTAGGTCAGATCAGTTTAAACATACTTACCATATACTTCTAATGCTTTCTCGTCCATCTTTTTGTTCTTCAGGGCATTCCTGCTGTCGACAAGTCCAGATAAGTGTAAAACCTGGCTGACAGTTGACGACAAATAACTAAACACTATTTCCATTCTCTGGAAAGCGCCATAATAAACGAACCCGATTAAAGTTTGACCGACTTAGACCTTAAACCGAGCACTATTTGGCAGCAACATGCAGTTTAATAAGATCTTTATAAACGAGGAAAAAAGAACAACAGCTAAACTACAACAGGAAACTGTTTTCAGGTCAGCAGTTTGGGCTGCACTGCAGCCAATGAGCTTCAAATACGTCAACACGCTCTTCAGGGGGAAAGCAGTCGATGGCAGATATTTTGATCAGAGCCTTTGAAAAAAGGTCTATGAACCCCACCGAAGAGCTCTTCCCTCTAATAAGTTTTATTTTTATTAAAACAAACACAAATATTTCTTATGAGGAAAAACTTAGTTAAATCTCCCTGGAAACAGAAAGAAATTCAGACAACTGCCCATTCACTTGCTATGTTGTGTAAATGAAACCATGTTTTAATTAAATTTATATTGAAATTGTAGTTACGATTTATTTCACTGAGTTAAAAAAATCTGTTTCACCCAAAGGCTAAAAAAAAACAAACAAACAAAAGCACTTAACCACCATCGTCTATTGATTATTTAATTTCTGACAGTCTCTCGGTCAGGTCAGCTGACAGGTCACGTGACTACCTGGCTTGAAGACTTGTTTACTAGACACGGAAATGTTTAAATGTGGTTGATGGTTCGTTTAAATCTCTGCCAAAGTAGTTTTAAAGCAGTTTTCTGGAAAATGTAAACCTCGTCACCCGGAAGTTAGCACGCTGTCAGTGAGCTGTGAAGATGGGGGAATATGGTGATGGTGGTAACTCCGTGGAGGTGGTCGTTATCCCTGAGAACCAGCACTGTGGAGAGGTAGCGGACATCCAGAAGGCTAAACTATGTCCTGGAAGCTCCCTGCTCGGCTGTCTGAGTGTTCAGGGGCTCCTGGTGGTGTGGGACCCGGCGGACAGAGAGGCCCCTCCGACTGGAGTGGAGGGCACCTTCGTGGAGTAAGTTCAGCTGCTTCTTTCTCTCCCGCAGATGTACAAATGTTAACATGATTGATTGTTTTCTTAAGCGCAGGCCAGAGGTCATGGTTTTGGTGAATCTAAGATGTTGACAGATCAACATTTAGCTTAGATGTCCAAAACCACCCTGAAAGCAACTGTGATTGAGATCGTCCTCTGTTTCTAAGGTTGTCAAATCCTGGTGATCCAAGGTTTCAAGTTGTCCCACTTATACCATTTCTAAAGTTCGCTTCATACAAACGGACCATGAAAGGGAAAAACATTGAAGACAGAAATGAAAAGAATAGCTGTTATAGTGTGAGCAGTTAAGGGGGAAAGGACTGCATGTTAGTAAGCAGTGAAACAGCAAACACGTGCTGATGAGAAATGAATAAAAGTTACACACACACACTGCAGGAATAATAGTAACCACAATACGACCTGTTTCGTGATTTCTAATTTACAGAATAAACTCTGGTGAATTAAAAATATCTGTAGAGTTGCCTTCACTTTATTGTAACTAAAGGACAACAGCCTGATGGAATTCAGGTTTGTGGTTTTAATCTCTTTAGATGACAGCTTTATCAGCATCACCAGTAAAAACCCTTACAGAAAAACCACATGAATTTCACATGTGAATTTCAATGTGAAATTCATGTGGTCACATGTTCGTGCACATGTGACCACATGTGGCTCATGTGACAACATGAATCACATGTGGATCACACTAAAATGTCCCAAAAGCACACGTTTGCACACGAGGATAACATGTACAAGAACATGTGATGAACATGTGGACCACATGTGAGTGACACATTTTTCATATGTGGATCACACTAAAATGTTCCAAAAGCACACGTTTGAACATGTGAATCACATCTATATTAACATGATCCACATGTGGATCACATCTGTATCAACATTTGATCCACATTTGGACCACATGTGAGTCACACATTTTTCACATGTGGATCACACTAAAATGTCCCAAAAGCACATCTTTGCACAAGTGGAACATGTTTGTTTTTTTGAATAACTGAAACTGAAGCAGTTTGAGTTCAATAAATAGCTTGAAATGGTACAAAAGGAAGTGGTGAACTGAGGTTTAAGAAAACTGAAAAACAATGTACATGTACATTATTAATAAAGCCACTCTTCAGGGAACAAGGAACAAGTTTATGACTAGATACTGTTTGGCAGCAGTGGAGGTTGATGAATCCTGGAATTTGGTGTGACCACTTCCTTCAGGTGTCCGAACCTGGTCCCAACATTACCTCCTGTCAGTGTAAAGGAGAGCTGAATACGTTATGCTGCCTCGGCTTCTGGAGGAGTATAGACGGGTGCAGAAAGTTGTATGTTACTATAAACTAGGGCTGTCACAAATGATTATTTTCATAATCGATTAGTCACCGATTATTTTGTCAATTAGTCAACTAATCGGATCATGCAAAAATTGCAGCATATTTACCGTACCAGTCAAAAGTTTGGACACTTTCTCATTGAATCTAATGGGAAAATGTGTCCAAACTTTTGACTGGTAGTATGTGTATTTATTTATGTCAATAAGCTATTCAACAAAAGGTGACCAGCCAGAAAGGCAAACGAGGCAGTGGAGGGTACAGTGGCAACTTTGAGAGGAAAAACAAAGCTTATAAACAATAAAAGATTAGTCGATTATGAAATTTGTCACCGACTATTTTGATAGTCGATAAACCCTACGATAAACGTTAAAAAACCAAACAAAAAACTATAGAAGAGAAACAGACAGTTGAAGGTGGAGGCCCTTTTTTTTTTTTTTTACAAATAAACTGAGAAGAAAATCTAGATGATGCCTTTACCATCAGAAGGCTCAGAAACTGGAGCAAACCAGACTGAAAGAGGTCTGGTAGACCCAGAGAGGTCACGGATGGATGTGATGATCCTCCTGGTAGGCCACACATATTCCAGTTAGATACGGATGAATAGCTGCAACATGAAAACCTTGGAAAATCCTGGACACGTTGTTTTTGGAATATCATCTTTTTGTGTTTGTACCTACAGTCATTGTTTAACATTTCCACAGTTTTATTAATTTCCTGGTGTTTAATGGTTTATTCCTCATCCTTCCCAGGGCGATCAAGCACTTATTAAAAAAAGAAAAGAACTGGTTTTCTCTTCTTTCCCAGCTTCTCCTGGGAGGAGGTGACTGCTCAGAGCCGGTGTGTCTCCAGCTTCTTCTTGTTAGCTGTGGGATCTCTGGGAAACCTGAAGCTGCTGGAGGTGGAAGCAGAACGATCTGCCTGCATTTCTGTCCTCTGTGTTTGTGAATGCTCTGCAGATCGTCTGCTGCAGGTTGTCAAAGAGCAGAACCACGGTGAGTACCGCAGAGAATCAGCTGCTGCTGGAGAAACCTCTGATGGTGGCGTTCATGGCGTGTCCATGTGGTTTCAGGTGTGTGCGAGCTGCGGTCGGTGCGTCTCTTATCGTTTGTGGCTGGTGGCTGCTGCGTGCTGGTGAACGGGGAATGTCTGCTGCAGCTGCAGTGGCAGCAGGGTGAAGAGGACCTGCAGGTTCTGTGCTGCCGCAGCCTCCAGAAGACGGTGGGCGATGCAGCTGTTCACCACTGTGTTTGCACAGAAACCCTGTTCACCCTCAGCTCCTCTGGAACCATCTGTATCCTCCCTGATGAAGCTTTTTATTCCTCACAGCACTTTATACAGATAACACACAGATCAACAGTGACCAACCCTTTTCTCATCTGCATCATTCTGTCAAATCTTGGCTTTCAGTAGAAAGATATTGGCATTGAAACAAACGCACAACAGAAACTATTTACATGAGCTTCACCTCCTAGAACAGCTAAATATAATCTGAAACTACAGCAGGATCCATAAACTACCAAAGAATTCACTGATCATGATGATCTCAACAGAAGCTGGGTTTGCTGTTGGCTGCATGGGACTCAGTTCTGCGGTGGGAAAATTCCTCAAAGCTGGACAGACTGAGTCAATCGCTGGTCCCCCGATCAGCAGACATGTTGGCACAAACAGTTATTTCATGTCAACTAAAATTTAAAAACTACTGTAAACATTTCTGACATGACAAAATTGAATGTGAGCAGAGATGAGGCAGTTAAACATGTTTTCGCTTTTTATTCTGCTTTTGCTGAAGCATTATCTTGCTGATCAGGTCTACAAAGGTCAGTTAAGAGTAATATTTAACCATCGTTTTTCACCTCACTGCTATAAACATCAGAATGAATTCAGAAATAAACATTCAGCATTTCCAGATTAACCTCTAAATCCCAAAATATATTTACAATTGTATAAAAACAAAATAAATGCTGAAAAAATATAAAAGAGAAAAAGGCAGGAATGAATAAAATGTGTTTGAATATCTAATAGATTAATAACAATAAATGAATAAAACTAAATAAGAGGTAAAATGATATAAAGGTGAACACAAATATATTGATTAAATAAAATGAATTAGATGAAAGGAAATACTTAAGCAAGGCCAAAAGTGCTTACATGTACAACAATAAATATCAAGGGATGAAACTTTTTAATTTTTCCATTTATTTGAAGGTATAAACTTTTTTTTTATTCCCTAAGGGTTAAACCCTTCTTACTTTTTTCTTTCTTTATTTGAAGGGATTCAACTTTTTTCCGCCTTTCCAGAGGTGTGTGTGTTCCTCTGCTTTGCTTGTGGTGGGAACCAGTTTCTCCTGCAGTAATGGTGGATTCAAGCCATCGTTCCCACTGGTTCTGTGGTTGTCTTTCCACTGTTCTTTAACCTCGTCCTCCAGCCGTGCACAGCATTCCTGATGGCCTCCTGTTGGCCAGCATTGACCTGCCTGCCTACCTGAGTTTGGCGGAGGATGACGTAATCTTCTCCTCTTCCTCGTCTTCCTCGTACGCCCTCCTCCAGGTGTCGGCTGATCTAAGTACAGCTGTAGCTCTCACTGTGTCTCACAGGGCCATTGCTGTGGATCTGAACCACTACTTCAGGTAAAATGTAGTTTTTTCTTCTGTTATCTGATCAGTGTTTCAGAGCTGCTGGCTCAGAGTTCTGGATTAACTTTGGACAGTTAATTAAATGCAGTAGTCTGATGTAATAGAAAGAAACTCGTGATGCACGATAAGAAACATTTTCACCGCTACAACCGATAATTGTCTTTTTCTCTTGGCCAATACCGATAAGTTCATATTTTAAAATTCAATATAATCTGCAGTTTTCTCCGGATGCAGCAATGAAAAACTGATGTTTAAGTAGCTCTGGCTTATCTGTGACAGCAAACAAAAAGTTTGGGCTTTTTAAATTTTTTTTCCCAAGTAATCACACGTAAATGTGGTCATTTGCTGTAAATAACAGCAGCAAAATACATCGTTCCATTCAAACAACACGGTGCATCCCATAAAAATTGTTGAACAGACCTATGGTTTAATCTGCAAAGGTCTTTATGGAGTCAAGTCAATGGTTTGCCACCAAATGGCGCTTGTTGTATATTGATTAACTATATTAATAACTGTTTTATTTACAATTTGATATTTCTGTATTTCCTCATTTAAGGGAGCCTTTTCAGATCTGGCTCGGGACAACAGATGACAACTAACCTTTTGGCTAAATCTGGCGTATTTAGAAGTATTTCTTTGTTTTTTATATGCTCTGTCTCTATCAAATAAAGAAATAAAAAGAGAAAAAATAATGGCCAATATCAGGTCGATATCAATATTTGATTTCAAAGCCAGTATTGGCCGATACCGATATTGGTCCATTACAGGCAGGGTAGGGGATCCTGGAAAAATGGTTCACGCAAACAACATTTAAAAAAAAATACACCCACGACAACTGGCAGTCGAGTTTGATGGACATATAATCATTCAATCAATAAGAACAGGCCGTTATAATTTCATTAGATGGGTTTTTTTTCCAGTCCTGTACGTTCCACAGGTGATTAATTTTTTTAAAATATTTGTGTCAGAACAGTTAATTAATTGGCTGCAATCGGGGTGTGAAGAAGACTTTAAGCAATATAGTAAAAAATGCTCCTGGAAAAAAATCATCCACCCTGCCTTTAATATTGTGCATCACTAAAAGAAACGCAACAATACTCCATCAGTATGAGTGGAAGAAGGAAGCCTCTCTGGGTGGACAGCCTCAGAGAGCTCAGTGGTTATAGATGTGGAACCAGTCTGGAGGATTATTAATGCTATTCAAATGTTGGCGCAGTAAAGCAGCTTCTGATGAGGATGGGGTCCTGAAGGGAACATTGAACATAGAAATAAAGGAAGTTGAACCACTTTCATCCATTTAGGAGATTATGATTCCTGAGTCTGCAGCGGTTTATCTGTTCAGCTCAATGTTTCCTGACTTCTCTGGAGGAATATTTAACTGCTATTCATTACCAGTTGAGTCTCTATAGGATGGAAACTAACTTTCCTGTGTTCATAGCATTAAACAGAAATATTTTTGTCTTTTTTCAAGGCTGTATCCAGATCACCTAATCTGTGTTGCCCCCCAGTCCAAACCCCCTCTTTGGCTCAAGGACCAGAGAGACCAGGACAGCCTGTCCAGCTCCAGCTCTAGTCTCGCAGCTCTTGGGTTGTCCTTCAACGACGATCGGTAACGCAGACACGATCAGATCTTTGGTTATTAGAGGTCGGAGTTGGTTTCACTGATTCAGGGTTTAACCTTAACATGCGCATTGATTCTAAATGTGTCCTTACGCAAGTTTTACTAAGTCAGTCCAGGGTCAAAAAGATGATGCAGATGGCTCATTTCATCTTTAGGTGATATAGCATTTTCGTCCTCCTTGGTTTTTTATCCTTTTGTTTGTGTTTTTGTAAAGAAAGGCTGACTTGGCCATCAGGATAACTTTACGTTTAAAACATAAAATAGCATCATTCTTCCTATAAAAATGTGAGTGAGGGAACTAGTTAACCTTTAATCAAGTGTTAACTGTGACAGAATGACTTGTTTGGGATGTTCAGCTGCTTTCAGTCATTAACATTTCCAAAAGACATTTAGTCCTGAACCGTAAAGAAGGGTGGAGATCATCCTGGTTTCTCTCTGATTAGCACTGTCCATGTCAGTTTTTTCCCTCCTTCATTGTCAGATGAACTCTTCCTGCTTCCCTTCATCTCGCTGTTGCTGCTGAGTAGCATTGGAAAGGAGAAAATCATTGACTTGGCTTTAACAGCCAAAGGCTCTTGATAACACCTGCTGTTTCACAGATTTAAGAAAAATCCCAAACACAATAAAAAACAAAAACAAAAAAAAAAAAAAACTCAGCACTAAAACTGTCCAGTGAAATGACCAGACTGATGGAAGTAAAGGTGGTCAGGTTGGTCCCACTTCTGTTTAGATCAAAATCTCATTGTCTTCCTGATCAATCAGACATTAAATTTAAAACAAAAGCAGACTGAACCACATTCTGGGTGTTGAGCTATGAAATGTTTACATCATGGAAAAGGAAACTGAGAGAATAAATCTCTATTTGTAGACATTAAATCAGAATATAGTGGAACCTTGCCTTACAAATATTTTCACAACTTAGTTCATTTTCCACCTTTTCTTTCTGAAGAACCTCTGACTGATGATTGCTGGATCTATGATTGATCCTGATCTGATGATGTTGGTTTGAAGATCAGTGAATGGATGGATTGATTTAGGACGAGATGTTACATCCAATTGTCTGCTGAACCTTTTGACCTCATAGACCTGATGATATCGATCAGTAGTGTCATAAATGGGTCATGAACACATGAGAACAGGAAATATTAGACATCATCAGGATCAGATTTGTAAATCAAACAGTTGTTTCAGTCTCACTGAGCTGTGGTCAGCAGATCTGACTCAAGAGTTTTTGTTTTTGGTCTTAAATATTCATCCATATGTTTCACTATAAGTGTCAGTCAGGGTTCAAGTAGAATATTGGCCTTGTTTGTTGCCGTACCAGCCTGATTTAAACCAGGTAGGAAGAACATAAGGATCGGATAGGAAGTACAGAGGAAATGGGTAGAAAGCATTTAGGAAGCGTGGAGAAACCAGGTAGGAAAAGGTAAGAACCAATCAAGAAGTGGCAAGGAATGAAGTAGGAAGTAGACGGGATACAAGTAGGGACCAAGTAGGAAGCATCTAGGAAGAACGCAGCTTCTTATCTGATTCCTACTTGTTTTCTTTATGGTTCCTTTATGGTTTTGCATCGAAGCAGGTAGAAAGCAGATAGAAACCCAGTTGGAATCAGGTAGGCAGACGGTAAGAAACAGTGAGGAAGCAGTAAGGAATAAAGTAGGAGGCAAGTCGGGACCAAGTAGGAAGCAGGTAGGAAGTCGTGTTTGATGACCGAGATCATCAGTTTCCATCTCCTCCTGCAGTTCTTGGGAAGCTCGTCTGGCATCCATGTATAGCAGGGCCCAGAAAGCTGTTCCCCCCTCCTCCACCCAGCCTTCCAGAGCCTTCTGGTGGTCCTCGCTCCCCCACCTGAAGCCCCACACAGCTCCATCCTCAACCCACAGCCGAGCGCCTCCTGGTGGGACAGTCGTGGCTTTCTCTGTCGCCGAGTCATCATCTTCATCTGCACTCATTGTCTCAGAGTTCTCTGTGCTCCTGACCTTCATCGCCCCTGGCAACAGACAGACAACAGTGGCATTATGGGATATGGAGTCTGGACATGTGAGCTACCACCAGACGAAGGGGGAGGCAGCTCCGGTTCATTACTGTGGAGAGAGACGGCACCAACTGCTGCTGAAGAGTAAGAGAAGTGTCTGGAACTTTGCTACACGTTTTCATAGCCAGGAAAAGGAAGAGACGGAGAGTACAGAGGAAATTCACACTTTTATGTATTTATCTTTACAGCTAACAGGGCAGAGGTCATCATGTTACATCTAATGTATCGGGTCATAGAAAAACTCAACATCCTCAGGAAGTGAAGACAATGCGGGCCTCATTCACCAATAACTTCTTATTACTCTTCTTAAAATTTCTTCTTAGGTTGTACTTAAGAAGTTATATACGAAAACACTCAATCAGACTCACAAACATATTTAAAGACCACAAGTGTTTGTATCTTTCCTCTTAGATTGGAAAACACCCCCAAAAATGTGAAGCAAACAGACACTGACAGATACAAATGAGGAAAAATGATAAACATAATGCCAAAAGGATGATTGAAAACAAACAAAAAAATAATAATAATGTGCAATAAAGCCTGATTGTCCTAATTTTGAAAGTGTTAGCTTTGTTATAAATACATGGAGTACTTAAAGAAATATAAAAACAGCTTTGGAACAAGTGGGTGATTAATTCCTCCTGAACTTGGATGGCTGCCTGCAGCCTGGTCCAACGGCGTCAGGACGCAAAACCTTAATGGTGTAATGTCTGAAGGAAACGTGGTACGGTTCTCATTACGTAGCCTAATGTACTTCTACAGTTTAAGCAAGTTTTACCTGCTGTGGCATCATGTTAAGATGTTGCTTGCCTACAGAGCGAGTGCTGCATCTAATGAATCTTCCAGGTGACTTAGATACAGTAGGTGTTATTAACCAGGTGTCCAGAACAAAACCTTGATTTCTTGATAACACCTATCATCGTAATAATAATAAGACAATAAATTTGAATTATTTAATACCACGCTTGGTCATGACAAGCCAATATCAAACATCCTCAGTTAGGACATGATCTGCAACATCTTGCTATTTATCTTAAATAACAAAATACTTTGTAATTGATCAACATCTTTTTAAAAATCTGAGAAAAAACATCACTTTAGTTTTATTATTGTATTTCAATGAACTGAACCGCAGAAAACAACACAGACACTGGTTTTGTTCAAATGTGTTGGCTGTCAGATGTTTGTGTCTTCCTGAGCATTGATACTAAGATTTTAGTGAATGTGAAAATTTTTGTCAAATGTACGTACGCAGGATTTTAAGAAAAAATTTGTTTGTAAGAACGGTTGGTGACTGCAGCCTGTTCTTCTTCAAGAGAAACCAAACCAAAGAAAACTTCTTTTCTTGTCCCCAGAGACCGGCGTCTTCCAGGTCCTGTTCTCCGTGTCCCAGCAGGACCTGCTAAGCCGGCTGATGTTGTTTGGCAGCGCAGCAACAGTGGATGCAGTCTGTCACCTGAACAGCTGGGGACACTGCTCCATCCCCATCCACGCTCTTCAGGTGGGACGCTCCCTCAGTCTCATTTACCGGGATTTACTAACACACCACCAGAGTCACCTGAGTTTTTCTGTTTTACAGGCTGGACTGAAGAACCGGCAGCTCGATACAGTGGATCTTTATCTGAAGAGCAAAGAAAATGTCCTGAACCCGTCAGCAGCAGCCAGCGCAGCTGATCCACCAGCAGACTCCTCTCCGAGCCTCACGGACAGTACGTACATGGTTCTCCCCGTTCCTTTAATGTCTCACATACAGATTAAAACACTCCAGGGACGTCTCTTGTCTGAGATGAGATGTGCATCATTTACGGTTTAATCCCCTTGTTTATCTGGAAGGCATTCTGAGAAACGGGGAGGGACAATATTTTTGTGTTGGCAAATTCTTTGTTTTAATAAGTGTCAATTATCAAAACTAACCAGAGTCAGGAAAAACGAAGGTTAGCACCAGTTCACTTCAGATGAGGATTCACCACACATCACCTCATCATCCACCACAGATGAAGCAGACCCAGTGATAGCATATTGTAGGAAGAGGGCACACTCCATCCTAGAAACCTTTCTTGATGTAAATAACATGGACCTTTGGTAGTTATTTCTATCTAACACAGAATCAAAGGAGTAGACTTTAGCAGCATTTTTGAAGCAGGAATACAAGTTTTGACCACAAAACAAAAAAGGTAAGGTAGACTTAAGGATTTTTTGAAAAAGTTTTGTGGTTTTAAAAGTGCTTTGTTTGGGTGGCAGAGCTCATTAAAGTCTTTTAGCCAAGTTTCTTCTGGTCATTTTTGGTGTCCTGCGTGCTAACATTGGTGCTTCTTAGCATGTGCATATATTGTCTGTACTGCAGACATCAGGGTTCAGCCAGATCCTTCAGATACAATCCAGATGTCGCAATCACAGGGTTGTGTTTCGCTCACCTGGTAGAGCTGTCACATACAGACAGGTCTGTTTAGATTTGGACAAGTTTTGTTATTTTAGCTGGGTACCAAAACATATTTGAGATACAGTTATCTAATCCAGTGATTCCCAACCCTGGCCCTAAAGGCACATTATCCTGCAGACTTTCCATTTTGCCCTGCTAGGATACAGTTGATTCAAATGAGATGGATCTCTGATGAGCTCTGCACCAGTCTGCTACTGACCCATTGATGTGAGTCAGCTGTATTTCAACAAGGCAACATGGAAAGTCTTCAGGATAATGTGCCTTGAGGACCAGGGTTGGGAATCACTGATCTAATCAATATGGGCGTAAAGTCCAGACTCTCAGCTTTAGGCCCTGCTTACCTGACAATGTTTCCACACAAAACGTTAGGTTACGATGGTAACCTCGGTTCTCTGAAAACTGAGTGAGGTATCTCACTATGGGAAGCGCCCTCTTCACTGAAAGCATAAATGTTCCATCAGAAACAGGTTTTGCTTCGACAGAGCACATAGATTAAAAAGCTGCAGCAGCACAAACATGACACGGAGGAATTGCAGTTACTACAATATTACAGTTAATATCCTAACACAGTTTTTATATTTATTAAATTCATCCTGCAGGCCAGATTGGACCCTCTGGTACCAGGTGGGCTCTGGTACATGGTCAGAATGACATCATAATTCAGCTGTTTGTGCTTATAATCATTGTCTTGTGTAAAAGCTTTGTTTTGCCAGCTATGTGTGGTTTATGTTCCTCTGTGTGTGCAGGTGTGCAGGAGTTGTGTCCTGCGTTGGACTTGTTGTGTTCAGCTGTCAGGGACTCAAACAGTGAAGCTCAGAGTCGACAGTTCTCTGAGCAGCTGCTGAACATCACCATGAGCTACATAAACACTCAGATCCGCTCGGTGCTCTCCTCCCCTCACTGTAAGATCATCTTTATCTAACCGTTCGTCAGTGGTCCAGGGTGAGTTCCTAAAGCTGAAGATGTTCCGTTGCGTTTGCAGATGAGAGCTCAGATGTGCAGAAGTGTGTCAACATCTTGGATCGTTATCTGACTGAGCTGAGGAGTTACATGAAGAGATTCCCCTGGTCTACGGGGGTCAGCACAACTACCAGCGCTGCACTTGTTCAGGAGGACGTTCAGGGTGATGAGTGGGAGCTGCTCTCGACAGAGGTGACATTTGTATGTTTCCTTGACATGTATGTCGGACGGAAAACAGAAAATATTAACAAGAAATCATCTGTGATTTTTGTCTTTATGTATGCGTTTCAGGAAATGATCAATCAATCCATACTGACCAATCAGATCCCCAGAGCGCAGGCTGTGTTACAAAGGCAGAACCGGCCCGAACAGAATCTGTCGGTTCTGAGGATGGAGGGCCTACGTCAGGTGTTTTCCTGCTTGCAGTGCAAAGACCTGAAGACCGCCAACACACTCCTCACCAACATGGTGAGATTTGGTTACAGAGTTTAGGTTACAGTTAGGTTTTGGTTAGGGTTAGGACAAGGGTTAAGTTTAGGCAAACGGTTGTGATGGTTAGGGGAGGGGCTAGGGAGTGCATTATGTCAATAAATGTCCTCACAAAGTACAAAAGTACAAAAGTGTGTGTGCACTGCAAAAACTCAGAAGTATATTTTTCTAATTTCTTGTCAAAATATCTCATCACACTCAAAAGAAGAAAAAAATTATTTAAAGAGAAACATTTCAGTGAGATATAGGAACTTGTTTTAAGGCAATGCATCTTATTTTGAGA
The DNA here is from genome assembly GCA_023101725.1 of Atherinomorus stipes. NCBI lineage: Eukaryota > Metazoa > Chordata > Actinopteri > Atheriniformes > Atherinidae > Atherinomorus > Atherinomorus stipes. Next base: position 75,935 of record JALJCO010003378.1, on the reverse strand, counting down.
AATCTTTACAAGAAAATTTTGCTTATGCCATTGGCAGATTTTTTGCTTATCACAAGTAAAAAAAAAAAAAAAATCTTGGCCACTATTAAAGTGTGTCTGGCCACTTCCTGAGATCAGGCACACCTGGGTTAATCAGCTCATTCAGTAATGAAAGACAGGAAACAAAGGAGCTACCTTAAGTTCAGGAGGTAGTGGAGTCATGCATAGAGCCAATTGTGTGGCCTGAGGGAAGTTACAGGTTTAGTGCCCCTAGTGGCCAAAAGTTACACGGTACCCTTTAAAACACCAGAAGATTTAGCAACCTCAAGCTCAGGCTTTATCGCAGCTCTTGTCAAGCCTCCTTTCTGGAATACTCCCAGTCCCAGTACGATATTTTCCTTTGTTGGAAAAATCTACATGTTAGTAGATTTTTGGAATCTGACACACTTGAGGTCAACATGGTTGAGGTTACCAACCGTTATAAGAAACCCATCTGGGTGTGCTCATAGCAGTATGTCCAGACTTAAATTAATTTGCTCAAATGACAATGTTGTTGTGTGCAGCGCAGCAAAGCCGACTCATCACTACGCCGCCATCTTGAGACCCCATCTGGGTGTGCTGTTTGTTGCTCACTAATGGTTTGGTAAAGTTCATGCGGGGCTTCCCTTTTACAGCTGTTGCTGTTGCCGGGGGAATGCTGGCTATAAGCTCTCACGCCACCATAGATTATAAGGCCTGCACCTCAGAAGCTCCAGCAGAGGAGAACAGTGCTTATACAGCACCGTAGCTTTCCTACACCAAGAATCGTTTATGTTAACACACTTCTTTTTGTTTTCTTTGCAGGGTCTCAGTGTGAATAAGCAGCTTCACAGCATCTGTCTCTACACCAAAGACAAGGACCTCAGGGAGTTAATGGTGAGACTATTTTTTATAAAGGAAACGCAACCAACAACAGATTCATTCTTAATGTTCTATTTTCAACTCGTTTGTCTCACTTCTTGATTCAACACTTATTTAAATCTGTTTGTTTCCCTTTCCTTTGCCTGTATTATGAATTAAAACTGAGGGTGAGAGCTTTGAAGTGTCTTAGAGGGCAGTCAGGATTTCCCCTGACTCCAGCCCCCTGTTTACTGGATTACATTGGAAATCAGAGTGGGTCTTTGTGACCCTGTGACTGACTGACCCCTCAGGTGGAAGAGTTGGTGAGTCGGAGTTCTTTCTCAGAGGAGGAGATGCAGTGTGTGGCGTTCATCCAGGAGATGGAGAAGCTTGGGTTATTGCCACCTGTCCGCTGTGGGACCCATAACATTTCAAAAAGGTAAAGTTACTCTGTGCTAATAGAAGAGGTAATGATGTCCTAAAACATTATCTGAATCTGTTCCAAAACTCCTGATTAAATATCAGTTCAGACAAAGAACACTAAAGGCTTCTTGAAATCAGTAAACTTGTTTTTTTTTTGTTTGAATTGTCATTTATGTACCGTCAACAGTCTTACAGTATCTTTTCATCCGAGAGTTCTTCCTCTCCAGAATGCTCCTGTTATACCCAGTCACTGTGTTACTGAACTGTTGTCAATTACCCCCCCCCCCACCCACATCCCCCCCCCCCCCTCCTCCCCCTCCTGGTGAAAGGCCCCTTTCTCCCCCCCCCTCCTCCCCTCCCCCCCCCCCCCCCTCCCCCCTTTTTTTTTTTGTTTTTTTCTTTTATGGTGTTTTTTTTTCCCCATTTTCTTCTCCTCTCGGGGGGTTTTTTCTCCCCCCCCCCCCCCCCCCCCTTTTTTTTTTTTCCCCCTTCTTTAAACTTTTTTTGTGTCATTGGGTATTGTAAAGGGCGATATAAATAAACTTTTTTGATTTAATTAACCTACAGCCTCAGTCAAAATTTGATAATGGGAAAGTGTGTTCAAACATTTGACTGGTACTGTAATTAGATGTAAGATTCTTCTGCTTTTTTTAAATAATTTGTACCAGTTACTTTTTTGACCTTTTGCTGATCCTGTTCCAACTTTGTAGACGCGTATTGCTGCCATTAAATTCAAAATAAGCTCATATTTTCTATGAAATGGTAAAATGCCTGTTTCAGCATCTGATATGAGTTGACGAGATTTGTAAATCATCACATCTCTGTTTTTGTTAAGCCTTCCTTTTTAATCCAGTTCAGACTAATTCAGACTCTTGATGGAGCTATGGTTATACTATCTGTTTGCGTTTTGACCTTTGGTGTACAAAAACTTTCCAGGTTTGTTCAGATGGTTCAAAAGGAGCTGGATGCAGAAGAAGTTCTGAAGGAGCTACTGGGACAGGGGACTGAGGAGGTGGGGGGACTCTGGAGGAACCTCCGACTGGACTGGGTGAGGAACTGGGACCAGAGCTGTCAGAAATCGATTGTGTTGTCCAGACTCCAACACACAGGTAAGACAGTAAGAATCCACTGTGGTTCTGGACGGGTCGGTACAGGTCTACAGGTATTCTCTTTATTCTGTGCACCAGAATTGAGTTCGTGTGATCCATCAGTGTTGTGGCGTTACCTGACTGCCCTCCATGACCATCATCGGGTGGTTGACTGGATCGAGAGCAAGAAGTCCACCGGTTCCCTCTGCTGGCCAGAGATAACCCCAGAACTGGTGAACGACAACACAGTTTGCAGCAGCTACATGAAGGAGGACATCCTGGACCTGCTGGCCAGGTACAGGAACCCATTACCTTACTGAATGAGGCTGACAGGTACACAACAGAAAGTTGGATCCATGACTTACTGGGTAATCTGAAACATGAACATGTAAAGAAACCAAAGGACCCATCTGTTAATCTGTAAGCATTCCGATGCATAGTTTGCGTAGATGTGTGTGTTATGCCCCTCCTTTGTTGGGACCTTTGACCTGTACATTACACTGGGACCGTTGGTTGGTTTTCTAGGACATTCTTAGGACTGATTGTTGGGTTATTGGACTTTCCTGGGACTGATTGTATGTTTTTTTTTAGAACATTCCTCAGACTTATGGTTGATTTTCTTGCATTTTCCAGGGACGGGTGGACAGATGGTTGGTTTTTAGCACATTCCTGTTACAGATCGTTTGGTCTTCTGAGGTTCCTAGAACTGATGGTTGTTTTTTTTTTTTTTTTTTTTTGGTAAGGGTAAACTCTATTGTCCCACCAGGTGGGAAATTTGACTTGGGGCTAACCACCCCTACTGCAGCCTTTTATAATAGAGCAATATGAGAAAACTTATGAGTAAAAGAGCAAAACAACACACAAAAAAAAAAACAACGCCAGTGTATAATAAATAGAATCAATTAAAAGAAATACAGATCAGCAGTTCTGTGCTCATAAACACCAGCTTTGAGTGGTAATTATCTGCTCTTGTTGTTTGATAGATGCATTTTCAAAGAATTTTTAAGTCTACTTAAAGGGACTAGAGGCAGGAATAAAAAAACAAACAAACATGCATGTCCATTTTTTTTAAATACTAATGGGGGATGAAGCGCTAAATACCAAAAAAAACGTTTCCACCCACGTTTCTCTCCGTTGCCTTGAACAGGCTGCAATTCAGTTGCCGAATTTCCCGCGCTGCACTGCGGACGTGACGTCAAATGACCTACATCCGCAGTTTTGATTCAGGAAGAAGCCGGTCACGGTAAATTCAAACACTGTAAGCGATAGTTATGGATTCTTCTGCCGTCAGCAAACGATTTAGATCAACTGAAAGACACTAAAAAGTGTAACTACGGAGAAAAAGCTTAGTAAACAACATTATAGCTTCAGTTTGTGCACGCTCCCGTGACGGCTTGGCTTGTGGCTGCAGTTACCTGAAGTGCCAGTCGCGGCAGTCGCAAGTTCCGTTTCTTAATCTTGCCTCTAGTCCCTTTAATCAGTGAGGGACTCTGAGGGAAGCAGCTTATACTCTCTATGCAGAACATTGGAAGCATCACTTGATATCTTGGTAGCCTGATGCAGTGAAGCCTGTTCATAAATGCTCTGTAGTGTAAAAGTACACCAATAATCTTCCATGCAGTCTGAATTAATCAGAACAGTTTATTCTTTAACTGCGCAGAAATGTTATTATACTAGACTGTGACACCGTATCTAATCAGATTAGATACGATATTAATAGAAGGGGACCTGAGTCTTGGTTGTGCATCACCACTGGCTTATGGTCGCCCACATCCAGGATCGAACACCATCTCAACTGTCTTGTCAGTATTCAGAACAAGATCGTTGTCACACCATTTTACAAACCTTTGAATTTCAGAAAAGTAGTTGGACAGGTAGCAGCCCTTTTTCAATGAGGATAAATTTGCAGAGTCATCTTCGAATTTAATGATCCTATTGTCGAACTCTCATGCACTCATCTATGTACAACATGAACAGTATCAGAGCTAACATGGCCCTGCGGTCAGTCTTTATTCAGATAGAGTTACATTAACTCTGATTTGCTGTTTGCAGTTGGCTAAAAAAGGATAAAACCATTTAATATACGATGAACTCTAAGATCATTCAGACATTAAAAAATGTGACTGCAGTATATTCAATTCTGAACTAAAAACAAAGGCGTGCATAAGAGGAAGACTCCTCCAAATGCCTCTTAACAGAGTGAGTCATAGCCAGGATAGCTTCATCTGTACTTCTGTTCTTCTAGTAGGCAAACTGAAAGGGATCTGAAAAAGCAAATAACCTCTGTTTAAAAAAAAAAAAAAATCAATAAGAATTTTCTCAAAACACTTCATTAACAGTGAAGTGAGTGCGACCAGGCGGTAGTCATTATTCTCTTTGCAGCTTGCTTTTTTTGGGTACTGGTATGATAATAGAACTTCTCCAGATAGCAGCAACACAGTAAGTATTAAGAGACTTCTGGGGGCACCAGACTTCCAGTTCTTTGCTGCAAGATTTTAATAAGCCTCCAGAAATGCCATTTGATGCATGAGAAAAGTCTCAACAGTGTACTTATCGACGGTGATGTTCAGAGTTCACAGTCCAGAGCTACTTTTTCTCATGTGAGAAGTCTCTTTTCTCAAATCTGCAGAAAAACTCATTCATCTTCCCCCCTTGTTCATCACATTAATGTGCTTTTTAGCTGGAGCTGGAGACTTCTTAATATATTCTTCGCAGAGCAGTGGGATACAGACTTTTCCCTCTCGTCCTCCTAGCTGCCCACAATTTGTGATTAAGTATTTTCTGTGTATTCCTCATCCTAACAAGGTCCCCGCTCTTGAATGCCATTTTCGGGGGGGTCCTACAGTAGGACTGATGGTTGGTTTTTCTCTGATCATATGATGATTCCTTCTTTATTTCTCCAGGAAAGGGATTTTCATCCTAGACGAGATGTCAGTCCTGCAGCGATTGCTATCCCGACTGGCTCAGGGTGGGGGTCTAATAGTTCCATCCCCTCCCGTCCCCCAGTACCTCTCTACTCTTGGTCTTGACTTCCATGGCACCTTCATCACATTCTGCCTGGACCATGATCTTCAGTACCTCCTCTACATCTACCTGGATCACCACAGGTTTCTATCAGCCCCTTGTTAGGATTTTATTTCTCACGATATTAAAATTTCAAACTTTATCCAATACTAAGGATGTTGCTTGATGCTCGATGCTATTTTTGGCATTATAGCTGGGAAAAAAGCTAATTTGTGAGTTTTAGAGCTGATATCCGATCCAGGTATCGGATCAGCGCATGTCTAGTTTATTTATTTTTCAACAACACTACAGCCAGGTCATTATTCTGACATCTTGTCTCTTATGCAGGCTTATACAAGGAAACTGTAACCTCCTGACCAATCACAAGCCCTCTGTGGGTCGTCCTTGGCTAGAGATGTTGGTGAAGATCCAGGAGATCACCACAGATCTGTCAGGTAGCGTGACAGAAACTCGTATGATATGTTCTAAGTGACTTTATGACATCGTTCTGTAATCTGCTCCTGACTGGATCAAACCAGACCATTTCAAGAACCAGAAATGGTTCTGGAAAAACCAGAACCAACATAAAACCAGTTCTCAAACCATCCCTGAACCAGTCCTCATTAAACAGAACATAATGACCTCTTCGTTTGAACAGAACTTCTTCCATACGTCTGTCAGTTGTGGGTCCATCCTCTTATGGGCCTTTAATCTGGATTTAACCAGTTTTAATTTTCCTACCTTCTAGAGGAACTGATCTTGGTCTGTAGGATAAAGCTGGATCACTAGAGATAGATTATTATGGGTTTACTGGTTCTCTGAGTCTGCTTGTTTGCTTGGTTCCAGATCCAGGACTGATCTTCCAGGCTGGTTTAACCTTTGCTCAGGTGCTATTACCTGGCAGCCAGGCATCTGTCAGCAGTCTGCTGTTAGAGGGTCACAGTTTGCTGGCTCTGGCTGTGATCATGTTTGCTCCAGGAGGAATCGACCAGGTAAAAACTTCTAATGGGAGACCGCTGTCTCTTCTTGGTTCCTTGGTAAAGGTGATAATTCAGTAAATCCAGTTAATTCTGATAACGGGACAACAAAGACAACAAACACTGTCAGATTTATGTCTTCAGCACATTTAAAAACAACCATGTTGACCAAAATTCTTCATTTAAAAACAAGAGCCATCAACCAGGGAAGCAATTTTAATTAAACTGAGTAAAATCAAAATAAATCAAAGAAACACCTGGACATGAAAACCTGATGGACTCACACTGAGCTATGATTGAAAAAAAGGTAAATAAAGTCAATTTTTAGATGGGATATACAGACTCAGCAGTGGGATTATTGAGGTTATTCCAGAGTCTCTGAGCTGAGAAAACCAGATCTGATGTACGCTTTAATCGAGACCGGCTGATAAGAAGGAAAAGAGAAACAAATTCAAAACATTTTCTGTAGTTCTGTTGAAAAATATTTCAATATTTGAAGAGTATTTTTCTCTACTATATATGTTAAAACAACAAATAAAACCTTAACAGAAGAAAACTGGTTGAATATGAGTAAAAACAGTACATTACTACCTCATTTTCCAAAGATCAGCAGAAACCGGGAAGCTGGAAAGTACTGGACATGCTGGAACTTTCCTGAATGTCCTCTTTCAAGGAGTTTAGAGCTGATTTAGAATTCAACCTTAAAGTTAACTTTAGTCAATATTCAATAGATGGAATCATTACTGTTTTAATATCTTCACAATTTACCACTTGACTCAAGTGTTTGGGACAAAATCCTTCTGAAGTTTCAGTTTGTCTTTGGATGTTTGTTAAATTCACACACAAAAATAATAATAATAATAATAATAATAAAAATAATACACAGCCATGTTTCTGGTAGTCAAAGTTCTCCTGAGTGGTTCTTAGTTGATGACTTTGATGAATGAAACTCGCACTGGACCAAACTTTGTCTCTAATTGAACATAAAAGGGCAACAAAGAAAACAATGACAAAGTAGTTTGAATCATTTAGTTATAAAGAAAATTTACCAGCAGTACACTACCAGTAGAAAAATGAACAAAAGTAACAACATTTTGTTGTTGGAATTCAAGCAGTTCAAGCCCAATGATGATACAAAGGTAAATGATGAGCTACCAGAGTTTAAAAAAAAAAAAAAAATAAGGTCTCCCTGCATTGAAAAAATAATGTACATTTCAGAATGATACAAAAGGCCTTTTTCAGGCAGCAAAATAATGAGTCAACAGTATAAGCTGATCAAGCCTTGAAAAGTGGTTCTACCATTTTCCAAAGGTATCCCAACTTTTGCTGATTACTTACAGTACAATCCCATCTATCTTAGCATAAAGAACTGAAAAAATAGGGGTCTTAAACTTTTGAGTTTTCAAATGAAATGTGCAAAGCTGTAAAACTCTCCAGTTTTGCCTTAAACTGGCACTAACCCTGCTTGATATGTTCAGTTGTTTTGGTCTGGGATGGCAAAGCGAATGCTAGCAAACTAAAAGGGGTATTTTATTTAATAAATCTGCTTACCAGCCATGTTTGTTCATTGGGAGCAGGACAGTATGATAAGTAGCAGACTGAACTGTTCATTAGGGCTGGACGATTATGGAAAAAATTATAACTACAATTATTTTGACTGATATTGAATTCACGATTAATATACATGATTATTCATTGATTTTATAAAAAGTGTTTATTGAACCACCAAAACTCAACTTCAAATATAACTTTAAAAAAAGATGAAACCGGAAATAAACTAGAAACAAGTAAAGGAGTAAAATAAGAATTTTATTTCAAATAATAATAGCAATAAAAATGAATATTCAGTCTACATGCATTCCTGTTCTATACTCCCTGCAGTTTGCTTCCTGTGACTCCACCAGTCTGTTCACTTCAGGATTAGTCGTTTTTCTTTGATTACAGCGTTTTTATGATTGTGAAAAGGCAAAATTGAAATCACGATTAATATGTGGTGAGTAAAATTCCTGTTTTCTAAAACCTGATCATAATGGGACTAGGTACATGAAAAATCAGTGTGCTGACAGTTATACTTCCCAGCCAATGGTGGTGCTGTTACACAACAGTCTCACAACCCTGTCAGGTATGTGAAGGATATGCCAATAAAGAAGACATACATCTGACATTCTGTTGAGTTTACCTGTCTGCATAATAACTGTATCCTAATTCCATGCAGTGAGGGTAGAACATTGAGTTTAGATCAACATGATGTCCTTTTTAATTCCTGGTTCGATCAATGATCAGCTGAGTACAATAAAATAAAGTGAATGAAAATACTATATTGATTCCACAAGGGAAATTTTTAAAAATGGACCAACCACCCTACTTTCTGCTCAATCATGTCTCCAGTACTCATAAATAATAAAGAAAAAAATATTTAAATTATCTGAAGGAATTTGCATCTCTTGTAGCATCTTTCTGTGATAATATATTCAGAGAGAAAATACTCCATGTGCTTCCTGTGTCTAGGTGATGGCTCAAGGAGAGGGGTCTGGCAGGTTTGAGGGGACAGTCGACCCCCAGCTCCTGAAGATGGCGCTGGGCCCCCATCCCAAACTGAGAGCAGCCCTGTTCCCTTCTGGGCCTTGTGGAAATATCCAGTCCTCTGACGTTTCTGTTTATCACCTTCTTCAGGTGCACTTTCTTTGGACTACCTGTTGGAAAACCCATTAGATCCTTTATCAGGAGTGATGAATGTAATCCTGCAGAAGAACTTATTCATTAATAATTTGTTAACATGCTGGATTTCTCCTGATATCGCCTGCATTTGATTCCATATTGATGTATGTTTTACAGTCTCTCCACCCGCTAGACCCATCTCGGCTGTTTTCCTGGCAGACAACCAACACTCTGAACTCTGCTGGTAAGGTGTTATCAGGTCTTTTCACTGATCACCTCAGGCTGAACCATCTACTTTACAAATTCTCTGTTTGTGTCCTTCTACTGAACAGTAATTGAAGGAAGGAATGGAAACGGAAGCAGCTACAAGAGAAGTAGTAGCACCATCAGCATCAGTTCCATCATTAGCAGACAGAAGTAGTAGCATCAGGAGCATCAACAGCAGGCAGAACTACTGTAGTAGCATCAGTAGTATTGTTGTACATTTTACCAAAACTCTCTTTTTGTTTCAGGTATTTGAAAAAAGAGTGCAGGATTGAGGAATTCCACATTTACACAGTTTAAATTAAATGCATATTAGCCGCCTTAGATTTTTAAACAGCCTGAGCAAATGAAAGACCCAAACATCTTAAACATGTTTGTACAGTCAGTGATGCACCACCTTCACAGGAAAATCCATGTCATGATGCCCCATAGACCACTTTCTGTTTATCAGGGGAAAGATGACTAAACTACACCAATTAATACCTGTTCAATCACTTGCTTGTTTAGTAGTTCTAAGAAGAAGGGCGGGTCATGCTGGGTTTGGACCCAACCATACATGGCCCGCCCTCTGTGCTTCTTCTTCTGTGTTAAACCTGGTGCAGTTTATAAGATCCCACACAATGAAATGGAAAAGTTACCTTTTCTAGACCCTTGTTTGGAGGTCTATAGTTTTGTTGAATTTTTTGTCATTTTAAAAGCTCACCTCCTTTCTTCTCTTCTTCCTCTCCTCCTGCTATTCTTCTTCCTCCTCTAAAACACCCTCTGTGTAAGAAAGAAGGAGGGAGGCAAAATTGCAGAAGTTGCAGCTGATCAGACATTTCCTTCTTGTGATTAACACTCATGTCGCAAAGTCTGTGCGCCCGATAGGGTGACATTCCTCTCAGGAACGAGGGTCAGAAGATGGATCAAAGATCGCCTTTCAGTCAAATGTAGAAGCACTGTGTCATAGTGTTACAGTGTCTATAAAAAATATTCGCCCCCTTAGATGTTTTACCCTTTTATTGATATCCTTTTATCAGTCATGCTCAACATAATTTGGCTTTGTGGTCAAAAAAATACATTTTAATAAATTCCTCTTAATGTCTTGAAAACTGATTTCTACAATATAATGACAAATTTAAAAAATGTGTAACATGAAATAAGTGATTGGATACATATTCACCTCCTTAAAAGTGACTGACCTACTTTAACAGAGGTCCAGTCAGTTGGTGCTAGCAGTCTCACAATTAGTGGAATGAAGATTATCTGAATGCAGTGACTTTGTGTCAAGTGATTGCAGTATAAAGACACATGTGTCTGGAAGGTCCATTTACTGGTTAGTCAGTATTCCTGGCTACTATTGCTGCATGAAGACAAAAGAACACAGCAAATCAGAGAAAATATTATTGAAAAGTGTTGGTCAAAGCTGTATGGGAGCGTGGCAATGAGGAAGCCACCGTTTAAGAAAACTCATATGAAGTCTCGACTAGAGTTTGCCAAAAGGCTTGTTGGAGAATCCATTGGCAAATGGAAGAAGGTTCTTTGGTCTGTTGAGACCAAAATGGAGCTTTTTGGTTTATCAGACAAGGCGGTATGTTTGGCAGACACCAAACACTGCACATCACCACAGACGCACCATCCCCACTGTGAAGCATGGTGGTGGCAGGATCATGCTGTGGAGATGCTTTCAAAATTCTTGTATCTTGTAAAACTAGACGGTAAAATGAATGAGGCAAAATATCAGGAAATCCTGGAGGAGAATCTGATTCCATCTGCTAGAGATCTACGGCTTGGATGAAGTTTTTTTTCAGCAAGGCAATGATCTAAAGCGTACAGCTACACAGAAATGGTTTGAAGACAACAAGGTGGACGTTCTGGAGTGGCCAAGTCAGAGCCCAGACCTCAATCTCATAGAGAATTTGTGGCTGGATTGAAAAGTGCCTTTCAAACTTGATCCCCACGCAACCTGACAGAGCTTGAACAGTTTTACAAGGAAGAAAGGGTTACACTGCTGTGTCCAGATGTGCAAGTCTCGTTGAGACCTACACACAGACTCCATGCTGTGATTGCTGCCAAAGTGCATCTACAAAGTACTGACCTGAAAGGGGTGAATATTTATGCCATTGCTGATTTTATGTTACATATTTTTATTTGTCATTACTTTGTAGAAATTAGTTTTTAATTTGACATTAAAGAGAAGTTTTTTTCCCACATTTTTTTTTGTCAAAAAAGCAAAATTATGTTGAGCATGACTGATTTACTAAAGCAATAAAAAGGCAAAAACATCCAAGGAGGTGAATACTTTTTTATAGGCACTATACATAGGATTTTTGAAGATTGTCTTATGCACATGTAAGCCACAAACTTTCCATCCTCAAGCACTGTCTTATCATCTCCTAATAGATATGGTTGAATTACATGTAGAAAATGATTACATTTGTCATCTAAAATGATTGTATTTGTCTTAGGAAATGGTTATATTTGACGAATAAGATACTTTGCCAATTATGATCTCTGTGTGGCAATAGTATGTTGGGCACAGTTAGGCTGGTACAGGGGGAAACAGTAGAGTCATTGTGTCAAGCAGCTGCTTTAGAGCCCTGAAGATATTGTTATCCGTCTCAGTGGAGGAGTGACCTGAGAAGAGCAAAATCTGTAAATTTAATCTGTAAATCTGAGTAAATTTAGGTGAAGACTACACTAGATGGACCCACATAAACGTTTTCCACTGCACCAAAATGTGGAAATGGCGACTTTCCTCCTGGATCAGTAAACTAACTTGTTTGCTAACGTGGCTAACGTTAGCTGTCAGTTATAAACTCCTCTGCGTTACTTGTTGGACATGCTGCAGGCTGCTGGTCACTTGTCGTATCGGCAGCGAGCCTGGCAACCAAAAGGCTGGAGTTGTTTTTCTGCTGTTGCAACTACAAACTAGACACACGTGATGTCGCTGTTCTGTCCGTGTTCCATATTCAACCTTGAAGCAGGCCTGGAATTTCCATACCTATGATAATGCCTCCATTCAACATCAGCATCATTACCATTAGCAGCAGCATCACTAGCAGCAGGCAGAAATAGTAGGAGCATCAGCACTATCAGAAACATCAGTAGCAAACAGAAAGTTAACATGAAGCCATTTGGTTTTCTCCACAGAAACTTCTGAGCTGCCTCATTTCTCCAGCCCTCACCTTGTAAGCAGGTTTGCTTTGATAGAGAACCTGGACTTTCTGTACTACATCCGTCATGGCAGACCATCGTTTGCATATGGCAACTTCCTCATCCAGCAGCTTAGTGCTTGCAGTGATGTGAAGCTTATGTGAGTATGACACCGAACTAAGCATTTACAACTAAAGATGGAACGGTTGGATCTGTTGGGATAAACGGGGGGGGGGGGGGGGGGGGGATCAGGGTTAGGGTATGGTGGTGATATTATTCTTCTGCCCAGTATTAACTTTGTATGTGTGTGTTTTCAGGATACAGCAGGCCTGTCAGCAGGTCTACAAGCTGGCTCTACAGTGCTTCAACTTGCCATCTGTGACATCAGCAGCTGTCTGTTTTTATGAGTTTCTTGGAGTATGCAGCCTGAAGTTGAGAGTGGACGTCAGGGCCATGAACACTGTCCTGCAGCACTGGAACCAGAACAATGGGCGGATCCCAACACAGAACCTACGTACACTTGGTAAACACACACACATACACACAAACCCAATGAATATGTTTTTTACCACTACTTTTTGGAAGAAGTTGTAAACACCAGGGCCATCGCTGCTGCTAAAAATACCATTTGATTTATTAATATTTGAATTTTTTTGTAACTGTCTCACTGCGATGAACCAGGTTTAGACGGCTTCACAGAGCGCTTTTGTACCGGCCACAGCAAGCTTCAGTTTACCAAGATGTGTCCACAGAATAGTCAGCGTACACAGCTCAGTGGGCCAAGTTTTAGGCCTTCAGCTCCAGAAGCACCAAAAAGTGAAGGCTCAGCCAGATCACAGACCTCCTATTTTGATTATTTTGATTCTTTCAAAACTGCTCATTACAGATTGATGAAAATAATTTTATTTCACATAAAAAGAGGATTACTTTTTAAAAATATTTATTTTCATTTCCTTTTTGAGGGCTTTTTAAACATAACAGTATTCAGAACAACACAATTATATCACTTATATCTTAATTATAAATAAATAAAAATAATAATAATGATTACATCAATTGAGAAGATTTAGTCCAAGTTCTTTCCAAAGCGCCTTTATGTTATATCATCAGAAATTCAGATTTCATGTCTGTTATTAATGTTGCCATTGTTCTTTTACAAAATCTGTTTACCCTTCAGATATAACACAAAAATAACACTTTTTATACATGTTATAATAAATTAATAAAAAGATAAATGCTAATTATTAATAAAAAGAGAATTACTGAGATACTTGCTGTAACTTGTAGAGAAAACCTTTCAGACAAAGCAGCCATCTTGGATGCGTATCCACCAGGTGTCTTCTGGATGTTTAAACCTTTAGTATGGTGCTAAAACACTTTAAACATGCTGTGGTGCAGCCCCCTGCTGAACAAATCCGGTTCTGACCCTGGAAAACTGGAAAAAAATCATCTCCATGGATCTGAAGTCCTTCCTGGATGCACACACAGTTCTTGAGGTGTTCCAGTCTGGGTTTAAAACTCACCACAGCTCCGTGGAAGCTGGATTATGGAGGATTATGATCCAAAAGAAGGCAAAAAAAATCCTTATTGACGTCTTATTGCTTATTGACATTATTATTATTTTTGTTTAATTCTATTTTAATGAGTTTAAAGAATGAATTCCTGATGTTCAGACTAGGGCTGTCACAAACAGTCATTTTTATAATCAACTAGTCATCAATTATTTTGTTGATTAATCGGCTAATCAGACCATATGAAAATTGTAGCACATTTACAGTACTAGTCAAAAGTGTGGGCACTTTCTCATTAAATGGAATAATACTAATCATAAACGTGTCAAAACTTTTGGCAGGTTGTGTGTGTGTTTATTTATGTCAATATACAATTTAAGAAAAACTGACCCTGATGGCTACAACTACGCACCTGCATCAAGGACAGAAAGGCAGAAAAGGCAGCAGAAGGTAAAACAATAAAAGATTTGTCGATGATGAAATTAGTTGCCAACTATTTTTATAGTTGCCATAATCACGATTAACCGACCAATCGTGGCAGCCCTAGTTCAGACCTCACGATACTAGCAGGACCCACTGCATTCACTTTTCCTCTCTGGCTCCACATGAGAAATCATGATCACAGATGTAGGTGGGAAAATGAGTCCTCGTCTAAAACCTGAGGCAAATCCTACTTCTCCCAGTTGAACCAGTTATCAGAACCATTAGCCAACACATATTAGTGAGACTGCGTCATTTGCTGAGTTTAAAAGCCCATTTTTACTCCCCGACCTTCAAACCCAGTGTCAGATGTGCACTGTGATTTTATTTAACGTTTTTTATTATTATTATTATTATTATCTTTTATTATTATTATTCATATTATTATTATTATCTCCTCAGTTCTGGTATATTTCTGAATCTTTTCTCCTTTGTCTGTGTGTCTTTATGTTTTTGGATAATTGAGCATCTTTCTGGTGGTTATAAATATCTATATAGTAGATCACACCCTCCACTGTTTTGTTTCAGTGTCTCAAGGTGTAAAGCTGGTGGAGGCGGAGCCTGGAGTGGCAAAGGAGCTGATTGGTTACCTGGAAGCTGCAGTGACAGACAGTCTGGAGCAGAGGAGCTTCAGCAGGTTGGTATTACCTCTCTAATACTGATCTGTGATGACAACTCTCTAGATTAGAGCCATTAATGTCTTACTTGGTGACTCAGAGATAGATCAATGGTTGCAAGAACAGGTGCAGATGCAGTATTGACAGCAGATCATGTGGGACAAGCTGTCACAAATCAAGATTGAACAATTGTTTGTTTTTTTTAACAAATTAATGTTATTATGTCATCATAAATAATGTTTGTAAGAAACCACACTGTGTGAAAATCAGGTATAAACTGGGGGAGTTATGATTGTTGTTGTTGGGAATACATCTGCATCAATTGACATAAATGCACTGGGATCACTTGGGGGACCCATCCAAGATGGCGGCACCATCTAAGATGGCGGCCACACTGATACATCAGCTCCGATAGGTACCGTCAGTGTGAGGCGTCTACATATATTATTTCTATGGGCGGCACAGGCCCCAAGCCATCAGGTGAGAAAGTCTCATTTGACACTTGACACCACGGATGACAAAACATTTGAACAGTTTAACTCACATCATGGTAGATGCACAAAAAAAACAAAACAAGGAAAAGTGATCAAACAAAAAGCAAGCTCATGACACCCGGTCTGGACTGGCCGATCAAACTTTTGATGGATTATTATTTGCTGGTGTGATACCATCACTTGCATCGCCCAGGATTTTCCAATTTTCCTGGTGTAACCCAGGAAATGTGTAGCTTTCGCTGGAAAAAAAGATCCAGTGATTACTGTATATTTGTGTCCACGGATGTGATGAGACACCATGTACCAGATTCTGTTCAGTATAAAAACAGAGACCATCATCACTGATGTTAACCCTGAGCCTCAGATTCTCTGGAAATGAGTGGACTGGCAGAGAGAAGGTGAATGCTCTCTCATAACAAAACAGGAATTTAGTCTGAATTTCCACAGAGTTGTCATCATCATGTTGAGTGAGTAAAACTTCCAGATATTTACTTTAACGTTGTGATGGATCTCCTCTTGAGTTTGCTGAGCTTTGTGTGTTTTCAGGTCGGCTTACGAGGCAGCTCAGGAGTGGGCTCTTCCCGTTCAGTTCTGTCAGCTCCACGGTCTGAAGCTCAGCTCTGTTTATCCCACCCACTGCTCCAAGGACAGACAGTTCATCCACTTCCTGTTGTTTGTCCAACTGCACAACTTCCCCCCTGAGCAGGTAAACACTCCCACCCCGTCGGATCTCTCCTGGAGCCAGTTCATTCACCTCTCCACACTTCTGTTCCCTCCTATGACCATATTTGTCTTTTCCTGCAGGTGAAGTCACTGGTGGTCCAGTTTGAGCCCATCTTGCAGGCCCATCTGAGCCTGGCATTTCAGGATTTACAGGTCCACAGTGAGAGGAGGGGACAAGACTCTGAGGACCAGTCAGGGTCTCTGAGAACTGAAGGAGTCTCTGTAAGGTCAGAGCATCCCAGGGAGCTGTTCCAGGTCCTCCTGCAGAGCCAGGAGGAGCCAGCACCGTGCGGGTACCTGCTTCAAGAGGCGCTGGTTCAGCGCTGCCCGGTGCTGGCCGTACTGGCCGCCTGCCTGCAGGTAACTCTGAAAATATGTCCACAGTTTCATTTGTTTATATTCAGTCCCAGTCACTGAACACCGAGCTCTGCATGGCTGAAAACAAGCTTCCTCCTCAGCATCCATGTCCATCCTCCTAATTATGATCAAGATGTGAGATCAGGACATTTCTAAATCAATATATGTTTTATTCATGGTCTGAACACTGAGTCAGTGCAGGAGTACCAGGACCAGATGGAGATCCTGAGGGGAATCCCTGAGATTAGGTAGCTAGTTGCAGATCCTGCAGTCCGTCTTTAGGATACAGCAGTGACTTTGAATTTGGTTCAGATCAGTGATGTCCAGGAGGGATTTATATGAAAACTGTTGCGCCCCCCCCCCCTTGACTTGTTTTTTTTCTGAGTAGTTATGGTGCAGGCCTGGTTTGTGAAAGCATGAAACTTGTTTAACTTCCTGGTGTGTGACAGAATCGGGTGTTTATGATAACTCAGGAATGGTGTTTCCTCATACTTTGATTGACAGGAAGCAGAGCTGCTGCCCTGCCTGTGTGTGTGGCTGCTGACCTCTGTTGATCTCGCCACTGCTGGTGAGGCCACATCCCACCTGGATGTCAACCCTGAGCACCATGAATGGACCCTCCATGACTTATCCCAAATCTGGAGGACACTCCTTGGGCGGGGCCACGTCAGACCCCTCCTACGAGGCTTTGAGCTCTTCCAGAGGGTAAAAACACAAGAAGAGGAAAAAGAAACTGAACTGTGATATTTTTTTAAAACAAAGAAGATGAGTCTCCCTGAGTAGTTTATTCTTTGTCATTCGTAGGTTACATGTCTTGGATTACAGTTAATATCACCTGACATTTTCTACACATAACTCCTTCATAACCTCCTCTGTTGGTTTAAACTCTGACTGAATCTGTGTCCATGTCAGGACTGCCCTCTGGTTCTGGTGCTGAGGATGTTCGAGTTGTGTTGTGACTACAAAAAATTCACAGAGGCCAAATCAAAGCTGCTGGACTTCCAGAGGACGCTCATCACCGTGAGTCAATACTTCATTTATTCATCAATCACCATCAGCCACTCAAAGGAATAATATCATACAGAAATGCCCTGATTGCAGCCAAACTGACAAACTTTTTTCCATGCCGATCATGTTATTTTATTACCATTAATTTAGAACTTAAAGGATAAGTTTCTTTTTTTTCAACCTGGACCTTATTTCTAGGAGTATATACGTGCATTTACTCACCGGTGAAGTTTCTGCATCACTTTGAGTCTTTCGGAAGATATGACTTAATTCACACTTCAGTGTACATCCAGTGATAATGGCGGTGACGGGGCAGCAACTATATAAGGCATTATCTGCAGTAAAACTTTAAGTAGAATGAAAAAACGCACGAGTACTATTGTCCTGTGAGTCCAGATTTAGCTTTCCGTTAGTTATCAGGTAGTTCTACACACTTTTTGGGGCCGCGCGTCCACGATGCGTGCTTCCGAAGTTAAGCTGAGAAGAGCAGCTCACTGCCCAGACAACAACATCATCACAATTTGCGAAAATCTGAACTCATGGGACAATAGTACTCATTCATTCGTTCTTTCTACTAAAAGCATTGATGAAATCAAGGAGTTTTACTGCAGAAAATGTCTTATATAGTCGCTGCCCCGTCTCCGCCATTATTACTGGATGTACAGAGAAGGGTGAATCAAGTTATATCCTCCGAAGGACTCAAAGTGATGCAAAAACTTTACCGGTGAGTAAATGTATGTATAAACTCCTAGAAATAAGGTCCAGGTTGAAAAAAAGAACTTAGAGCACCCTCTTTTGACTTTAGACGGTAATTTTTACTCCTTGGCTCGTGTCAGTCATTATGAATTGAGACTTAAAAATATACTTACTTGTATATATTTTGATACATAAGTTGCACAAGCAGCCAAACTATGAAAAGAAGTGTGACTCATAATCCGGAAAATACGGTACATCTCTGTTATTTATTTATTTATTGGTTAGTGTATGAACACAAGCACTGTCATGAGTATCAATATCAAATATTCCTCTTTATTCATTTTTGCAAATAACTTTAAAATCTAACATTTGATGTGAAAACTAATATTTGATTTTGCACAAATATATCATATTTCACTTCATTTCTTTGGTTTATTCTACTGACGCTGGTGTTGCAGTCTCCCATTTATCCAGATTTTCTGCTTACAGAAGGGTCAGAGATGCTCGACAAGTTTTGTTTTTATAAATTCCAAAACATGACCATAATTGGCATATGCTGGCTTTTGTACACCAGCTTTGTAAATGAGGCTTCTGGTTCTGACCTGATCTGTTACACTGACTTCCCCTGAATGTCTGAATGTTGTTTGTGGTTGTTGTTTTTATCTTTTAATAGAGAGATGGCAAAACTAAATCACCAATCAGGGATAAATAAAGTTCTTTTACTCTTGAATTGAATCTTAAGTCTATGCAACAAATATTTTATCATCCATAGTGGCTGCTAACAGGCGAAGTGGGACAGAAGTTAGGGGGGTAAATTGGACAGGAAGGGGTTGCAGCTGAAGGCTCAGTGTTCAGGTTTCGGGACATGCTGGTGTTGTCCATAACAGGGTCTTTGTGGGAATCCACAGCCCACTTTTTCCCTGTTTAATCACTTTTTTTTTTACACTTAAAAGGTATTATTAACTGTAGTGACAATAAAATGATCCCCTGATGGATACCCTAATTTGGTTCCTGTCAGCTCTCTGAAACTTCATCTTCTTCCTCTGTAGCTGCGTAGTGGGGGCCCAGCCCCCTCAGACAGTCTACCCCTGCAGTGGGTGGAGAGCCAGGCCTCACTGCTGCTTCTCACCATGCTGCAGAGCTGCTCCTCCCAGTACGACCTCCACCGGCTGCTACGGCTCCTCGCTGACGTCGACAAACTCCTCAAATCCAACGGTGAGATGTTGCTGTGAGAGGAACGAAGGTTCCACCTTCATCTCGATTATCAGTCCAACATTCAACCTTCATTTGAGGGATTTGTCTTCAGCTCCTCTTATCATCTCTGGTCCATGCTGAGGAAACTCAGGATTTTTACAGCTGGATTTATTACTCCTTCTTTTGGTTGGTTTATACAGCAGACTACAGGTGGATGTTCCCAAATCCCCCTCATGGTTAAACTGACATGGACATGAAGACATGCTTCTGTGTAAAGCAGCTGCCTGTCTGTTTTAATTCTGCTCTTTTTCTGTGGAAGGTTGTGTCATATTTCAAGCAGTATGCCCAGATCCAAACATTCTGGATTGTTCTTTAATGATTGTTATTGTTTCTAGAGACTGATGTCGCTGAAGTTTCTTGTTGACTTTATGTTCTCTATGCAGGTCCAGACTTCAGGAAGCTGAGTCAGCTTAGTGAGCTGCTGCAGGGGTCAGGGGTTAGTGTGCCCCCCAAGCTGCTGCAGTGCTCGGCCTCCTCCATCCAGCAGGATGAGTTCCAGCTCATAGTGGACGCTCTGCAAACCAAAGGATGTTACAGCCAGGCCAGGAAGGTGGCTCAGCTGGCGGGGCTGCCGGTCCATCAGCTCCTCCTCAGTCAGGTCTGATCCACCACGCTAGCTAAGCTAAGCCAACTTTATTTTAGGGATATAACAGTATGAAAATTTCATACCACTGTTATTGTAACCAAAATAATCTCGGTTATCATTCTAATTACAGTATTACAGTAGTAGTACTGTATTATTGAAATCCCCCCAAATTAAAATTTGACACAGTATTACTATTCATAATCATTGGAAATTTTATTACGGTTAATGATCTTATCGGTAATCGTTACAGCTGTACTTTATTTATAAAGCACTTAAAAGGTGGTATAGAAGATGTTTTTTTGAATAATTTTTGCACATTTTTGTGAAATTGGGTTCACTGCCCCATAAGGTCAGATTAATTAAAAGCTTTAAATATATGAATATCAGTGGGATTTAAAAACATCTGCCAATCATTTTTCTCTCAACGCATGTTTTGTCTATTATCTGTCCATCACTACTTTTAAAAGTGATTGACAGGCAACAGGCGACGTGCTGGATGAGGCACACTCTCATGTGATGTTTACAGTAGGTAGTAAACAATCATTCTGCTAGCAGTTAGTAACGTTCAGACAGTAACATCTGTCTTACTTGTGTTTGTGACGTGATGGGTTAATCTGTACTTGCTGTCTGCTAGATGCTGGTGTCAGGACTTGGCTCATGCACGTTTTCTTAAAAAGGCTCTGGACCTCAACCTGAGTCTCTCTTGGAAATGAGACAGTGTCCCTCAATTGCCTACCTGAAGTTGTTTTCAGATTTACCGTATAAATAAATCTGACTGACTCGACTCACACCTCAGTGACTGAACCAACATGGCTGCTGGATTAATTATGTTTGACCTCTTGATTTTTCCTTGTAGCTCCTCCAGGAGATGACCTATCAGAAGACCAAGCGGCAGTGGAGGAGACTGGAGACCCGGATCACCTTCTGGAGAAAATGTCACCAGCAGCTAAAGGAGGACAACACTGATCCAGAATGTGCCTCCCAGTTCTTCCAGTCTCTGGCTGAAACTGGGCTGGCTGACTCTCATACTAGCAGTGAGGCTCAGATGGAGCTGCTGGATGTCCAGGAATGCTGTTTGCTGCTCCACCTCACTGCTTATTGGCTCTCTGGGCTCAGCCCTCTCCCGGTGGAGCAACTGGAGAGTTTGGAGAAGAAGCTGTGGATCCGGCGGATCCAGAAACAGCTCCTGACGGCTGCCATGGAGACGGAGAGTGTCTTCAACCTTCCTCCTTTGGCCGTCTCATCTGAAATCAGTTCCTACAATGCCTTCGTGAAAGACTTCTCCTTCTCCAACATTGCAGAGCTGAACATGGACAAGTACCTCAGTCTGGAGGGACTTCTAGGACCTTCAGAGGACCAGGAGGTTCACTCAGATCTGAGTCCAGAGGAGAGGCGAGTCCTGTCTCTGCTTGTTAATCAGTTACTAGACGAGGGCAGCATCCATGAGGCCAGCCGGGCCTGCCGCTACTTTTCCCTGTTCCACCCTGATGTCTGGGTGGTGCTGCGCTGCCACGGCCTGGCGGGGGGTCACCTGGTCCCTGAGACACCAGAGGACACGTCAGAGGGTTTGGAGACCAGGACCTTCCCCAGCTGTAAGACCTGATGCCGGACCTCTCAGATTTTTTCCTTCTTCACTTCTCACATCTTCTTCAGTTCTTCTCCTCTTTTATGTCTTCTCCTCTGTCTCTCCAGCTCACTCGTTCAGCAGCCTGTCTTCCTTTGTCATGGTGCCCCTCCCTGATGATACCGTCACCATCCAGCTCCAGAAGTTGGTGGATCAGTGTCACCATGGTAACAACTACTGTAAACAAGTCCTTGGTCTCTACCAGCTCTCCAAGGTGCAGATGTTTCTTTGTCTGTTTTCCTGTAAACCTTCATTTGTTCTTTCAACTGTCCATCAGAATCAGTGTTTTTCATCATCTTTAACCCTGTCTTCGACCCCCCCCCCCCCCCCCCCCCCCCAGGAGCTGCAGTGCTCCTTCAGCCAAATATGCAAAGAAGACCCCCGCTCGGTTCTGGAGAAGCTGCTGCTGCTGGACCAACCGGAGCGGTTCAGGAAGGCCCAGGCCTTCATCAGAGCTCAGGGTCTGTCTGCAGACATCGTGGCGGAGCTGGTGTCCTCCGCTGTGGTTCAGGGCCTACTGGGGTCATTCCAGGACCTGCATCCTGGTGAGATCCCTGCTCACTGCTGAAATCCCATTCTTCATCCATTTATTTCATCAGGGTGATAAAAAGATTTAGCCATGAGACCTGTAGATAAATACTGCTACCTTATGTGTCAGGCTCTGCAGGAAGTTTTTATTTAAGATGGATTTATAGTGACTTGCGGAGCAGAGTAACCAGTAAATTATTAAATGCTGCATTCATGTGTTTCATTGTGACATTTTTCTGTGTCCATAGCAGTTGTGTCTTCTTACCTGTATTCACACCTGTCTGTGTCAGCAGTAGAGAAGCAGGTGTTTAAACCATCAGAGGGGAGGGACTCGCTGCTACAGCTGATCAAACTGTGTGATGACCCCAACCTGGTTGGACTTAAACTTCTAGAAAACCTCAACACCGTTCCTCTGAGGGACCTGAACTGCAGTATGATGCTCAGTGAATTTTAGCATAAAACAGCATCCGTATTTGAAATGACTTAGAACCACAAACTTTTTCCTGATCAACATTTAAAGGATATCTAACCTTTCATTCTTCTTCTGTGTAGTTGTGGAGCTGCTGATCGTTGCCCACAGCTGCTTCAGTCTCACCTGCAACATGGAGGGGATCATGAGAGTGCTCCAGGCTGCCCGCCACCTCAGCCATGCCTATCTGGCCCCAGGAGAGCACCACGGCCTGCTGGTAAGACATGAGACTGTAAGAGGACGTCTGACTGGACAGGCATTTTAAATTAATTAAAAAACTGGAGAGAATATCTCTTTAAAAATACAGTCATAGGAAAACATTCAAACATGAACCCATGTGTGGTTTAACATATATGGATATGTTGATATACAGTGTAATATCAACAGTGGGAGATTAAACTAATGTACAGTTGTGCTTGAAAGTTTACGTACCCTAAAATATCAGCTGCCTGTGAAAGACGTTGAAATTGTAATGATAAAAATTTTATGGACATCATGACATTGATTTTGAATTTTTTTTCAACAGAAATATTAAAAACAAACACACAAAAAATAAAACAAGCAAACAAACATGATGAGGCTGCTGATCTAAAATTTTGTTGCGCAACACTTTGAGACAATCACTGCGATCAGGTGTTTTCTGTAATGTTCAATCAGACTTCTGTACCTGTATACAGGTATTTTGGTCCACTGTTCATGAGCAAGGTGCTCTAATTTATCTGGGATAGTTTTGTTTGTTTGTTTTGATTATTATTTAAAACCACAATTAAAAAAATCAATGTTTTATTTTACAAAATTATAATTTCGTGAATTTTTATTTGTTATAACTTTTTTCAGTTTCTTGTTATTTAAATTGCTATTGTGAATTCTCTTTTCTTTAATGGGAGGGAATGCAAACTTTCAAGCACAACTGTAACTAAACAATTAAATTTGAAGGAAATGTTTTGAAATTTACCTCAGTTCTCGTTATTAGTTAGTCATTCTAAAGACTGGTGGTTAGAGTTGAAATTTACATTTGGATTATGGATAGTGTGTGTGTGTGTGGGGGGGGGGGGGGGGGGGTATCCTACCTTTGTCCTCAGAATACACATTTTTGGAATAAGTTTAAAATCTCAAACAAGGTTAATGTTGACATGGAATTAAGTAAAACAAGATCGGATTTATAGATATGTTAACATTTCTGAATAAAGAAGTAAATAAATCTTTAACGTGTGTCCTGATTCTTCCATCCTCAGAGTTATCAGGTCTAATCATGTTTATTTCTAAAGACGATTTACAGTAAAACATTCCATCAAATTCCAGCAAAACAAACGAAACATCAGTACAACAGAGAGACCAGATGATCCAAACATTAATTTATTTATTTTTTTTATTCTTATTGATGCAACAAAATGATGCTTGTATTGCAATGGTTTCCTGCTGGTAATTGTTTTTAATCTTACTGTGATGTGTGTGTAGGTGCGCCTGCTGACAGGCATCGGCAGGTATAATGAGATGACTTACATCTTCGACCTGCTTCATCAGAACCACTGCTTTGAGATGCTGCTGAGAAAGAAGGTGGACACACAGAGTGGACAGGTTTGACACACATTTATCAGTAATCTGGAAATATGTTGTTGGTGTTCACACACTGGAGCCAAGTATTTCAAACATAATCCACCAGGATTAAACTAGGTTAACTGGATTTTACCCAGATCTGATCAAAAATAAAAAATTTCAAACCAGATTTATTTTTGAAGATTGGAATCTAGATTTGTACATCCAATGCTGCCTTCAATAAATAAATAAATTTTAGCCTCTGTTGGGTATTTCAAAACTTTGGTGACTAATCTGGATCAGTGTGATACCAAAATACAGCATTATAATGATCACACCTGAGAGGCAGGTTTAAGGGTTGATCCCATGTATTTCTTTCATGTATATTCAATATTAAAGACGTTTGGTAGTATCATTTGAGCATCTCACTAATTGAAGCAAAACAGTTGCATTATTTTCTAAATGTAACCAACTAATCACAGCAGAATATGATATGTTTTGTGAAACCAATTGAAAAACGACACAAAAAAAGTCACATTATGTAGTTTTTATAGACCTAAAAAGGCCTGATATAAACGCATTTTATGGAACTTGTGACAACCAAGAAAGAATCTTGGTGATATATATATATATATATATATATATATATATATATATATATATATATATATGAATATTTTTTTCCAATCTTTATCTATCAGATAATATATCAAGTTTTGAATAAGCAAAAACAAAAAAAAATCTGCCAGTAGAACAAGTGAAATATTCATGTTGAGATTTCTTGAAATAATTCATATTTAAGATGTACTGTCTTAAAACAAGTTCCCTTTATCACTCTGAAATGTTTCTTTTTAGGTGATTATGTCTTATATTGAGAGTGATGAGATACTTTGACTAGAAATTATAATGCAAAATAGATGATAAAACCCCCACAAACACCACTTCTTTCTGTTTAGTAAAAAGACAATTATGTTGTATCAAAACAAATCCTTGTAAAAATTAACTGATCATACTAATCACAGATCTGAAGGATAACATCTCTGCCCTCACACACATCAACAGAATAAAAAGTTAGAACAAACTGACTGATCTGGAAATATCTGGTTACTTAAAAATTCATGTTAAAGTTGACCAGCTAGTTATTGCATCTTTATCACCCTTATCATTGGATCTGTGATCCTACCAGCTTGACTGGATCATTTTCACAGCATTGTAACATAATTGCAGGTCATCTGGAGCCAATGTCAACTTCACTGCATAGTTCAGACCTGACACACCCAGTTTGTTCAACATTGATGCACCATTAACCCCAGAGATAATGATTTTAGTTTGAGAATACACAAATATTTACCTGTAATAAATACATTCCTCTGCATTATCTGGAAGCTGGTAAATATTAGAAAGTTCTTTTGAGGCACCACTAGAGGGAGTACGAGACCCACCAGTACATGTACCACTGTTTGAGAACTATGAATATGGGGATATTTTACTTGGCCCACTTTGGCCCTTTAGTACCAGCATTGCATGGTTTAAAATCCACAGCTCACCTGAGTCAATCTTATGTCAATGTAAAGCAAAATCTCCGAGGAATGTTTCCAAAACCTTGTTGAATCAGTGTCACCAAGAATTAAGGCAGTTCTGAAGGTAAACAGGGGTCCAACCTGGTACTCAAAGGTGGACTTAAAAAAAGTGGATTGGTAGGGTTTATTAATAACTTTTAAGTTTGAAATTTTCATTTGAAATAATATATTGTCCATTGAAACTATCTTCACAGAGATTAATTCTGAATTTTATAGAATGACAGTGATTTTTAACCTGCTGGAAATCAGGTTCCTCCAGACTCACCTGGCCACAGCTGGATGGGGGCGAATGCACGCACATTTTAACTGACTGATAGATTAATAGGTGAAGGATCGACCGATTCATTGGCCGGACGATATTTTACAAGTTCGGTGAATCTTTTTGATACTGTTACAGTGCACTGTTTCTCTTTTTTATTGTTATTTGAAGTGCGTTGTTTCTTTTTTTTTTTATCTTAAGTTTTCAAAATTAGTTTTCATTGTGTCCTTCATTATATTAATTTTGGGGTCAAATGCAGAATCACATCAAATATCTACCCCAAATATTGGCAAGTTGTATCGACTGAGGCTGACGAGAAGATATCCATAAAAAATCTGTTTCAACCGATCCCTAACAATAACCTTCTCCAGTGTTGTTGGTAATCAGCCTAAATTTTGTCACAGTTCAGACTTTATTCTGGTTCTGGTTCCATCATCTCGCACAGTTTCATCTCTACTGAATGTAAATCATCCTTGTTGACTTGACATGGACCTAACGGGTATTTCGTGATGCTGTAGAGCTCTGGTCTGAAGACGGCTCTGCTGGATTACATAAAGCGCTGCCTCCCTGCAGACAGCGAGAAGCACAACATGGTGGCACTGTGCTTCAGCATGAGGAGGGAGATCGGAGAAAACCATGAGATGGCTGCCAGGACACAGCTGAAAATGATCGAGTCTCAGGCCTGGGGTGAGCCAGCAGAAGCTTCACAATATAGAAATTTTATTAGAAACCTTTCTTACTTGACTATCTGGTCTGATTTGGACTCCAGTTTTACTGCTGCTAACTGTTTTTAACAGTTGTGACTCCAGATCTGAAGAGTTTGTTGGTGAAGGTGTTGGGTCTCCTGAAGGACGCTGCAGAGAGCTTCTCCAAGGTGCCACAACTCCTTCATGTGTTCCTACTTCTACATTTACAGCATAAAGTAAGGTTTAACGTCTAGCTGACGGTGTGTGTTTGTGTGTGTGGCCACCAGGACTCGTGTGTCCGTCAGGCAAGTCGTTGTGTCCGCATGGCCAAGCTGGTCGCTCTTCAGCTCCACTTCCTGAATCAGGGTTCAGACTTGCGCATCATCAACCTGCGACCTGCAGAGCTGCTGCAAGCCATCATGGCTCTGCCCCGATGCTACCAGGTCTGCTTCTGGTTCCACTAAAACATAGTCTAG
Organism: Atherinomorus stipes; assembly: GCA_023101725.1. Taxonomy (NCBI): domain Eukaryota; kingdom Metazoa; phylum Chordata; class Actinopteri; order Atheriniformes; family Atherinidae; genus Atherinomorus; species Atherinomorus stipes. The sequence continues at coordinate 48,645 of JALJCO010003378.1, read as the reverse complement.
TTCAGTGGTTCCCCCCAAGGGGGTCCTAAAAGAGCACAGGGGTGTGTAAGGGTCTCACTGTTCAGGTCCTGTGTGATTGTTGTGATTAAATTCATGTCAACACAGCGACAAGTTGAGGTGTATCTGTTTAAGTTTTAATCTTTTGGATGTTTGATCCACATGCTTCTTATATACACATATATACACGTACACACATAAAGTATATATACGTCATGTGACAGGTGTTTCCTGTCTGTCAGGTGTTTGTGGTGTCAGAGGCTTACAGCTACAGTCCAGACTGGGCTGAGATTTTGTACCAGAAGGTGATCCTGAAGGGAGACTTTATTTACCTGGAGGAGCTGAAACGGCACCGCCCGCTCACCCCCGTCCTGTTTGAGGACATCTTTAGAAGGTAAGAAGTGCCTCCAGATGTTTTACGTGTTGACTTGCAAAGGTTTGAATCTTTGCTTTCTTATCTGTGTGGTCCAGACTGGATGGCGCTCCCAGCAACGTCACGGCCAACGTGAAGCGCCTGCTGACCCATTGCGATGATGTGTACAGCCGCTACAAGCTGGCCTACCAGCAGAACTTCTACGATGTCACAAAGACGCTGCTGCAGGATACTAAAACCTCCAACTACCTGAATGACAGGCTGGCCAGCTGATCATTTTCTCTGACCGTGACTGGTTTGATGACTGGACTGTCCTCAGATGTTTCAGTGATGCTGTCCAGTACTGATTTTCATTAGAGAACAAAAAAGGAAAAGATCTAACAGTGAATAAACTGAATTTGTTTTCTTCGTATTGCCTTTGATGAATGGAAAAAAATCAGATGAACGTCAACGGAAATAATTGATCATTTGATCTTGATGATTTGTTTTGTAGTTGGATGGATATGACACTGAAAAAAAACCCCCATTAAAGTCACTTTTTGAATCACTTTGCCAACATTTCATTGAAGCTTCTGTCTTTATAATTAAAAAATTTCCTCTCTAGTTTAATTTGTGTGCAAATTTCTGTTTTATCAAAAAATGTATCTCATTCTTCATGGAGCCACCTGTCCAGGGGGCAGCATGAGATTCATGCTGTACGCCGTGCACTGAGAAGTGGCAACAACATGCAGCTTAACAAAATAGAAACTCAGCTAAAAGACTCTTACAAGCATTTGCATCCAAACCAAACGCAGTGAAAATGGAACAAAAACACGAGAACAGCACTGTCCACTTTAGCGCTTCAGCTAATTTCTGCACTTCAAGCAAACCACACAGATAATGTGTCATATGAAAGCAGAGACTGCTGATTATAAGAATGTCTCATCACCGTAGGACAAAACATCTTTGAGCTAGCAGCTAAATTCAGAAATCAGGTCTTATTTTTTTTTTTTTTTTATCATTTTGTGGTCAAAAGTTTTATTCAAGCTCTAAAGAACTCAGTTGTGTTCTTTGCCTTTGAAATGAATCATGAAGGTTCTCAGTTTCCATGAAGATGAAGGTTTTGCAGTGAAATATTCACTATTCATATGATATCTCGTGTTAAAGCAGTTGCCTGTTAATGTGAAAAGAAATTGTAAATTTTCATTTGCACGAATAAAGTTGTGCAGTTTTCAAGTATTTTGTCTAGTGTCAATCATTTTGACAGTTATACTGTTTTTGCAAATTCTCTCATTTATATTGTGATAAATATTTTTGGCCATATCGCTGTGCCCTAGTTTAGGTAGGTATTATTGTTAGACGACATGGTATAAAGGAAGTATTTACAGTGTGAAAAGCATCAGTACAAGTACAGAGCCCTGAGGATCTCCATGTTTTACTGTGCCTGAGGAAGACTCATTTATATGAATAAAGTGGAATCTAAGCACAGCCCCCAACTTGTGTTGTTCCTTTGGCATTGTGTAAGCACTGCAAGTGAAAATGTTTTGTCATTATGGCAGAAGACCATTACAATTCTATCTCTTTTGTCCACCTCTCAGTTTTAGTCTTGTCCTTCATTGCCAATGGTTATTGTGCAAAGTTATTTTTGTTTAGCTAACAGAATACAATTGTGTATAAAACTGAAAGACAAACAAACAAAAAAACATTTTACAGTAAGACATTACACATAGCACTCTCTGCCAAGGAAATTGTAACCATTATTCTTCACAAAATAACTTCCATACTTCAGAGTTACTGTTAAAATGTGTACAGCATAATATACTGTAATATAAAGGCATAAACAAAAACCAAGGAACTTAATATGAGCTACCTCTCTGACAAACCTAACTCCTCTTTCCACCCCCCACCCCACTGCTTAGCTGATGTGACAAGGTACACAGCAGAGGGTCCAGGTGGGATTTGATCCCCAGACTCCCAGGTGAGAGTCATGCATGCTAACCTGTCAACCAAAGGGATATCTTCTTGGCCAAGTAGCCAGGGTGCACGATCAGTCAGAGGCATAGTGACAGGACCCCACACTGTCACACTGACTTTAAGTCCTTTTTCACCTCCAATTTCCTCAAACTAAATAGCAATAAAACTGAGTTAAATTCTCATCGGTACACCTTCAACTCTCTCCAAAACTAACAGCTTTCTCACTTGCAATTGATAATTCCTCGGCCCTCCCTTCCCCTCAGGTTAAGAGTCTGTGTGTCATCCTCGATAGCACCCTATTTTTCCAAGCTCACATCAGTAACGTAACTCGGTCCGCAAATTTCCATCTTTGCAACATCAACTGACTTCGCCCCTCTCTCTCACCCCCACTCCACTGCCATGCTTGTGCACACCCTGTTCACCTCCTGTCTTGATTCCCTTCTTTTTGGTCTACCCCACAAATCACTTCATAACTTCAACTGGTCCAGAATTCTGCTGCCCGCATCATCACCAAAACCCTCTCCTCTCACCACATCACCCCCACCCTACAACACCTTCACTGGCTTCCCATCAATTTCAGAATTATGTTCAAAGTTCTTCTTTTTGTTTTAAAGGCTATCCACAACCTCACCCTTCCATACTTATCTACGCTGGTCCACACTGCTGTTCCCTCAGATTTTCTCCCTCTCTCCATCTCATTGTCCCTTCCTCTTGACTGGTTACCACGGGGACCAGGGCTTTAGCTGCTCTGCGCCCAAACTCTGAAACGCCCTCCCTCCTGACCTCTGTAATATACTCTTTTGTTCTCTTTAAGTCACATCTTAAAACCCACCCGTTCAAACTTGCCTACATACTCTGACATCATTCCATCCATCTGTTAAACTGCTGTACCCTGCCCTCTTTTTAAATGATTTTTAACTTCATTTTTTATCTTCTGTTTTTATCCAGGTATTTTATATTGCACTTTGACTATTTAACTTCTCTCTTGTGTTGTGTTGTACCTCTTGATTTGTTAATCTGATTTGTACAATGTCCTTGAACAGACTGTTGTGCCTGTGATACAAAGAAATGTTTTGGGGATAAAAACCATTGGACTCAGAATCAACAATCAGTTTAGATCAACATGATCTATTCACTTAGAAATTGTGCTAAAAGTAGGCTAACTGTATTAACTGTGGCCTACCTGTACTTAATTAGGCTATTTGCAAAGTTGCCCTGAAATATCGAGACACGCACTAAGGCATTTACAATTTCATGAAATAAACGAGTTTTGAGAATGCAATTTATGTCACAGGAAATGAGCCAAACCAATGGTGAAAAACTGTAACAGCTGGGATAAATTCCAGTTCCTCCATTGTCCTGAATAGGATGGAACTGCTGGAGAAAATAAATGGACAGTTTTTTCAAACATGCTGACTTTTCTTCCCATACTTGTCTAACTCTTGATCAGTCCTTTGCAATTTCCTTTTTGTACCATCCAACTTTCTCATACCTACTGTACGTAGCTGCTGACAGACTGGTTCTCACTGAAGATAAACAGCTCTAGCAACATGTAGAGTTTGATTTTCTAAAAGCAGTGATGTCCTGAAACAGCTGCTCAGTTTCATCCAGGTGAATAAAAAAAGGAAATGGTGCCTTCACAGAGGCAGATTAATTCCCATTCTGTGCTCTGTTGAGTATTTGGGACAGAGAGATGGTGGAGCCAAGTCAAAACAAATTACTGTGTTTTGTTCATGGTGAGGAAGGAACATGCAGCACAGCGGCTCACTGGTGTGTTTTTAGACAGAAACAAAATGGTCTGAGCCACATAGATGATAAAGGAATGTCACTGCATGTCAGGATAAAAACTATGGATTATCCGATACGATCCACTGGATCGGTATTGGCTCTGTCCGATCCAATCTGTAACCGTTAAGCTCAAACTTCTACACATTCTTTACTACATTTTGCACGTCATGCCGTGACACAGAGGAACTGTCGCTGTAGTTGCCATGTGCCTGTGTTTTTTTTTCACATGATCGACAACGTGCAGAGCTGTAGTCATGTCTGCCATGTGGAATTACTTTACCCTAACCGGGAGAAAAGTACAACAGCTGAGAGCCACAGAAGTTATGCATAACTTCATTTGTGGTAATATATTTTCATTCTTTCTTTAGGGGACCAGAGTAGCTGTTGAACATTGTTTTTAGACATGAGCAACAAGCAAATTACATCCATGTATTAACAACTTTTAGGGTGAAAAAAATAATCGAATTGGTGTTGAATCGGCTGATCCTCAAGGCTGCTGTAAAAAAGTGGTATTGAGCCATCACCAATAAACCAGCTGAGGCAGGAATCAATATGACCTTTTCTAAACCTTTAAATACTCTACGAGCTAACTGGTGAAATGAGGTGGGTTTGAACCACAAGTGTTCTGATAACGGACCCTAGTCCTTACAACAGGTCCCGGTCCCAACAATGGACCCTGTCCTGATAATGACCCTGGTCAGCATGGTGACACAACATCCCTCTGAAATCAGAAGCAGTTAACTGAGCGGTTCAGGCTGTCTGGTTTGTTGGTTTTGCTGGAGAGTAAATCTCTGCTGTGGATTACACCAGGTCTGTGTTCCTGCAGCTGATTGCAGTTCAATATAAAGGCCCTTTTGAGTCTAAATAGATAGATGGACAGATACTTCATTCATTCATTTAGTCCTTTCATTACTTTTATTCATTTGGGACTTTTATTAATTTAGTACTTTTATTTCTTTAATAAAGTTCTTATTGTTTTAATCACCACCTGCTGGCGATGCCTCTCGTTCTTTCCCCTCCTCCAGCAGTCACTAGTTTCTAAAAGAACAACGTGACACAAGATCAGCCACATTTTCCTCTCAGTCTCACCTCTACATTTAGTTTCTGTAATATTTTACTTTATGTTGTACTTCATCTTACGGTACATAAACATAACACTGCTCAGTAATCCAGTTTAATCTGGTTACCACTCATCCAGGATTTCAAGCAGATTTTATTCAGCTGTTTGTGATCATGGTGAAATTAGACATTTTGAGGCTCCAGGACATGTATGACAATGTGTTTTCTTATCATGCTATAACTGGAGATAATCCGGCTTCCTTTCAGCAGTTTATTGATCTCTAGATATTTATTATGTTGATATGATCAATGGCTCATTTTGATAATGGAAGATGTTTCCAGTGAACCAGTTCCAGAGCCAGCTCAGAACCAATTCTCGACTGGAACAGTGCCAGATCAAAGCTAATTCTGGATTGGATCTGATCCAGTTTTGGACTGGACCAGTCTCCTGAAAACCTTTTCAAACCAGTCTTTCAAATTTTTAATTTGATTTAATTAAATTTTTGTCTTCTCTCATCATAGATTGTCATGGAAAAATTACCATAGAGTTTGGATGAGTGAAAACCAGTTTATTTAGACAAGATCCAGTACAAGGAGAGGAGTTATCCAGAACTTTATCTTATCAAGACTCTACCGGAGCAGGGGAATGAAGAGGTGAGGAGGTGCATTTCAAAACAATCTATTGCTCTAGAGGAGCTGATTCAGAGCACATACGCGGCTATTTTCTGCACTTCTACTGTCTTCTAACAAGGTCTCTTTGTCACACATTCTTCTCCGTCTGGAGACGGACTTTATTGTACAAATAACTTTATGGTTTATGGTAAATAGAATAAAGAATTTGTTTCACAAAACTGAACTTTAATGAATGTATTTTTTTGTAAGTTAATCTTTTTACAGAGCAGTATCATTTTCTGTTTCTTAGTTTAATGGCTATATGTGGAGAGAGAACTCTTACATCATATGCTTTTTGAGGAACAAATACTGATCAACAAATTGTAAATGTAAATAAAATCCCTGACTGGACATTTCATAGAGACCCTCAGCAGCAAGGGACCCAAGGTGACTGCTGGCCTTGGTCTAATGTTAAAGTCTCTCTGAGAGTGATACTCCATCACATGTAGAATTAATTGTAGCCTACTACTGTTTTTTGAGAAAAAAGAAAAAAAATCCAAACATTAAGTAAATTTCAGTCAGCTAATGATGAGAGGTTTAGATGGTCTGTTCTTATGTTTCTGGGATTACTGCTGCAGGTGGTGCTGACAGGAATGGCAGCAGAACTGAGGATGAAATCCATCTGTCTCTGGATGCCATGGACACGGCAGCCGTCATGGAAACACACCTTCAGTTAGATTTATGTGGTTTTCTCAATAACAGTAAGTATTTCCTTTGGGCTTGGAGCTGGTCTTCATGTTTACCACCATGTTTCTCTTCTCTTCATCACAGCTGCATGTTTATGTACCAAAATGCCTTTAACGGAAAATGCCATTAAGGAAATGATGCGATTATTCTGCTCTAATAACGCTAATCAGAGGTTTGTGTGTTGTTCAGCAGGGAGTTTACTCAGATTCCCTTCTTTACATAAACCTTTCACTAACACACATGTTCACTGTTTAAAATGGGGAATTATAAATAAATGTCTAAATGATTATTTATCGTCTGTTTTCAGTGTTAGCTTGCCCGATAACTGAGTTTCACTCAGGATGTCATGGAAGGCTTAATCTGGAAAGGATGATGAGAAAGATTATGGATGCATCTAATTATGTACGAGGAGATCCCACAGAGATGTAAACAGAAAAAGAAAGACTAGAACAGCTTATCCGTGAAATCATTATCTTCCGCAGACTCCACCATACATTAAGTTTCTCCCCGCCCAGGTTTGAACCCTATGTGTGTCCTGCCACACTTTTATGACAAAAAATGTTTGGTTTTTTTTAACTGCTCTGAATCCATCAATTGTTGCCCCTTCATCTTCCTCTGATTATCTCCATCATCATTTAGATAACACACTTGTTTCAGAGCTGCTAACTGATGCCTATTAAACAGTGAATAAACAACTTTCTTAAACACAACATATCTGACTTGTTAGTTTAGAAAGAGAATCGTAAGTTGTTTCTTTTCTAAGTCATCATTCTACTACACTGGAAAACATCATGATGAAGAAGATAGTAGAAAACAATCTTACCATGCCAGGGTGTAATGTGAGTCTGTAAAAATAATGGACGTAGTATCTGGTAACTTCTGAAGAGGGAAAAGTGAAGCCAGTTGGGTGCTTCCCACAGTCGCCATCTTGCTACGTCGTGTGTGTTGTCACTCCCGTAAAATGCTAAAATGTTCAAAGACATGGCTGCTTCAAGCCTCTGGGCAAATAATTGGCAGTCAAGCTATATGCTAACTGAGCTAATACGAAGTGAACAGGAATGAACGGCGATATAGTAGCCGGGCTTAAGATAAAGGACACTCAGACTTGCTGTTAACCAGCTAAAACCCGCCGATGTGCAACTCTGTCAATGAAATGGACACGCTCCTAATAAAGTGAAATTTCAAAGTTAAATAACATCTAAATGGATTAACTGTTTGTTTTTTTTAAAGTTCACCCCCTCACAGTTGACATGAAGGTAACCTTGACCTATTGAACCTAAAATGATGTTTTGAACCAGGCTGTAAACATGTTTGTTTCTGATGTAAAGTTGGTCTTTTTGACATGGGAATCTATGGGGATTTGCACCTGTGGGCCACCGTAGATTTGCTCTGTTTTGTAGCCAGCCCCTAGCGGATGAAGAGTGAACTACAGTTTTTAAGTTTACTTCTGGGCTTCGGTTTTCTCCTGCCGAGTTTGCCCCTTGGCAGAAAGTAATGTTCATTGTTAAACAGAAGAAGAATTGGGTTATTTCCACATTCTTATTCTGTTGTTTCAGAGGTGACATTGAAAATAAAAATTAATAGTACTTTATTATTCCCAGAAGGGAAATTCTATATTGAGTAGTGTTGTAATTTTGTAATTACACTCACGCACTCACACACACATGCACACATACACACACCTACGCACACCTATGCACACACACTATGCACACACACTTACAGAATATACATATATATATATATATATATATATATATATATACCCTCCAATTAAAGAAGGAAAAAAAATCGGTTGTCAGTTAAGTAAGTTGAAATTGGCAAAAGTAATGATAAATTAAAATTCTATGAGAATCATAACATAAATTTTGAATTGTGGTTCAAAAGAAATATACAAATAAATAAATAAATAAATAAATAAAACAAGCAAGCAAACATGATGGGGCTTCGAAGCTAAAATTTTATCGAGCAACATTCTGAGGCAATCACTGCAATCAGGTGTTCTCTCTCATGTTTAAAAAGACTTCTACACCTGTTGACAGGTATTTTGGTCCACATTTCACAGGAAAGGTGCTTATCTATCAATCTATCTATCTATCTATCCATCCATCCATCCATCCATCCATCCATCCATCCATCCATCCATCCATCCATCCGTCCATCCATCCATCCGTTCATCCATCCATCCATCCATCCATCCATCCGTTCATCCTCCTCCTCCTCCTCCTCTCCTCCTCCTCCTCCTCCCCGTCCATCCATCCATCCATCCATCCATCCATCCATCCATCCATCCATCCATCCATCCATCCATCCATCCATCCATCCATCCATCCATCCATCCATCCATCCATCCATCCACCCACCCACCCACCCCCATCATGTATATAAAACACATGTATTTCTAACACATGTATAGAAACAAGCTCCCCATCTCTTACTTTCCTTACCTCATCTCACCCTCATCTCTCACCTCACTCTCCCTCATCTCGCCTCATCTCTCTTTCCCTTATCTCCCTCATTTGGCTCTCTCTCTTCTCTCATCCCCCCCCCCCCCCGTATGTACTGTTGTTTAAGGAGGAGTCACTACACCACGAATCCCCACTAATTTTTGCTGCTAACATCTGCTGAGGATGGATGCTCGGATCATCACATTGCGCGTCCTGACACTCTGCTGCTTCTTTCACAGTAAGTTCAATATGCTCACATGAATAAAAGCATGGCTTTCTTGTGGGTGAGGTAGGAAGATGCTCTTTGGTACAATGGATTTTCTTACAGTAAATTCTTTACCTCAATGTATACTGAAATCTGACCTGAACACTCTGTCATTTTAAGTTAATAAGGGCTGGACACACATTCCTGTACCTCAGCTTGTTTGCCTATCAGTTGATGACTTTGGGTTTTCTTATGATGTTATATTTACTTATCAGAAGTGGTACATAAAATAGAAAATAGTGTCAAAAACAACAAAAACACTGACTTTGTACAATAAGGATCTCACAGTGGGTACGGAAAGTATTCAGACCCCTTTAAACTTTTCACAATTTGTTTCATTGCAGAAATTTGCCAAAATCAAAAAAGTTAATTTTATTTCTCATTAATGTACGATAAGCTCCCCATCTTGACAAGAAAAAACAGAAATGTTGAAATTTATGTAAATTCATTAAAAAAAGAAAGCTGAAATATCACATGGTCATAAGTATTCAGACCCTTGGCTCAGTACTGAGTAAAAGCACCCTTTTGTCACAAGTCTTCTTGGGAATGATGCAACAAGTTTTTTCACACCTGGATTTGGGGATCTTCTGCTGTTCTTCCTTTCAGATCCTCTCCAGTTCTGTCAGGTTGGATGGTGAATGTTAGTGGACAGCCATTTTCAGGTCTCTCCAGAGATGCTCAATTGGGTTTAAGTCAGGGCTCTGGCTGGGCCAGTCAAAAATAGTCACAGAGTTGTTCCGGAGCCACTTCTTTGTTATTTTAGCTGTGTGCTGAGGGTCATTGTCTTGCTGGAAGGTGAACCTTCAGCCCAGTCTGAGGTCCTGAGAACTCTGGAGGAGGTTTACTTCCAGGATCTCTTTGTACTTGGCCACATTAATCTTCCCTTCAACTGCAACTGTTCTGTCCTTGCAGCTGAAAAACACTCCCATAGCATGATGCTGCCACCACCATATTTCACTGTTGGGATCATATTGGGCAGGTGATGAGCAGTGCCTGGTTTTCTCCACATATAGGCTACCGCTTAACTCCAAAAAGTTCAATCTTGGTCTTATCAGACCAGAGAATCCTATTTCTCAGTCTGTGCAGTCGGTGCAGAGGCACAAACAACAGTCAGAACCCTTCCCCCCACCCGGAGGTGGAGGGAGGCTACCTTCTCGTCCCCCAGGTTAACTCCAATGTACAGGCACAAAGCCACGGGGAAAATGATCCGAGTTGTTAAGTCCACTTATACCATGGTCACACATAGTAAACATTTTATGACAAATGTTTATTTATTTTACTAAACTCACTAAATATCTTTAAATATAGGAACTATTTTATGCTGGCCTCAATCTATTCTTTATGCTAACAAACCATTGTTGAGAGGAATGGAATGCGTGATGCGTGATTATCATCAGATTTTAGCCATGTGAACCAGCTGGTCAGCGTGTTGGAAACGCCCATAGCAGTGATATGATTTCACTTGCTAAATTACGAGTGTGTATAAATGAAAATCATGATATTCTATATATATATGTGGCAAGGTACGTAATGAGGGCCCGGATGGGATTCGATCCCACAGACTCCCTGGTGAGAGTCATGCGCGCTTCACCAGTCAGCCAAAGGGAGGCAATCGGAGGCACCGTGACAGGACCCCACACTGTCTCTCTTTCTATCTCACTCACACACACGCACATACACACCCATGTTTGTTTTTATATCCCCGTGGGGTATATCCATTGTCATAATACATTCCTAACACCCGTAACTGATTGCCTAAACCTAACCCTAGCCTAAACCTAATTCTAACCTAAACTCTAAAACCAAATCTTGACCATAAAAAATGTGTTTTTCTTTGGCTTGTTTAGTGAGGACTGGCCAAAATGTCCTTACTTTGCAAAATTGTCCTCACTTTGTTGGTTAAAGACGCAAAATGGTCTTCACAATGTAGCAAGTACAGGAACACACACACACACACACATATATATATATATATATATATATATATATATATCTTTAGTTAAAACAAATGAACAAATAAAGTATTGATCTTGTGGTTTTACATGTTGCAGCACAACAGTATTAGATGTTTTATGACCTGATATGCTGGGTTTTTTCTACAGGTTCTCTGCAGGGTGTGTATCAGCGGCGTCTTTACAAGGAGCTGATGAGGAACTACAACCCATTAGAACGGCCAGTCAGCAATGACTCCCACAGCCTCACTGTCCACTTTAGCTTCAGCCTGTTGCAGATCATGGACGTGGTGAGAACTTGCACATTTAACCATACTGTAGTAATGAAGGTATAATCCACAGAGAAAATAAGCAAGGAGGTGTTATTCTACAGTAAGTTTACTGAGAACATCCACATTCTCAGATTCACAGCTCATCTGAGATTCTGATTCTGAACGTCACACTTTTACTTTATAGGCTCTTTGCCATCAAACAATAATTTGTTCACGGCTTTATTTAAAAAAAAAAAACATTGATCTCAGTTACTTATATACAATGATCTTAAAGTGTCAACCCTGAGTAGAGTTGCACAACTGTAAACAATATTTCAAATTACAGTTTTTTTTTTTTTTTTTTTATTGCTAATTTCTCAAAACTCCAAACATAAATCTAAAACCGCACTCTCAATTCCCCTAATGTGAAACTTCTAGGTTAAAACCAAACTCTCCACTCAGAACCATTTACTCTTGCTGAAAAAACAAACTTTGTGTGGTGGCAAGGTGCACAACGGAGGGCCTGGGCTGGATTTGATCCCCAGACTTCCAGGTGAAAGCCATGTGGGCTGACCATTCAGTCAAAGGAACATCTCTGTAGCCACGTAACCAGGACGCATCATCACTTGGAGGCATAGTGACAGGACCATCAACTGTCACATTTCCCACACTGCAGACACGACACACACTACAGCATAGTCTTCGACACTGTGGCGATCAATTAGTTTTTTAGGTTTACTTTGGCAAAATTTTGAAAACTTAGACGATCTTTGCAAAACGCTACACCCAATTTTCCCAAGCCCTCAGCCAATTAATTCCTTCAAAATGAAACTGTGTTATTAAAGCTGCTCACTTATTACAAACAAAATACACAAATTGTCAAATCTTCCAACTCAGCTTGAAAAAGGAGCACACTGGTGTGATTAACTTAATACACTTTTTGCAATTATATGCTTCTTGAGTTTTCGGCAACACTATAGATTTCATGCTAAGAAAACATACTGTAAAAAATACAAAAGACTGTTAACATAATTTATTTTCTCCAATTTCCTAAATTACAATGTCTGCAAAACAAAGATTCACAACAGACATACATACAGTAAAGTTGTAGTAGACTGCAAATGCTGAATTTATTGTCATATTCTAAACTAGTCATTCTCTCGTATTCTTGCCGGATCTGGCCAGAGGATTTAATCAATATCACATGCAATATCCAACCTTGCATCGATGCTTACATCTTGATCATTAACAGCTGAACTCACCTGCAGAAATTTATAGTGTTTGCAAACTTGATTCATGTGTTACGTAACAATCTGTCACTTACGTGTTCTCTCCCCTTTTACATGTGCTTTCAATCAGATTCATGGGTGTAGTGATTTGATAGTCATTGTTTGAGGATTGCAAAAATACCAGGATCATGATTGGCTGTGTGTGGTCTGTACGCATGTGCTTACAGTAACAGTTTGCTAATTCATGTTTGTAGAATTTTGCAAAAAGTGTGAAGCAGCTTTTGTGCATTTAGTTTTGCTAACCTGGGCTATTGTTTTGTTGCTTGGGTGTGAGGTTTTGCTTATTGAGTGACTTTTCAATTTTTGTGTCAAAGCAAAGTTAAAAAACTGTAATAACACTGCCACAAAAATATAAGATGAATGCTGTTGCTGTTCTTTATTTGATGAACAAATGTTCATCAAATGTTCAATCAAATGAGACAAAAATGTTTAATTTTCATAATGTTTTCTACAGTGCGTCTTCAAATCTGCCCAGAATGATGGAGAAAACTGCTACAATACATATCTATATGCTGCACAGTACTGAAAGAACTCGGAGTACAGCGATTTTAAGTAGAGTACAGTACAGTAGAAAATAGCTCAGAGTCCACCCTCTGCAGGACTGATGTGATCTCATTGCCTCCTGCATCCATGGCTGCTGCTAGTATGTGAGACGGACACTGGTCGTACACACCTCCCAGTCCCATGAAAGCTGAGGGTCAGCTATGAGCAAATGTTTAATTTAGGAGACATTCCAGGAGACAAAAAAAATAAATTTAACTCTTTTGTATGTAATGACTCAAGCAATGAAGTAAGGACTATTAGTTTTTTGGGGATTGACTGTTCAACTGTTGTAAGTGAAGTTAATTTTGACTGATATGTTCAAAGTACAGTAAATGACAATGTCACGAAATAGCAGAGAATTGTATAAAACAAAAACTACGTCCAAAAGCATTTGCAATTTGATCAATGCAATAAGAAATGCTATTTTCATGTGCACAGATGACTAATTGTTGTGGAGTTTGAACAAATAATCATGAGAATGTTAATTCTGTTTTGAGAAATGCACCACAGCAACTGAGAAAACCTGTAACAGAATAGAATTGCTAAGATCTTAATCATTATCAGTGTTAGACTCAGGACAACTCTACTAATAACTCTAATGATTAAGTGTATCATGGTCAGTAACTTCAAGGGTATAATTATATTAAACATATTTTGAGTGGGCATGATGATCAATAAAAGTGACTCAGCCTTAACCTGCTTTGATTACCTTAGCTCCTGAAAATATTTCTAAGTTTTGTAGCTTAGTCCTTAGTTTCAGGAGCAGTGTTTAAGTTTCAGTGATTTGATTCTTGTCCTACTTTAAAAAACAAAAACAAAACATTATCTATTTATTTACTATTAGAAACCATTGGTGTGAAAAACTATACAGAAATGTAATTAATTAATAATTAATTCCTTTGTAATTACTTATGGAATAAGATTCACTACATAAATTTGGGTATTCATACATGGACTCAAGGTATGATTCATACAGTGAATCATACGTGTATGTGGCTGACAAACAAACGCCAGACAGGTTCGGACCAGACAGGGGTTTAAAGCAGCGTCCTGTTTTTGTTTTGTTTTGTAAATGTAATTGATGAGAGTGCTTTTTAAACTCTGAAATAATGAAAAAAAAAAGAAAACTCAAAAAAGGTCCAGGGCATTCCAGGCTTAAGCCTCCTAAGCCATCATAGATCGACCAGTAAATCGAGAGCTTCGGCTTTTAGCTCAGCTCCCTTTTCACCAGCACAGACCGATGCAGAGGCTGCATCACTGTGGACTAGGGATGTATATCCTTTACTGATACCAATATCGATACTCCTTATCGGTACAGATATTTATTGATACTTATCGATACTACAACAAAATTTAGAACAAACAATAGAGATTACAAGATGTTAAAAGATTTTTTCTTATTCCCACAAGGAGGATCAGTATAGCACAAAAGCTATTCTTACAATTAAAAGCTTCTAACAGGAGATCATAGAACCATACATAGATAGAACGGTGCATTGGAGGCACTCTGCAGCATTTGGACAGTTTTTGTTAAGAAAAAGCAACATATTTACTTTCTGAGGCTGCAGCTGAGACCTCTCTGGACAGAGTGTGTTTCTAGTGGTGAAAAACACTTGTTCAGATGGCGCTAAAGAGGCCTGGATGCAAAGGTAGGAAAAGGACAGCTGTGAGAATAATGGAAGTGTGTCTGACTTAGTCCACCACTGAGATTCTGCAACGGTTAGGAATACGTTAAAAAAGTATTAATAAGAGTATCGCTTGTCCAGAATCTTAATGGTACCCTGGTATCGTAAAGATTAGGAACCGGTAATGATATCAATACTCGGTAAAGTTAGTAAGTTTATTTTCCTCCTTTGGAGTTTATACAAAAATGAAACTAAAAATTACAAACAAAATAGTACAAAACAAGATAAACAAAAGAGAACCAGAAGGGGTACAGGCTGAAGCAAAACATGTATACGTACATCGCTACTGCGGACGCCACATCAATCCAACTGTCAATCTCCTGCTTCGGTCTTCCCTCACTTGTGAACAAGATTCCAAGATACTTGAACTCCTCCACCCCGAGGACGTCATTCCCAACCAAAGAGGACCATGGTCTCAGATTTGGAGGTGCTGATTCTCATCCAAACCTCTTCACACTTTGCTAAAGCAGAAAATGTGTTAACAGTTTTGGAGACTTGAGAGGAGGTTTTGGTCTGTGTTAGTTAAATTAACTGTGCTATACAAGTCATTTTAGTGGGTTAGCAATTGGGGGAAAAAAACTGTAAATGTGTGAGAGTAGTAGTATGCTGTCTGGCTGCAATTCACCACCTCACCAGCTGCGGTGCTGATTTTCCCCATTTCCAAAATGTCCATACACATGGGTCAGAGTTTATTCAGTGGGAAGCATATTTTCCCCCAAATTTCTTTTTAATAAATTACAACTTTTATGTGGAGTGTGGTGTACATAAAAGTTAGCCCCTATTTTGTGCGTATGGTTATAAATGAGACCCCAGGTGCTTCCTAACATCTCCCACCTTTAATTCTCTCAGTATGCTTGGCTGCCTGAGATTTTATTTAACTCAGTTCATTCATCAAAATGACACTTCTCGTATTCATCCTCCACTTTTCTGGCTTTAGAAGGTACAATATTAAGGGAAAAAAACACTGGAAAATAGATAAACTAGGGCCTCTTTCCCAAAACATGATCGCATCTAAGGAGCCTTCATCAGCTGAAGAGTGCTTACAGTTTTTCTTTTTTTTCTTTCGCTCTTTCATTTTTTCATTTTTTTTAGAAGTGCTTTCATTTGATTTTGAAAACAAGGCTTTTTTTTTTCTTTCTCAACACCTCAGACAATTAGTCAAAGACTGCACCCAGTTTGCTGAACACCCGTTTGTTTGCAAAATGAAACACATCAACCAAAATTATGAACAAATTAGTCAAAATCTTATTTTTTTTGTCATGTCGCTAACACTTCCAGTGATTGTGCATTTCAGTCTCTTACACACAACCATAAAAAATTCTACATAAAAAATTCAACAAACATTTTTAATGACCCCCCCCCCCCCCCCCCTTTTTTTTTTAAAAAGAAATAGTAATGGAGTCTATTCAGAAATATTGATGAGAGCATGGTTATGAGACTTTAGAGGACAAATATTTTGACAAACTGAAAAACAGTCTTCATGATTACTTTGAGGTACAGAAAGTATTCAGACCCCTTCTTTAAACTTTTCACTTTGTTTCATTGCAGCCATTTGCTAAAAAAAAAAAAAACATTTATTTTATTTCTCATGAATGTACACTCAGCACCCCATCTTGACAGAAAAAAACAGAAATGTAGAAAATTTTGCAAATTTATTACAATGAAAAACTGAAATGCAGTGTCTCCACACCTTTTGATCTGACTGCATCAGTTTCTTCTGGAAAGTTTATTGTTGTTTAAGTTAGCTGAAGTGACTCTGAACCTAAAGGAGTGGCCATTATTGCAAAAAAATAAGTTTAGAATTTTTTTTTTCTAACCGTCCCTGTTTTTCTGATTTCAGGATGAGAAAAACCAGGTTCTGACCACCAACATCTGGCTTCATTTGGTAAGCTCCCCGTCCCTTTACTCACATATCCTCTAAAACATCAGATTTTGATCTTTATGAGGAATTATTACCTGGAAGAGGACTTGTGTTGTATCCTCAACTTTCTCTTAGGCATCAGTAGAAGGAAATTATGAAAACTTTTGGTATAAAGATGACCTATCTATATCCCAAAGTGGGGTCACAGGTAGGAATGTGAATTTAGCTAATCATTTAATAGTGAGTAAGTTTTTGTTTATATAGCACCTTTCAAGATTTAAATCACAAAGTGCTTCGAAGAAAAACACAAAACACACATAGATAGAAGATAAACCTGAGTAAAAGCAAGTTTTAAAAGGATGTTTTTAGGTTAATCCTAACAAAAACATTAGAAAAATAAAACAAAATGCTTTCCTCACTTGTAAATTCCTCAGCCAGTCCCGTTTGTTGCCTTACAGCATATAGAAAAGTAAAATTTCATGTGATGGCACTCCACATAATTATCTAGTGAGTACTAGTACTCACAAAGTAAAATTCAAAGAAAGAATCTAAGCAATCTAAAACCTATGTAGTCTGTTTATGCATCTTTTGCCTCTTTATGAAGCTCGAAGCTGCTGTCAAATAAAAGCTCAAGGATGAGCTCATTTATCACTTCCATATTATTTCATATCCAGCTGGGATGGAAAGCTCCAGGAGATGGAAATGGGAACATCAGCCACATCATTGAGCTCAGCTCAAGGGGAAAAAAAAGAGACAGTCTTTTCAACACTTTTCTTTTTCTCAGCTCAGTGCCACCAAAATATTCTGTATATCACCAAACGGACCTTTCAGCAAGGTTTCATATTCTCCTCAAGCATATAGGGTAGGGCTATTCAATTATTTGTTGAGTTGGACTTGATTTCTCCCAAGAAATGTAACAGCACCAGAAATTGTCTCTGATCAGTAAGTAGTGGAGTATGTAAAAGGCTTTAAGTAGTCAGAGTGTATCTGACTTACCACTGACAGGTGGACTTACAGTTGTGTGAAAAAGTGTTTGCCCCCTACCTGATTTCTTTCTTGTTTTTGCATGTTTGTCACACTTAAATTTATCAGATCATCAAACAAATTCAAACATTAGACAAAGATATCACAAGTAAACACAAAATGCAGTTTTTAAATGAAGATTAGTAAGGGAGGAAAAAAAATCCAAAATTTCCTGGCCCTGTGTGAAGAAGTTAAGGGAAGAAGAACCTCCCAGGAGTGGCCAGCCAGCCAAAATTACCCCAAGAGCAAGAGAGGCAAGAGAGGCCCAAGAGTTCACAAAAGAACCTAGAACAACATCCAAAGAACTGCAGGCCTCACTTGCTTCAGTTAAGGTCAGTGTTCATGACTCCACCATAAGAAAGAGACTGGGCAAAAATGGCCTGCATGGCAGAGTTCCAAGACCAAAACCTCTGTTGAGCAAAAAGAACATAAAGGCTCGTCTCAGTTTCACCAGAAGGCATTATGATGATCCCCAAGACTTTTGGGAAAATACTCTGTGGACTGATGAGACAAAAGTTGAACTTTTTGGAAGGTGTAGGTCCCATTACATCTGGCGTAAAAGTAACACGGAATTTCAGAAAAGGAACATCATACCAACAGTCAAATATGGTGGTGGTAGTGTGATGGTCTGGGGCTGTTTTGCTGTTTCAGGACCTTGAAGACTTGCTGTGGTAAATGGAACCATGAATTCTGCTGTCTACCAAAAAATCCTGAAGGAGAATGTCCGGCCATCTGTTTGTGACCTCAAGCTGAAGCGCACTTGGGTTCTGCAGCAGGACAATAATCCAAAACAAACCAGCAAGTCCACCTCTGAATGGCTTAAGAAAAACAAAATGAAGACTTTGGAGTGGCCAAGCCAAAGTCCCCACCTGAATCCAATTGCTGTGACATGACCTTAAAATGGCGGTTCATGCTTGAAAACCCTCCAATGTGGCTGAATTACAACAATCCTGCAAAGATGAGTGGGCTTAAATTCCTCCACAGCGCTGAAGAAGACTCACTGCCAGTTATCACAAATGCTTGATTGCAGTTGTTGCTGCTACAGTAGGGGTGGCCCAACTAGGGCAATCACTTTTTCACACAGGGCCATGTATGTTTGGATTTTTTTTCCCCTCTACTAATAGAAATCTTTGTTTAAATACTGCATTTTGTGTTTACTTGTGTTATCTTTGTTTAATATTTAATTTAGTGCAATGATCTGAAACATTTAAGTGTGACAAACATGCCAAAGCATAAGTAATCAGGAAGGGGACAGACACTTTTTCACACAACTATATTTCTATTTATTGACAACTAGGCTGTTTATTTGTGCCTGGGTATTTTTATTTATTAGGCTGTTTTAATGCCTGTTTAAGGCTGTTAATTTAATATTGTAACCGAGCTGTCTTTTTTTAAAAATAAATATTTGTTGAATTTTTACTTGAATTTCACACTTTAGAGGTTTTAAAGCTGTTCAAAATGTCATAACCTTGAACATGACAAATGTTTTACCAATGACTGGTAAAAGCCTGGCCCAAGTCCGGGGGGTGAATTCCGCCGGTTTTCCCCCCGCTCCCCCGCCCCTCCCCCCCATTTTTTTTTCTTATTCCCTGATTTTTCTCTTTTTTCCCCCCGCCCCCGGTCCCCCCCCCCCCCCTTATCGGATGCCCCACCCCCCCCCCAAAATAATTTATATTGTCTCTTGTTACCGTGAGCCTCCCAACAATATCACAATAAATATTGTACGTTGGGGTTCATATTGTGATAATATTAAACTGTGAGATGTGGATATCGTCACACCACTACTGATCGGCATAATAATACTAATAACTGTTATTGTTGTTACTGTTATTGTTATCATTATGTTTAAATGTAATATGGGTTCATATGAAGTTCTGTAGTATGTGTGTTAGTAAAGTGGTGAAGCTGAAATTCAGCCTCGACAGTCCTCTTGGATGGAAAGGTTGTTTCCTCCTCAGAGGCTCAGCAGTGCCTCTGCAGCACTGTCCTGGGGAAAGCTATCCTTTTGACTTAAAATAATTTAACATTTACTTAATGTCTTCAATCCAGAAACAAAGCATTTATGCTGCAGGAAACACTGTGTGTGTACTGGGTGTTGAAAACAAATTCACCTGAAAATGAAAACAGCTCCAGTTTTAATGTTCAGGGGAAAGTTACATTTAAAAAAAAAATGGATACACTCATTGAGATGGATAACTTTTGTAGCAGCTTCACTACTCTTAAGATTCATCCGGGCACAATAACAGCACATACTGGATTCACTTGAACTGGTTTATTTAAATTTCACACAGGACTGCCAGCCATGGCTGCCAGCTCTCATAGATATTCTTCTCAGGGCTCAGGACTTGACTGCAGATAATCCAGAGACCATGATCATCCACAGCTGCGCCAGTTTGACTCATCTGCCAGTGCTCACTGAGCCACAGCCTTACGCTTCCTCCCTACAGCTGAACTGGGGCCATGCACATCACATACCTTTACGGCTCTACTCAAGCCAGGGAGCCTACTGGCTGAGCTAACTCATGTGTCCATTATGTTAGCATAGTTGCCAGCCAAAACATCCACCAGAAGGCAGGACAGAGTTCAGAGTTCACCTTTAGACTACATCAGTTTCTGACATTGGCAAACATAGCGACAATCATGATCATGTACATTTAAGAAAGAGACATGTAAGGAGGTAGCACAGTAGATGGTGGTGGTCTGTGCATTATGGCCAAAGATCATAAAAAACATCTGGTCACGTCTGAATAGGGGAAAGTGAAGCCAGTTGGGCGTTTCCCACCGTTGCCATCTTTCCGTGTCACACGTGTCATCAGTCCCAGAAAATACTAAAATGGGCAAAGGCAAGGCCGCTCCAAGCCGTGGGACAAATGACTGACAGCCAAGCTAATGTTTACCGAGTTAATACGAAGTGAACAGGAACGAGCAAAGGAACCGCCGTTGTGCAACTCTGCTACAGGCTGAGGAGAGAAGTTAAAGAGAGAAATTATGTGTGTCAAACAGTGGTTCCCGATAGAAAGCCTGTTTAACCTTCTCGCATGCTGCCTTGCACTGCTTCGTCCACTAGACCAGATCCAAGGCACCTTTTTGGGTCAGGTCTGTCAAGAGGCTGTTGAGCTCCAAGTATCTTGGAATGAACCACCAGTAATGGTCAACCAGCCCCATTAACTGCCTCACCTCGTTTTTCGTCTTCACCCATGGGCAGGCTGCAATCACTGTAGTCTTCCCTACCTGAGTTCTTACCTGCCCACAACCTAAGTGGTTCCCAGGTACTGTACCACTGTCTGTCCAGCTGCAATCTTCATGGGACATGGCGCTGCTGTTATATACTGAAAAAGAATGCATTTCTCCAGTTGAAGCAATAGTAGAGATAGGGCTGGGCGATATGGACCAAATATCATATCACGATATATTTATTTTAGATGATGATATACGATATATACCGGTATTTTTACCCTAATTTGTCTAAAAAGTTTCATTTCATATCAAACGTACCATATCTATATTTAAAAACCCGATATCGATCTGTTTTATTAATGAAATCTCGCAAGATTTCATCGTTCTGTTCTTAAATCTCGTGCTATTTCGTGAAATCTCACGACATTTTGTAACAAAACTATGATATCCCGCGAGATTTCATTCGTAAAATAGATCGACTGAGTTTTTCAATATAGATATGGTATCAGCATATAAAAAATATCACGATATTTCAGTGTATCAATATTTTTTCCCACCCTTATTAAATAATCAGGTAACCCCTTTGTAGTCAGTCGAGGTGCAGCCCGGTCATTATGAAAAAATAAAGCAAAAAAAAACTTGCACAACTAATACCGCAATATAACAGTATGTGTAAATATCATATCTCTCTCATGTAAATATCATATCGCGATATCATATCAGTATATCGCACAACCCTAGGTGGAGACAATTCCCACTTTTAACGTTGCTTTATCTAGACAAGAAAAAAAAAGGTTTTAGTTCCTGCTACGCCATTTTGTACACCCTTGCAATATCCAGTTTTTATTCTGCTTGACCCCTATCACAGTGCCCCTTAGTGGCAGAACAGCATAACAGCATGCTATAACTGCAGTACATTTATGACAGTGATCAACACACATTTCCATTTTCACAACACCACACATACCATTTCTGCACACATGGTAGGAGCTACTCTAGCAATAATTATTTTTAAGGATTGTCAAGGTGAGATTTTTTTTTTAATTATTCAAAAAAAAAAAATTCAATAAAATAATTACAATCAAACATTATGTGGCACTACTGGAGAATCATAAAATAATAACTAAATGTTTGTATGAGTCTTAATGATTTGTTGGTATGTGTAGGCCAAATTTGGATGGATATGATACCCATAGAGAAAACAATAAAGGTTTGTCCTCAGCTAATGTAAGCTCTGACCTAGTTATTGCACTACATAGTCACCCTCAAAATAATTCATACCCACCAATTTAAAAACAAAAGGATGAATTCACAATGGTAATTCAAATAACAATTGGATGTTACAGAAAACACCTACAGTAATTGCAGTGATTGTCTCAATGTTGCTCAACAAAGTTTTAGCTTCGGAGACCCATCATGCTTGTTTACTTGTTTTATCTTTGGTGTTTGTTTTTAATATTTCTCTCAAACCACAATTCAAAATCACTGTCATGATTTCTATGGATTTTTATTTATTATCACTCTTGTCAATTTCATCTTATTTCACTGACAGCTGAGTTTTTGAAAGGGACCCAACTGCAGTCACGATCTGTCGCCATATATCCAGTCCATGCTGGAAGTACGAAGCGGAAGTTACTTCTTCATGTAACTTACTCAAATATAACCCTAACCCTGACCCATCCCCTAACCCTAACCCATCCCCTAACCCTAACCACCTGATGACACCACATGCGTTTGGGTTGCAAGCCGCAGATAGACTCTTGGTGGTGTTTAACTAACTTCCACTTGAGACTTCCTGTATGGATTGGATGTATGGCGACGCCCTTGTCGGCCATTGGAACTGCAGGAAGGTACTCTTGGGGAGTTTTTCCTTCTTTAATTTGAGGGTATGAATAATTTTAAAGGAGTGATGACATAGCAGTTAAAAACTAGTTTATGTTGTTGGCATTACTGCATATGTAAATACTCCAAAGAAAAAAACGGCATTTTTTACAGCGGAGTATTGTTTTGAAACGCCAGACCTCACTTCCTCAGTCATACAGTTGGGGCCGGTGATGATATGGAGCTTTACCCGGAGACCACGTTGACTTCATTTTGATTGGCTACACCGTATTTGGCTATGACCTTATTTGGAGAATCTAGGTCAAGCTGCGGTCGGAGTTTGCTAAAGGCTAACTGCTAGCAACATGGGCACTTCAGACAGTGTGTGAGCTACGTTTATCAGACAAGACAGCATTTAGAAAATAAATAAACTTACAGGTAATGACAAGGTTGTGGCCCCCTCCCTCAGTGTTGCTGCAGAAGTTTTCTTTTAAATCCATTTGTTTGAAAACCCAGACCTGACTGCACAGAAGTTACTACTAGCTCCATACACGAAGCTGAATCAGACAGGGAGGGGAGGGGGGAGGCGGACGGTGCATAAACCGTTAGGAGAGAGAGGGAGGGGGCGCTGTTTACTTGATAGTGTGCTCTTATTGGAGCAATTAAATTACGTAGAATGATAGAACTACGTAGAATGATAGCCTGCTGTCTGATTCAACTGTTTCTGAGCAGAGAGACAAAGCTGACAGACCATAAACAGGAACTTTGATTCTCACTCTGGACATTCACATGGTCTCATCAGTGCACAATAGATCATATAATACACCCAAAACCCCAGAAAAGTGAAATTTGATGTCATGACACCTTTAAGGACGATTATATGCAACAATGACAAATAGTGTTAGTTTGGATGCAAAGGGTACATTTGGAGTATTATTAATATTTCTGTGTGTGTTTCTGTAGTACTGGAGAGATTTCTACCTACAGTGGAACAAATCTGACTATCCAGGTGTGACCAACATCAGGTTTCCTGACAGCCAGATCTGGAGGCCTGACATACTGCTGTATAACAGGTACTTCATCTCACTAGAACCATATTTGCAATGGTTTATATGGCTTTGACACAATTTTCCTTTTCCCTCTAAGGCCACGTTTACACAATAACGCTCTGCTTGAAAAACGCAAAAGTAGGGTTTTGTTTTCTTTGACAACTCGGCGTTTAGTGTTTAGTTTTGAGGAGAAATTGCAGACAGGCACGCAAATGTGCGTGGAATGTCATGTTTTTTTATGCATTATATGAACACCAGGTCGCTAGATGGCGCCACCACCAAGACCAAACGGCATGAATATTTCTACTCCTCTTCCTGTTTGTTCATGTTTTCCTGCACTGGCGCCTGTTTGTGACGTTATCATTATGTGACAACAAACACTTTTTTCTTGCAAAACAGACTTTTGTGTTTTTAACAATTTACACTGTGACGCTTCAGTGGAGCGTTTTCAAATTTTCCAATTTTGAAGATCAGTGGTTTAATTTTTTTTGCATTTTTGACTCCCCCAAATGCCGGCACCGTCTAAATGAAAGGCACATCTGGAAAAATATTTTAAGTTTTTCACCCTGGAGTGTCATCGTGTAAACGGGGTTAATGAGAAGAAATGCTACATTTGAAAATTTTACATGTCAATGTCCTGAAAATAGATGGGCAAAAAGCAGTAATCTTATTTTGCCCATCACAGTCTTTTATTTGTTTTATTTTTAAGAAAAAAAAATCTAAATTCAGCTCATAGTCCCTTTGAAATATCCTTAGAAATAAACCATAAACTAAATTTACACCACATTTATTGGAATAACTTGTCAGAATATTCTCTTATTCTAAGTTTGTTAATCTACTTTAATGATAATAATAATAATAATAAAAAAAAAAAATTAAGTTTTTTTTTTTTATATTGAATATGCTGTGTAGCAGTGAAGTGGAACCTGAGTAGGGATTGAAATGAAAATGTTAAAAAAAACAACAACTAATCCAAAAATGACAAAAAACAAAACAAAAAAACACAAAACAAAAACAACCCCACTTCATTCATTTCTTTGGGGAATGCAGCATCCTCCCCTGGACAATCAGCTTCAGGAGCACCAGATGAGTCCCCAGAATAGAAACTTCTGGATCAGTTTGTTCAGTTTCTTTACAGTTCTTGTTTTGCTGCAGTCTTTTTCCTTTAGGAATGTAAAAAGTAAGAAAAGAGAGAGGATCTAGTCTTCACTATAAAAATCAAAAGATTTCTGCATGAAATCAGATTATATCAGAGCGCACTTAGAATATGTTTGTTCTTGAGGCGGCATGCTGGGAAAAAAACAGGCAATTGTTTTAGTTTGAGGATTATTTCTGTACCTCATCTCTGAATTCAAACCCAACCCACTGCAGCCAGTTTCCTTCAGTTTCCCGGCTGTAAACTCTATATCCTTTGACACATAATGTTGTTAGCTCTTTGTTGAATGCTGGTAAATGCTTAAGCTCATTAAAAATGAGCAAACTTTGTTCAAGAGTAAAGTTTGATCCTGGCAGAGTCGAGGTGGAGCAGCCTGACATCGGGAATATTGACCTGATTTTAATGAGATGGACCCAAATTTGCTGTGTGACAAGATTTTAGTACAGTCTGCTACAGTTTGGTTTTCTAGCAAACTTACTGTGGACTGAGTAAGACTTAAGATTTCTTTGGTTGGGGGCTCTTCTTCCGAACTAGGTTGTTATGTTGCTCACAGACTCTGGAAGTTTGTGTGTTTGCTCAGACAGATGAAAATTTAGAGGGAACATTGCTTGAGAAAATGATATACTGATTAGAAAAGGCTGTTATTTCTCCAAAATACTGTTAATGATAATTTTGGTTTTGTTGTTCTGGTTTGCCTTTGTTATGTTAAACCAATACATTTATTTCACATGATTTTAGCCTCATAATCTGACAACTGTGGCTGTTCTGAAAATATAATGTCTGGATGTTGGTTGGGATTAAAAAGGCCGAGCTTCTACACGCATTTTTACAAAAAACAAAACAAAGAAACATACAGACAAAAAATATTAAAAACTGGCTTGGAGTTTTATGGGTTAAAGCAGACCATGTTCAGTTAGACCTGGTTCAGCCCACATCTGGATCTGTCAGCTGATCTCATAAAACTGTTCCTGACTAAATTATAATGTGGCAGCATAGAGAGGAACAGCTGTTAACCACAGAGAGATGCAGTGATGCGTTCTCTGCTTGCAAAAAAGGAAACAAAGGCTCCGGTTTGATTTAGACTGCTGGCTCTGCTGTAACACCTACCCCCCCGCCCCCTTTTATGCATGCAGGAAGCATACATAAAATTGTGTAATCTTGTACTCCTGGATGCAGCTCTGTGTGAGGATCATCTGCAATCTGACTGATCATGCTGATTTCTGGCATCAGGGAAATCTCTCATTTTTAAAGTTAGGCTTATTTTATGAGAACGACTTAATGCTTGAATCTTAAACAAAATTGTGGGGCGGTGATCGGCTCAGTTGGTTGAGCAGCCGCCCCATGAACAGAGGCTACAGTACCTCAGCGCAGTCGGCCCCGGTTCGATTTCCCGGTCCAGGTCCCTTTGCTGCATGTCACTCCCCACTCTCTCTGCCCCTTTCCTGTCGCTATACACTGTCGTATAAAGGCCACTAGAGCCCCCCCCAAAAGTCTTAAACAAAATTGGAGAGAGAGCACTTTACATAAACAATCCACCTATATTGTGCAGTACTTTATGGAGGGTGTACAGCTACAGATTGATAATCAGTGGACAAATTAAAATCAGATTCACCATCTTAAGTGTATTTATCACCCATGTTATTCTTATAACTCAAGAATTTATTTACTTTTTATAAAAACAACTTTTGTGTTCTGTATGAATTTCCAATATCTGTGTTGGGCTCATTGGCTAAAATCCTGCATTATGTCTGGTGGAAGCCTCATAGAAATTTTGGCACTTTTATCCGCAAGTGCACCTGATTATTCCAGGTGGGCCTGACCTCCGTAACCATGACGACAATAGCCAGACACACCTGGATTAATCAGTTTGTCCAATAATGAAAAACAGGGAAAAAAGGAGCAGTATTAAGTTTGTTGAGAACCACTGGACCACATTAACTTCTGCACGGAGCACACCGTACCCAGCGGGACCGTACAATGTTCCTCGAACAACCAACCATGGATTACTCCTGATATTAACGTGAAACTAAAACAGTAAAGGAGTGCTTTTAAGGCAGGGGACAAAGAGGACATGAGGATTGTGCAGAAGAGAAGAAACACAAAGCTTAGAGAGGGCAAAGATTGATGTCTTATTCCCTGAAGACAGTTTAACAAGAACATCTCAGCTTTTTTTCCCACACAATCTGTCTCTGCTTCTGTCCATAGTGCTGATGAAAGGTTTGATGCTTCATTCCACACCAACATCCTGGTCAACTCCTCTGGATACTGCCAGTATCTCCCACCAGGTAACACTGACTGGAAACCATGCAGAGAGATCCAATTAGAATGAAACAGATTGTAACAGGGGCCCCCTGGTGTTACTCTTTCGTTTCCTCCATTATCTCTAAAAGTCTGTTTTTAAAAGCACAAAATGGAAGCAATGAAAAAGCTGACATAGAAAAACAGTAAACAGGTAGCTCTCCATCTAGCTTCTTCATCACATTAACATGTTTATCCAAACCTTCATGGCCCTGTGTGAAAAATTGATTCCCCCCCTGTTAGAACATAACTTAACTGTGGTTTATCACATCTTTGGAAAGCTGAGTTCAATTTCTCTAGCCACACCCAGCTAATGCTGGCTTGTGGATCAAGTCTCCAAATTCACAGGCTAAGACCTCGATTAGCTTATAAAATTACTGCATCAACTAAATTTAACAAGTGGCTAGAGTGTAGCCACTTGATCCCCAGGAACAGTCATATGGCTGTCATATTGCTACATTTACATGCTAAAAACTTAGCATTGCAATATTATGCATCCTTATTTCCATCATACATCATATTTACATTGTTAGTTAGAAGAAAGCCACCTGCAGGTCCTGTTTTATTCCCAGACTGGATCAGAGCTCCCTCCAATTAAAAAAAGAAAGAAAAAAACTGCTCAGTTGTTTACTCCCGTCTTACTCTGGCACCGGTCAGACTCCAGTTTGGTTTTCTTCATCTCACAAGACAAAACTTTTCTTCTTTGTCTTACTGGAGTCTGAGTTGGGGTTTGAGAGGCACCTGCTCTCCATCTTTTAGCAGTGGTCAGTGTTGTCTCAACATGTGCAGACCTGAGGTGGCCGAATACCAGCGGAAAACACGACGCCAATGCAGCCAGATGAACAAGAACGCGAAGCTCGTCTCCCCCACATGTGCCCACTTGACGCTTCGTACCCGAAACTCTCGAATTGAGCATGCAGAAACAGTATTAGAGACGACCGCAGTGAAGAAAGATCAGTTCATTCTACACATCAGGCAGTTGTAAGAGCATGTGCAGGAAAGAAAATAATAGTATTTAACATTTAAACTTGCGCAATGCACCTTTAATGTGACTTGATGAGACATTTCTGTCCCACAAATGAGGACAACCATGACATCAAACAGCCATTTAAATGGTTAAATTCATTAAAAGGATTCTGTGTTACTTTTGACCCAAACATTGGCTTAATGTAAGTAATAAGAAATGATTTCTTGGGTCATTATACAGCACTTGATGCATGTCGGTGCTCCAAGAGGGCTGACCTCCTCAAAAAAAACAGACATTGTAACTTTGCAGTAGTGGATCTGTCTCTCATTGGATCATGTGACCTGCAGCGCTTTGCTTTATGGCTCAATGACGTCACTATCAGCTGATCAAAGTGGTCAACAAACACGATTCCAAGACACAGATAGAGACTGTATAATTTTGTGTCGGTTGTGTGGCTTGTGGGAAGTTAGAGGTTTAGTGCCCCTAGTGGCCAAACGTTACACAGTAACTCTTTAAAATTCTTTTGCATTTGGGTGGTTTTGAGCAGGGTAGAAGTTTGTCAGAAAATTTTGCTGAAAATGTAGAAAATATATTCTGTAAAGTTTTACAGCTATTTTTTGAAGGGTAAATGTTTGTCATGCTGATCTGTTGTCTGTTATTTCTTCAGAGCACAGAAAATTTTCTTGTTCTTGTCTCCCAGCTCATCCTTGTATGCATGTGTCCTTAGGAAAGACAATAAAGTTAATTCCCTCTTATTTTTTGCTGTTAGTTTGTATGGAGGAATAATCCAGATTTCTTCTCAGGGATCATTAAACTGTCATGGTTTTAGGAGAAAGCAGCTGCTTTCTGTGGCCTGAAACAGATTCTACTTTTCCGACTGAGCTCCACAGACTTAATGGTGTTCATAAAACCTTCCAGGCTCCCTGAAGGAAACACTAATGTTCTGGTTTACATGTGACAAAAAAAAAAAAAAAAAATGTTAAGAACTTCTGTTGAACTGAATGTTCATCCTGTTTTTGGTAGAATCTTTCTTTTTTTTTTTTTTAATTTGTCTGCAGTTTGTTTTGCTGTGTTTCAGATTTGTGAAACTCCAGTTCACTGAATCATCTCCTTTCTGTCTTATGTACATCCTCATTATTGTTATAAATTCAGAAATTCTTTTTTGATCAAGCTGGACTAGCACTTGTCCTGGTATTGTTCTAATATATCTATTATAATGTCTACTAATGAGTATTTTCAGATTTTTCTTTTCATTTGTACTATGACAATATAAATTGTTGCTAATATTGAATCCTGAACCTTAACTTCTGTGTTTTTAACAACTTTTACTGAATGTTTATGTAGGAATATTTAAGAGCACCTGTCACATCGACGTCCGCTGGTTTCCCTTTGATGTGCAGCGCTGTGACTTGAAGTTTGGTTCCTGGACTTATGGTGGGTGGTCTCTGGACCTGCAGATGATTGAGGCTGACGTCACTGGATACATCGCTAATGGAGAATGGGATCTCGTAGGTGCGACATATCAGTTATTACCCATTTCATGTTTTCAAGTACAAGTTTGCTAGCCTGAATAAAGACATTACTTAAATCTTTTCACATTTAAAGCTTTTGCCTAAAACTCATTATGGTCTCTCCAGTCGTTAATAAAACAACAAATATACTATAAGTATAGCTACAGTTCATTCAAAAGAATCACATTGCATTGATTACAGGCCAACTACTTCTTACTACCCTCTAACATGCATTTTAAAGCTGTAGTATATGATTTGAAAGTTTGATAATTATAACCTCATTTACTTGTAGATAGTGGATATGGTCCTATAGTACAATCTACAAAATGCAAAAAACCAAACAAACATACAAACAGAGGAAAAAACAAACAAAAGGATCCATTCACTCTGGCTGTAGGGCTGCAGAGATGTTGACTGATGCAAGCCATCCGGCTGGATGGATTGCATTGGTGGCATGGTGGCATGCCGATGTGTTGAACCTGGGACAAATGGAACACCTGCAGGATGAAGGCCAAGGTTCCCCATCCCTGGCTTACATCCTGGAAGATGATATGGAGGTGGTGGAGATCTACAGATACCTTGGAGTTCAGCTGGACAACAGACTGGACTGGAAATGCAACACAGAGGCATTATCTAGAAGAAAGGTCAGACTACTTGAGGAAGCTGAGATCATTCAGTGTCTGCACAAAGATGTTGTATATCTTCTGTAAGTCTGTTGTGGAAAGTGCAATTGGCTTTGCAGCATCAGCTGGGACAGCAGAACCAGAAAAATAAGCCCTGTTTCCACCCGCAGGTTTGGGTCTGGGTTGGGTCGGGCCAGGCCAGGCCGGATCGGGTGGGTTTTGGTACGGATATGTTCATTTCATGTTGCGTCTCCACAGCAAACTGTACCCTTACTCTGGAGGTGGAGTATTAACCGGATAGCGCTGCTACGTAATCCCGTGACATCATCACCATGAAACACCTTTTAATCAAAGCACCTCACCACATGTGACAGAAACAAAAGGAGTCACCCCTGCTTTGTTTTTATGCCGGGTCATGCGGGAGGTAACAAATTTTTCAATAAATCAATGGATTTCTGTGTATTAGTTCCACCTCTTTGGTCCGGGTCGGTTAGATCAGTAACCTTACCGAAGGGTACCAAAAAAGTAGGCCGGATTGGGTCGGATATAATGGTACCTATCCCAGTTTTTAATCTGTGGAGACACAAAAAAACGTGGACCAATCCGGCTCGACCCGACCCAGACCCGCTGTTGGAAACGGGGGTGTAGTGGTGATGGTAGTTGTTGCATTAGTGGTGATTATGCTGATGGTGTTGGTGGTGACACTGGTAGTGATGGTGTGGTTGTTGTGGTGATGGTGGTGGTAGTAAGCCCTGGGATGGTTCTGTGTGCGGTTTCCATGTTCTCCCTACGCTTCCATTAGTTCAGGTCCTTCAGCTTCCACCAACATGATAGAAACATGATGTTAGGTTTACTGGTGTTTCTAACTCGACTGGCAAAGTATGCAATGTTTTTCCCTCTGTGCTGGGCCGGCCACCAGTCCAGGCGTACTCTATCACTTGATAGCACCTGAGACAGACTGCAACTCCTCTGTAGAAGGTATAGGTATAGAAAATGAATGGATGGCGTAGACATTTGGCTTTGAAATTATTTAACATCTTGCCCATGCAACAAAATGTTATTCACTAAACTAGAGGGAAAAAGCTAAAACATAATACAGCAGCCTGCAGACTGCTATTAAAAGCTCAGAGCAGCTAAGAGGCAGCTAAGCTTATTTGTTTGGTGCAAGTGTTTCACATCAGTTTGCTGGTGATTAAATCCTGCTGCTACAGTCTTATGTGTGACAAGTCTGCAAGGCATCACAGAATCTGAAGGTTGATCAGATCATTGCTGCAACCTGTCAGACAGATTTATACTTCAAAAATTGCTGCTCACAAATGCCAGATCATGCAGTGAAGCATGATTATGAATTGACATTAACGTAATCACACTGCTGCCCTGGTTTCTTTCACCTCTCTGATTCAATCATCTAACAAATGCTGCAAGACAGAGAAATGGCCTCTTGGTTTTTCTTAGATAGATAACACACTTTACTGGTCTGATGAAGTCAAAGCTGTCTTATGCATAGAGTACAGAATGAATCATTCAACAGAAATGTTCTTGGATCAGCTCCACCCATGTGTCCTAAGAATAAAGGGAAAAAAAAGGAAAAACTAAATTATTGTAAATCATTTTGTTGTCACTGAAAAGTGAGTCTATATATTCATTAAACTTGGAGACATTTTTCGAAATATCTGATGCCATGAAAATGTTCTTTGAAATGTAGGGAGTAGGGAAGAACAGAGCTTGCAATTGAGAGGGGCAGAAATGGGGAGTGGCAAAATGCAATATTGTTAAAGAGGGCATCAAACTGGTTCCCTCCTTAGGCCCGGGATATACTTCCTGTTAGTATGACAGTGTGGGGTCCTGTCACTATACCTCTAATTGAACATGCGCCCTGGCTACTTGGCCACAGGTATATCCCTTTGGCTGACTGGTAAGTGCGTATTACTCTCACCTGGGAGCCTTGGGATCAAATCCTGTTCGGGCCCTCGTTGCATACCTTGCCACATTGATTGATTAATTGATTTCTGGAGCACAGGAAAGGCAGTCCAAAGGATAACATGCAAAAGTATAACATTTATTTCCAGCATGAACCATGGTCCATGCATTAGCAACGCGTCTGCGTACGTATCATGGCTTCCATGCATTCCTAGGGCTCATTTCCACGTGACTATGCATGCATTGACGCAAGGTTACATGTTGCATGCATATGGTGCAATATTGACTTGAATGTTAGAGATGCTCATGCGTAGGAAAGCATGAGCATGAGGTCAGAGGTAAACAACAGCGAGTTGTTTTGAAGTGCGCCACTCAGACTTTGTCCACAACTACCAGTGTCTTTATTATGTTTCCTCCCTTTCACAGTGACAAACACTTTCCACAACGATACAACATTTGGTGAACTTTAACCATCTCTCGTAGTCCTCCCAAGACAACCGGTAAGCGTTTTGGCCGATCCGTATGCTTTAAGTGCTGCAGCAACTGTACACAAACATTCGAAACACTGACGTGCAAGCTTGCATCCACAGCAAGCATATCCAGCCCTTTTTCTTGTGCAAACTACTTATTGTTAGCAGCATGTGACCTCTTCATTTAACCTTTGTTTGAACGGTGATACTACGGCGAGAAGATGCTGTGTCGTGAACTGCCTTAATTAGACAGAGTCAATTTTCACAAAATCAGAGCACTGGTCCTGCACATCAAAACAAAAGATTCAAAGCAAACCTTGAACAATATTTGATTGACAACTTATTTGTCATTATTGACCAGCATCACTGCTGCCAAAATGACACTGGCCCTATGCTGGAAGCCCCCACATTCACTTTCTTGGGCTCAGTGGATTAATACTTACATCGATATTGATGATGTGAAGGCAAAAATGCACGGTGCCAGCACTGACATCATTTTGTCTTGACTGACAGAGACAAAAAAGATTGAAAGTTTACAGTAATTTTCACTCCCAATGGGCTTTATGCTCAACTCCACTACTTCCTTAACTTAAGGTAGCTCTTTTATTTCCTGTCTTTCATTACTGGACAAACTGTTTAATCCTTCAATGCTTTTTCCTATTTCTTTTCTTTGCAGAGGTTCCTGGACGAAGGAGCGAACATTTTTATGACTGCTGCAAGGAACCATACCCTGATGTGACCTTCAGCGTCGTGATGAGGAGGAGGACTCTCTACTATGGACTCAACCTCCTCATTCCATGTGTCCTTATCTCTACTCTGGCTCTACTCGTCTTTCTGTTGCCAGCTGACTCTGGAGAAAAGATCTCCCTCGGTCAGGACTAAGTTCTTTATGTATTTAGTTTTACTTTAGTTTTTGTCCTGCTTGATGAAATTAACAGAATGTGGGAGAGTTTAACAAAAAAAGCAAGATTTTAGAAATGTTTAGATTAAGTTGCACAGTCAATAAGTAAGTAACTTAGCAATAACCAACATCAGGCAGTGGAGATTTATATCCACAAAATGTAATTTATTTTATATACATTAAGCTCTTCTTGGTAAAACACAACTGTTCTGTACAACATGGCAGCCAGACCATTTTACTGCCATCATGATGACGGACAGGCCAAAGCTAAAACAAGGAATGCACAATAATAATTGTAATAATTTGTTGTCTTTAGAATTTGTAAAGACAACAATGGTTTTGATCCCTCCCCCTTCTCTTTCTTCTTTTTCTTCACCAACAGAGGGAACCCAGACTGACTTGCCGTGTATCTCATACATGGCATTAGTCAGGCTTATGTACCAGGCTAGGTCTGCCCATTCACCAGACATGAAACTAACTGTGCACCTGTGGGACATCATGTCTTGTTTCATCCACTGCTGCCATGTAACAATACAGACTGTCTAGGGTTTGACTAATGCGCTGGTCAGGTCTGGGAGAAGATCCTTCAGCAAAACATCCATTGCCTCATCAGTAGCATGCCCAGACTTTGTAGGGAGCGCATACATCCACATCCAAGCCACACATACTATTGTACCTCATTTGACAACAAACTGAGCTTTTCTGTGGTTTTGGGGGTATAATATGATCTGTTGCGCACTGTTGTGTCAGCTTGTCATCTGATCTTTCCACTTTTATTTTGAGCAGGATTCTGAATCCAGACAATGTAGATGTTGAATCTTTGTCAGTTTTCTGTGTTTCATGCTTCCTCATATATGATGATGTTTTATCTGCAGGTATCACAGTGTTGCTGTCTCTGACAGTCTTCATGCTGCTGGTCGCTGAGATCATGCCAGCAACATCAGACTCTGTTCCTCTCATTGGTAAACTCCTCTATTTATGTTTATCTTTTCACGGTCTTCTTCTCTGTTTCCCCTTCATTTTCCCTCCAACACCAGTTCTCTCTCTCAACACATCAGTGTGAATATTCTGATTCATTAATATGTTATTTACATGGAAATAACTGAACTTTTTTTTTGCTAATAACATATTACTTCTTCCAAAGCATTGCATACCATTTCCCTTTATCTTCTGTCACTTAACCATCAGTCAAATATGAGGCAGTTCCATCATGCTGCAGAGCAAAACTACAGTCAGTCTTAAATTTATTCATACCTCCCCATTAAAGGGACATTGTGTAACAACTTCTATTCACCAAAATTGATTGTTTAATTCATTCAAGTGTTTTTTCCATTAATTAGATAGAGGCTTGTTTATGCCTTTACATGCAGCAGCTGTCGTCCATCTGCTGTCTGCCTGGTTTCACATGAATGCACCATGAAAAATACAAGTGAGCTGCTTGCGATATACAACTGCTACACAATATCCCCTTAAAGAAAAGGCTGAACTCACAATAGTTGTTCAAACCCAGACAAAAAACTGAAAAGCGTGATAATGAATTAAAACTTGCTGAAATATATTTTAGAGAAATAACATGGGTTTTGAATTATGGTTGAAAAGAATAATTAAAAGAAAAAGAATCGTCCTAGACAAATTCAAGCACTTTGCTCATAAACATTAGGCCAAAATACCTCACATCAACAGGTGTTACCTGTCAACAAGTGCCAGAGTCTGTTTGAACATTGCAGAAAACACTTCATGCAGTGATTGCCTCAAAGGGTTGCCCAACCAAATATAATTTTGGGGTCCCATCATGCCTGTTTGCTTGGGTTTTTTTGTGTGTGAATGTTTGTTTTTGATATTTCTGTTGAACCACAATTCAAAATCAATGTTACGATTTTCATTTAAAAAAAAAAAAACTTTTGTCAATTTCAACTTATTTCAGTGACAGCTGATTTTTTCTTCCTTTTAAATATGAGGGCATGAATAAATTTGAGGACTGTAAGTAAAATGCAGGAACAATTTTCCAAGGAACTGATGCAAGGACATTTAAAAAGACAGAGTTCAGGCTGATTTTCCCTAGTTTGGTGAACTTGGCTCGAGTAGTTTGACAATTAAAAATGGTTTTGTACTAATTATTCAAGCTATTAGCAACATCAAATGTGCTCCCATTTCTCATCTGAAAAATGTAAATACCTTGTGTGGATAGAAAGCTGCAGTCTAAAGCAATCAGCTATCTTTCCTGCTGTAGCCAGAAACCTATAAAACCAGGAGGAAGTTGAGGTGGTAGATGAACGTAACTCAGCATGTTGTCTCAGGGCAGTTTCAGCTTCCTGCTTTAATGGCCTCTGTCTGCTGTGTTTCAGCTCAGTACTTTGCCACCACCATGGTGATAGTGGGCCTGTCAGTCATTGCTACAGTTCTGGTCCTGCAGTATCATCACCATGACCCTGATGGAGGACACATGCCAAAGTGGGTCAGTCCCTCTTCTTCTCTGTCATCATCAGGCTGGATATGGGTATTGGAGTGTGTCTTCACACCGATTCAGCTTTCAGGAGCTCCATGTCTTTTATTCATCCTGTATACTGACATGTTCTGTATAAGGGGACTACACTTTACTGTCCGCTCTTGCAGCACTGTATCAGCAATCATAACCGACATTACAAACTGAAACTTGAACCATAAAAATACGAGAAGAAAACAATTTGTTGAAACAGAATCTATTCATTCTGGACCGCTCTACCCGAGCAATTATCAGGTGAGAGGCAGAGCAGTGACGTGTCTAGAAAACTTTTGTTGTTGGGGCCAGGTAGGGGCACAGATTTGGAAAAGGCTGGCACATGTGAATTACCCGTATCATTACCTATGATTAGGTAATGATTCACATTTGAATCGATACGGTACCAACTTCCTGTACCTGTGAACCAAACGGGGCCAGTTTTCTGTACTTTTGTGGGTGTTTATACGGCAATATCAGATTCATTTCTCATTCTCAACATAACTTGAGAATGAGTACTCAATAACTTGAGTAAATGTAGTTAGTTACTTCCAGCTCTGCAGAGAACACTCCATCTTTTTTTCTCATTAAATTATTGCATCATTAAGTCTAGATGGCTCCAACACTATATAGAATGAAAACAGCTGGATTTTGCTTTAATATATTAGTTAAATAGAACTTTAATGGAGATGGAGTGTTCTCTGCAGAGCTGGAAGTAACTAACTACATTTACTCAAGTTACTGTAATTGAGTAGTTTTTATGAGTAATTTGTAATTTTTGAGTAATTTTTTAAATAGGTCATTTTACTTTTACTCAAGTACATTTTGACCCAACTAATTTACTTCACTACTTTGGACCCGCCCCCGTTACTGAGTACAAAATGAAATGCTGGACAAAAATCAGCCTGTCAGTTATCCACTGACATTCAGATAATGGGATTCACCAGTGCCTAAAAGAAAAGGTCCATAAAGGTCCTCCATACTGCTCGTCCAATGTAGTCCAAGTGTCCTAACTCATCATTTAGTATATTTTTACAGCCTAAACAGTAGAACATCATACTACGTAAGCTGCAGCAGACGAGGTCTTTCTTTCTTTCTTTCTTTCTTTCTTTCTTTCTTTCTTTCTTTCTTTCTTTCTTTCTTTCTAATCAATAGCCAACCCCTCTTGCATTTGTCCACAGCTCGGTCGCTCTTAGCACAATGCAAACAGCAAATTTCTTCTTCTACGCTTGCATTTTCAGCAGAGTAGGTGCTGAATGCTGCGGCTTCCGCAGTGTTGTGAACTTGCATGGGCGTGCATCTGGGAAGTACTGTATGATGTTCTACTGTTTAGGCTATAAAAATATACTAAATGATATGGTTTCCAGTAAATTATAGCCTCTACCCACTCAGGAGACTGGGATTACATTGGATGAGCAGTATGGAGGCTTATTGACAAGTTTTTGTGCACTTTTATGGAACTTTTGGTTCAGTTGCTGGTGAGCTCCATTATATGAAAGTTGGTGGATAACGAAAACCCTCCCTGGATCTCGGGCTGCATTTAAGATGTTAAAAAAGTGCTCCACAGTCTTGCTCAGCATGAGGGTGAGTAAAAAATGAAGAACCATCATTCTGTGGGTAAACTATCCCTTTAAAGGCAGGGTAGGGGATCTTGGAAAAACGGTTCGAACAAGCTACATTTGAAAATATACACACACCCCTGAAACCATGCATCCACAGCACAGGAACGCGTGCGAGGATGATTGTCGGCAAACATAACTGAGAACAGCCGAGTGGCTAGCTTGTTAGCTTCCCAGTAAACAACTAGGGATGTAACGATTACTGGTAAAGTGGTTAACTGTGATAAAATTACCAACGATTAGTAACACCATTTCAAATTTCAATTATCGTTAAAACCGTGACTGATTTCTACACTTTGAAAAACTCCCAGTGATGCTGCTCATTGGCTGGAAAAGCAGCAGCAGTCGTGACTGAAAGTAACTAAGTAACTTTTACTCATGAACATTTTAAATTAAGTACTTTTTACTTTTACTCAAGTACATTTTTAGATGGGTACTTTTACTTGAGTAGAATTTAAGCAAAGTAAAGATACTTTTACTTTATTACAATTTTCTCTGTACTTTTTCCACCTCCGGTTCTCTGACACTAAACTGATACTGTTGTGGCAATTTGCTGGATTAACCAGCATTGCAACTTCTTGTTGTACAAAGAGCTCCTGACTTGTTGTTCTTATACTGGTAAGATCCCCAAGGGGAAATTAGGGCTCTGCATTTTACCCATCTCTGTACTGTGAGAATCAGAGAGCAGTGGGCTGCTACGTAAAGCGCCTGGGGCGCAGTTGGTGACCTTGCCCAGTGGTTCACCTGGGAGTCGTGTCGGGGACTCAAACCCGGGTCCTCCGCGCCAAAGCCCACAACGCTACCACTAAGCTACCCACTCTCTCTGGTTCTTCAGAGAGACGCAGACTCCATGACGGATTTAAATTATGTCTGGTGCAACAGCTCGCATGCGGAAACTCCACTGTGATGAGTTTAATAAGATGAGGGATGCGAAGGAGGGAGGGAGAGACGTGACCTGCATGTCGGCCCCCAAACTAGTTTACTGTGTTGGTTAAGCATAGACATCATAAAAGTACCAAATTCGGTACCCATACCTACCTATGATTAATGAAAAAGTAAAAAAAAAAAAATCTGATTGGCTAAGATGAAAAATCTTTAATGACTATACAAAACTTTATCTCCATCTGAAAGTCTTTTTTTTTCCCCCCACAAGGATTTTGTGATTGAGGGTCATTGAGGTTCGTTTACATGAAAGTTTGAATTCCTCTTTAATTCCAAATAAAAGTAAATTCTGCTTTAAGACCATTTAAACCCCAAATTCTGAGTGAAAATGATAAATCCGAACAAAACTTAACTCCAAACTAAATGGTTGGTTTATTCCCCTTTTAATTCTGAATAAAATAATTCCTCTGTCCTGTATAGTAGCGGTTTAAAAGTTTCCCTTCAGGCTGAAAGCCAGCTGAATAGCTTGCATCTTCCAGCCAAGTACCTGATAATTTCCCTCCAAATTCTAGCTGCTTGAGTGCCCCCCCCCCCCCCCCTCCCCTCCTTTCCAATAGTATGTGTCTGCAGTCCCGCTGGGAGTATAAATATTTTACTATAAAACCACCCATTAATTGAAATAGTGGGTATGACCAGGAGATGGCGCTTCTCTCACAGAGTTCTCTGAGGCAGATTCTGTCCTGAGGTACACGAATGCTGGGAAATGGTTTGGCCTTTAGTCTTTTTCTGTGTTCCCATTCATTTTTAATAGTCTTGGAAAAAGGATAGCTGTTAATGGCATTTATATCCTATGAAAAGAAAACTAATGTTATCTTCACGCAGGTATGCAAAAAACACATACAATATACAAAGTTGAATATTCAGCTTTCTGATAGTACTATCCATACAGTCAAAATAAACTGGATCAGTTTCAATACCTGACTTGTTTTCTTTCTCTGCATTATGACCTTATGAGAAGAACTTTCTAAAAAATACACTCCAGCTGTCTTAAGTGATGTTAAGGGATACTTTAATAAAAAAAAACAGAACAATCATATACAATACAGTTTTACAGTTTCAAAGACTGGATGAAGATGATCAGTCATCCAGCCAGGAGAGGTCTGCACCTTCCCCCTTAAAAGACTTTTTCCAGACTCCGTAGTCAAATAACAGCTCTTCGTTTACATGGAGGTCTCTCTCTGTTCTGGTTAGTGGATTTTTATCAGAAAACAACTTTGTTTATAAATATATAACGAGTTAAACTGATCGCCTGCAGCTGTCAAAAACCTATGTAGTCTGGATGTGAATGATTGTATTAAGTCGTTAAATGCCCGAAAAATCGTAATATTCCACATCGAAATATACAGGAATATAACTACATCTGACATTTATAAGAAATCAAACCATTTGAAAATTGGTTAAAAATGGAGCCAGATATGGTCATCAAAGCTGGCGGCACACTGCACGACTGTCACAGTTGTTGCCGATTTTAAAAAGACTCACTTCTGCCAGGTCAGATCACTGGAGCAACTCTCCACTTCAGTGGCTTGTGCAGAGCTGCCCTCACCACTGCTGTCCGGGCTGTCTTCAGCAGGGAAGACAGAGGTAAACGGCTGCTGGTCAGAAGTGGACGGCTGCTCTATACAGGTGGGGACTTCGCTGTCCTCCAAGTCACCTTTGCTGGGGACATTGATGACAAAACATCCCCGTCTCGTGAGCTCTTTAATCACAGCATGCCGGCAAGTCCTTTGGGGGATCAACTCAGATAATGTATTGTAGTCCCAGGTCCTTCCCTTCACACTCCAGAGATTGGTGGACTTTTTTGCCTCAGCTGCCTCAGCTTTTTGCTCCTCTTTGGAGCTGGACTTCATGCAGACCCTGGCCAGGTGGGTGGTTATTCGTTCTTGGGGTTTGCAGCAAATACGGCAGTAAACCACAAAGGGATCCTCACGCCTGTAACAAAAGGGTGAAATGCAATGGTTACACCCTGAGCAACACTACCATTTTAAACAGGTTTGTCATAAATAAACGGCAAGCCAGCACTGATACAGCTTGGTTTACTTACTTCCTCTTTTCAGCCATGGTCAAAAACTGGAAAAATACAATGCTGGCAGCTGGCAGCAACTCCTGTCTCAAATGAGAAAGAGTGAGGCTCAGCCTGATTTAAACTTGTTTGCCAAGGTTTGTTTCTACCTGGTGCCAACCCACACAATTTGCAATCTATTCAGGCTTTTGTCTGAGAGATGGTCAGCACTGAGACATGGTACCTCTGATTGCTGATGGGCCATTTGCTAATCCCTTTCAATAAGGAACAGAATGAGTCTGCATGAAAATGGGCAAAACACTCAGCATTAGCCAGCTTGATGACGTGCCTAACTTTGTGCGGCTGAAAACACACAAGCATCTGAAAGCGTCTCCTTTCTTGGCAGTCCCCAGTTGTTCCACTGGAAACGGGGGGGTACAGACCCGATTTTCAGATGTTTGTGTGTTTTAAGATGCACAATGTTAAGCACGTCAGTAAACGCTAGCTGGCTAATGCTAGCATGCTGTAAAGTGCCGGTGTTGTGCCCCACCGGTGACAAACAAACGTGTGTTTTATTATAAAGTTTGGCCCTTCACCGCGGCGAATCGATCGCTGTGATCCACTTCTTCCTTAGTATCATTTCAGTCTAGGATGAAAACTTGAGTATGTTTGGAGTTTATCCGATTTAAACAGTATAACAGAGCAGGAACGGCTGTCGTTAACATGGCCCGGAAGAGGAAGTGCCAAAATCCGGGAACTTCCGGTAAGCGTGATAATCCCCTATACTGCACCTTTGTTTCATGTCTTACATGACTGGATGAACTAATTAATCCAGGTGTGTCTGATCTCAGCAAATGGTCAGACACACCTGGATTAATCAGTTCATCCAATTTTGAAAGACAGGAGACAAAGGTGCAGTACTAAGTTCAGGAAGTAGTGGGGCTGTGCATAAAGCCCATATGGAACTGCAGAACTAGGACATAGTTCTCCAGTGTTTCCTTATGTGAAAGGTTTTTAGGGTTCTGAGACAGGTCGGATTGACAGTTTCACTTTTTAAAAGAACTGTAGTACATTCTTTATTTTAAAAAAAATTAATGCAACATTATGCATGTTCAACTTGACCTTTCCCTGTTTTATTTATCATTCAGACCCGTGTGATTTTGTTAAACTGGTGTGCCTGGTTCCTGAGGATGCGGCGCCCTGGTGAAGAGAGGGTTCGCCTGGCATGTCGCAACGCTCCCAAGCATCACCATGGTAGCCATTCCAGCCTGGAGCTCAGTGTCAGCCAGGGGTCTCCACCTCAGGTAACCAACGGAAACCTCCTCTATGTTGGCTACCGAGGCATTGAAGGGCTGCGCTATGGCTCTCCTACTGAGCCAGAACTGTTCCGCTCACGGCTTATGGGTGATGAAGACGACTTGATGAGAGTGGGAGGAAGGGCAGAAACTGGAGGAAGAGGAGGGGAGGCACTTGGAGTTTCGACCTTGGAAATAGAGCTGAACCAGATCCTTGAGGAGGTGAGATATATTGCCAAGCGTTTCCGTAGCCAGGATGAGGAGGAGACGGTCTGCAGTGAGTGGAAGTTTGCTGCAGCAGTCATTGACCGACTCTGTCTGGTGGCTTTCTCTCTCTTCACCATCCTCTGCACCATTGGCATCCTCATGTCTGCTCCCAACTTTGTGGAGGCCATTTCCAAAGATTTCTTCAGCTGAGGACGGAGTAAAGTCACACCTGACCAGCATACATACCCTCAGTATTTATTTTTGTTAACAAACTCCCAGCCTGACGTTTTGTCCCAGTTTTGTGACTACCTGGACTGGGTGCTAACTTATCTGTCAATGTAAACTCCCTTCCTCATTCTCACTGATTGTCACTGTTGGCTGAATTCTGTAGTTGCACCCATCAAGGAAAACACAGGTTGCATATTATGTACCGAATGAAGTCATGGAACATGTTGTTGTGTGCACAGCTATAAAGTTGGATACACCCTGATACAATACAATAGACTTTTATTGTCAGACGTGTCTGAAATTTGTTTTGCATCACATCAGCAAATGTTTACAAAGGACAATAAGCAACAAAGGACAATAAACAATAGTTTTTTTGACTATCAGCACTCTACAATGTTTCAGTGTCACTGTGTAGTGTTAGCTCAACGTGCTT
Source organism: Atherinomorus stipes (assembly GCA_023101725.1). Lineage (NCBI taxonomy): Eukaryota > Metazoa > Chordata > Actinopteri > Atheriniformes > Atherinidae > Atherinomorus > Atherinomorus stipes. The sequence goes on along the minus strand of JALJCO010003378.1, from coordinate 5,705 downwards.
TGTGACATGGCTGAGGAAGTACCAAACAAAGCCTTGAATAATATCCGCTACAGACATGCTACTACATACAATAAAAAAACAACAAAAAAATGTCATCCTTACTGTACCCCATCATTACCTTTAGGGCTGGGCGATATGACCTAAAATCAATATCATGATATATTGAGCAGTTCACCTTCGTAACGATAAATGGACAATAATTTGTTACAGACTGGATGGGGTGGAGTAATTTACTACAGATGGAACATGAAGCTCAGTATCATAAAGGCACATGAGCACAGCCTACCTACAAACAGATAAAACAGACAGAAATAACTTTTCGTTCCATTTTACTAAAACACTGAATATACCCATGTGCTGGTTATTGCTGTAAATTTTGGTGTCAGTAAATTTTCAGTTTTTCGCCCAGCCCTATATGTAATCTTAAACTCAGTTAAATTTAAATAAGATCGGTTACTTGGCTAAACTAAGTCAAACTCAGCTAAACTCTAGTAAACTCACCGAAAATCTGTTAAACTCTGTTAAACTTGGTCAAACTTAGCTAATCTCAACTTAAATCTTTTAAACTGGTTTAAATTCCACTCAACTCAGTTACACTGAACTAAAATCTTTCAAATGTGGTTAAACTTGACTCAACTAGGTTAAACTGGTTTAACTTGACTTAAAGGTAGAGTTCGGAGTTTCCCCCTGAAAATAATCGTTAGACTTGTGCAAGCGAAATCCATCTCAATCCACTCCTTTGGGCTTCTACTCTTGGGTGGTGGTGACTTTATTTGCAACTCCCTCTCCCCGTATGTATTTAGCTTTTTCCCTTTGTTTTGGTGTATTTGGGACGTTTCTGGGCAGAGATTTCTGTATATGAAGAGTTCATTTGCAAAAACAGTTAACTACCATTGAGAAAAATGGAGTTAACTGCTTTTGTTGCTGTCGGGTACAAACCTCCTATCTCCATTTAACATCATTAAAACCCTCTACTTCATGTGAGTGTGTTTTGGTGAAAATATTCAAAAAGTAAATGAAGAGTTTATTTGCAGAAGCAGTTAACTCTGTTTTTTTCTAAATGTTGGTTAACTGTTTTTGCATTTTAACTCTTCATATATTGTCAGCCAATAACAGAGCTAGGGGCATGACGCTGTGTGGGGATTAGCACATGATTGGAGCAGACACCAAAACATGGCGGACACAACAAAGAAAAGAAGTACTCTGCGGTAAGCATGTTGTGGAAAACCAGGGTTGATATTGATTTGTCTTTCAGCCACTTTCGAGCTCTGAAGGAGAGGCTTGAAGCTGAATAGGCTGAAGAAAGAGCCATTAGCCCGAGGGGGAGGGGCGCTCAGTTTAAATAGTGTTGTTTACAAACAGAGTTGTTTACAAACAGAAACGGGGAGGAACTCCGGACTCTACCTTTAACTCAACTAAACTTGGTTAAAAATTGACTCAACTCTGCTGAAGTTAATTTCAAACATGGTTGCACTCAACTTGTTTAGACTTAGCAAAAGTTTGTTAAACTTGGTTAAAATCGAATCAACTCTGTTAAAGTTAGCTAAACTTAATTCATCTCAACTCGGTTAAACTCAGCTAAACTCAGTTTAGCTTGGTTAAATTCAGCTTAACTCATTTAAACTTGGCTAGACTCAGCTGAACTAAACTAGACTTGGTCAAATTCTACTAAACTTGGTTAAAATTGGCGAAAGTCAGTGAAAGTCAGCTAAACTTAGTTAAATATGGTCAATCTCAACAAAACTCAGTTGAAATTGGTTAAAATCTACAAAACTTGGTTAAACTCAGCTCTGTTAACCTCACTTAAAGCCACTCACCTGGTCAAACATGACTGAACTTGGTTAAAATTGGGTTCAAATTGACTGAACTTAGTTAAACTCAGCTCAGATAAATTTGGCTAAACTCAGTTAAACTTGGTTAAAGACACGCTAAACTCAGTCAAATTCACCCTAACCTCAGTGAAAAATAGTTTCAGTGAGCTATACCTGGTATAATTTGCTGAAACTCAGTTGACCTTTTATATTGATGGTCGTACTAAAACATTTTTAAAAGTACCTGACTGATGTTTCAGGTCAACTAAGCTAATACTAAACTAAAATCCTCACCCATCCCAGAATCATCTCTCCTGCTGTCTTTAAATACCAGATCACTATTATGTTCTCTTAAAGGGAAAATAAATCTGTTTGGAATTTTGTTTGCAAAATTCACTCATCATTTTGTGAAACACCACATGGGCATGTCGAGAGTAGAGAGTCACATTACACCCAAAGCGATGAGCAGTAAATCTTGCATCTGTTTCAAAGTTAATATCTGCTATGGAGGATTAATTACCGGTAAATGGTTTTACTGATACAGAAAGACAGCTCAGACATATCAGACATATTTGTGTTATATTCCCATGCAATTACTTGGAGTTTGAACTATTTGGCTTGGATGCCAATGCTTGTTAGAGCTTTTAGCTGAGTTTTTCTCTGTAGCTTTGGTATACTGCATGTTAGGATTGCTGCTTCCCAGTGTGTGCATACATCTTTTGTACTGCATGGCTCTCAGGGTCAAGTAGAGGTTAAAAATATGATTTGATTTGATGCAAATGTGATTATTATTTGATGCATGCCCCCCCCCCCCCCCCCCCCCCCCACCCCACACACACACACACACACACACACACACACAAAAAGAACGAACAAAAAACAACTTAAATTGATTGAAGCTGACAAATTTGACAGCAGCTTCACATTTAAGGATGATGTTAGACTATGGAAGTAAATCTGTTCCATCGGATTTTGAAATTTATAAGCTTTTGAATATCAAAGAGCAAAATTTTATGCAGCGAATTAACAAATGTGATTTTTTAAAATCTGAATTAAACTCTTCAATTTTTCAATATTATATTTTCGCTACCATTTTTTCATTGTTTTAAATTTCAGAATTCAAAATTCGAAGTTAAAAATTTCAAAGGAAAAAAAATTCAGTTAAAAATTACAAAGGAAACAAATTTGAAGTTAAAAACTTCAGAGGAAAAAAACTGAAGTAAAAAATTACAAAGGAAAAAAATTGAAGTAAAAAAAAATTCAAAGGACAAAAAAATTCGAAGATAAAAATTTAAAAGGAAAAAAATTCAGATGTCCAAATTCAACAGGTCAAATTCGGTGGTAAAAAATTTGCTGTCAACTTTAACATCCGGGCCTCCAGGCTAACAAGTCAATACTGGATTACATCGAACCGGCATTCAGCCAATCAAAGCATGCGCCTTCGGTCACATGACATTGACCCTTTGGCGAGTGTCTGAGCGGACTCTGGCTGGAGCCGAGGATGGCTACAAACTCTTCTGCGGTGGGTATTTAACACTTACATCTCCTGATGTGTCGTTTTTGTTTTATGAAAATTACTGTCAATGCCAGAAGCAGTTCTCATTAACACAGTTTGGGAGATTGCATCCATTTGTAACTTTTACATTTGTGGCGTGTAGTCAAACAAAGTTTGCTAGCTAGTAAAGCTAGCGAAGCTAACGTTACGCGACCAACCGCGATTAACTCGGAAATACCAGTCTTCTTAAATCATGCTTGCACGGGTTTGATAAAAATATTTTATTTTTCTTTTTTTCTGTGTACACTTGCGATAGGGGGATAATCAGGCGGAGATTGTCGAGTCAGCTCGGCGTTTACTGCAGTTAATAGCATCGTCGGAAAGAGGACGGAGCACAGCGACTAGCACCTTTCACGCTACAGGGTAAAGTATTAAATAAAACTGTATGCTGATTGATTATTCTTATTTGCGATCAAGCCTTATTTCATTAATTAATCTGCTTATTCTGTAGAGAGCAGCAGAGGCAGGGCAGCTTCAGTGGAAGTTCAGCCACTGGACCAGAAAGGCCATCTGTTCAGATGGAAATGACACGGTAAGCTTTAAAGGAACACTTAAATTTAATCTACTTCTTATTGGTTGTTTGGGACTTCCTGTTGCTCTGAAGTGACAAAATTTCATCATGGCTAATTAGGTTTGTAATAGTTCATAATAGATTTGAATGCTTAAATGTTGTGTCACTTTTTGACATTTGATGTAGCAGATTTACATCAACATAGCACACTTGGTCATAAAATTTACTTCAAGGTAATCTGAAAATACTTCATTAGAAGGGTTATTGCTACATGTTTTTGATGTCCACTTAGTTTAATTCAGGGTTGTGTGGAGCAGGAGGATATGGGTTACGTCCTGGGGCCTCATGTACAAAGGGTTCGTACGCACAAAAACGTGGCGTATGATCATTTCCACGATGTAGTTTAGATGTATCAAGAATGGAATGAGCGTGGAAATGTGCTGTGCTTCACGACAACTTCATGGCTGCGTACAAACGTTTCTACAGCTGTGGAGACCTCCTGTTCCAGAGGAGGTTCTGGATCAGAGATCAGTCACCACCTCCTGACCAATCAAATCTCTTAGAAAATGTCCGGCCCATTCGTAAAACATCCTGTAGATGTTGGGGTCTGGTTCTAACAAGAGCCCTTAAAGAAAACGTTGATAGATGCTTTTAATACCCCGATGACGTCCTACAAGGATAGATTTTCATCAGATGCTCAGATTTTTAACTGATGGAGACATATGTTGCAGATGTGATGCTTAAAAGTATGATTTTATCATTTATTCTTGACTTTTTCCAAGTATGTTTAGCTTCACTAGAGATGCATCTGAAATGATGAGCTCAATAATAGTTGTAATGGCTACATGAGAAAACTGCAGAAACACGAATTTATGGAAACTATTCCGTCATCATGGAAGGGAGTTGTTGTTATTATTATTTATAATTATTACTATTATTATTTATTATCATTCTTCCAACATGAAACGTGCTCTCATGAGCAATGAGCTGCATGTTAAATGTAAAACAGACGGAGGAAGCTCTGTCCCAAACGTCTGCGCTGTAATAGTCAGACTGCGTCATCAGTCATGTCCGTTTATGTCTCTGATTCATTGGCGGAGCAGGGGGCGGCTTAGGGGGCTTAAGCCTGGAAGGATTCTTCAAAAGCCACGGATCCTTTTTTGAGGTTTCTCTTTTCTGTTTTTTATTAGCCTATTTTAGATTTGATAATTTCTCATTAACTACAATATATGCAAAACGGAATAAAAAGGGGACGCTGCATGTCGTTATTAGGCTCCCCCTCTCTAAACCTGGTATGGTCCAAACCTGAGGCGTTTGTGTGCCGCGTGCGCCTTGTGTTGGCACTTCACCAGAAGAGCACACCGGTGTGCAGCCTGCAGCAGCTCCCACGTGCTCATTGATTCAGAGCATCAGAGGACGTTAATCTAACGTTCATCTGTTAGGTAGTGGTCACGCGTTAAACCTGTCATGAATGACGATGGTGTGTCTGTTACTTTTCCCTTGTAACTTTTATGACAGTCAGATGTCATTATGTTGTTAGGCAGTGAGCACAGACGCGATCGCTTCAACAAGATGAGTCAACGTAATTATTGAAATGGTAATATGCTGTGTTTAGCATTGGTTTATGAAACAAGTACAGCAATGGGCAAAGCCCAATAAAATTTCCTTAAATTTATAATTAATTTTTACTGACTTTTGAATATAGTAAACATATACAGTCAGCTGTATATACAATATTTTAGTGATTTGCCAACTGTGGACATCAGGTCCTTTGTCAAAATAGAGAACAACTCAGGTGAGAGAAACAGGGCTGTACGCTTAACTTTTT
>JALJCO010003377.1:0-24891 GCA_023101725.1 Atherinomorus stipes | reverse complement strand
GTCGAAAATATATAGATTATTATTAAAACTGGATGATTCAATTTCCCTTCCAACTTCGAAGTGGGAGGCTGACTTGTCCAGAACCCTTAACCAAAACACATGGACACAGATATGTTTAAACACGTTCCTAATGACAAAAAACTCAAATATGCAGTTGATACAATTCAAGGTTTTACACAGAGTACATTACACAGGACAGAAGATGTTCAAGATGGGTCTGTCACCTTCAAATATTTGTTTACACTGCAATGAGAATACAACAGACAATTATCTTCACGCCTTGTGGTCTTGTCCACCTGTCCAGAGGTTTTGGCTTCAGGTATGTGATGACCTGTCAACGTGGCTCAGGTGTAACTTCCCTGCAAGCCCCACACTGTGTTTACTGGGGGACTTGGATGAGATCAACACGGTAACCAACTATGCACATATGATACTTACTGTATTATGTATTGCAAAGAAAACTATCTTGGTAAACTGGAAATCCAAAAATAATCTGAGCATTAGCCAGTTTAGGAATTTCTTAGTAGACCATATCAGTATTGAGATGATGTCTGCCTCCTCTAAGAACCAGTTAGATGAATTCCACTCCCTCTGGTCCCCTGTGATTAGCTCCATCACTTAACGTTGGTGTAGGAGAGCCGCCTCGGCGATGTGGGGGTTGGGTGCCGGCGAGTGCTTGATGGCTATGGATCCCTGGTGGTTGACTTGGGGGGGGGTCTGGGCTGCCTCGCCGCTGGGGCAGGGCTGTATCCAGCCCGATGGGGGGCATGGGGGTCAGCGGTTGGGGCTGCTCTGCGGCGGTGGGCGGGTCGCTGGTGGGGCCCTGGCCGGTGGCTGTCGGCTGGCGCCGGGTGGCCGGGGTCGTCCCGGGGGCGGGGGGGGGCGGGGGGTCCTGGGCCCCGGTGCTCCGGGGTGGCCCCTGCCTCCGGGGCCGGGGGACCCGGCTTGGCGCTGGGGGCGGGCCGGCGGGACGTGCCTCCTCTGGTTTTGGCCGGTCCTCACGACCTGGTGACGTCTAGTCACTGCGCCGGGGGCCGGGGCGCCTCTGCTGTGTGCGTGCGGGTGTGTGTGCTGGTGGGGGTGTGTGTGTGGTGGGGCTGGGGGGTGTATCGTTGTCGTGTCTGTGTCGGGATGTGGGCATTCGGGATGTTGGTGTCGCGGGAGCGGCTATGTAGGGGATGTGGATTTCCCCTGTGCTTGTCCTGCGTGTGGGGCTCTGGGGGTCGCGGACGGAGCTGCGCTTTCCGCCGGGGTGCTTGGTTTTCGGCGGACCCAAAAAAAAAAAAAAAAAAAAAAAAAAAAGAAGTGGAAGTTGGATGGTTGCTTTTTTTAAAAGATATGCTTCTTTTTCAAAGCAATAGCACTTCAGCTAACTTTCAGTGAGACATCAAACAGTGGCAAGGTACACAACGAGGGCCTGGGCAGGATTTGATCCCCAGACTCCGGGGCGAAAGTTATTTGTGCTGACCAGTCAGCCAAAGGAACATCCCTGTGGCCAAGTAGCCAGGGCGCATGATCTATCAGAGGCATAGTGACAGGATGCCACACTGTCGCAAAACCATAGCAAATAGGCTTCACCATGAAAATATATGCCAATAATGAAATGATAATCAAATTGATAGAGTATTTTTCATATTTCTCTTCCACGATTGGGGGAAAAGCAACAAAATATGTGATTACTTGTTATTCTTGCCTAAACTGGAACAGCTAGAGACAGAAAGAGTTGGGAATATTTTACTTCTTTCTGCTCCCTTGTATTTTCAGAATAATAATTTATCAACTTTAAATTGTGATTTATGAACATTTAGGGTTTATTTTCTTTATTATTGACCCTGAAAATGAAAGACTAAGATTTTGAGACTAGCTGTTTTTATTGTCACATGATATAGTGATAAAGTAAAATGATGTGTGTTCTCTCACAGTGACATAAACATCACACACTCCCAGACACCCAGTCAATTATAGCCATACATATTAACACCATGCCAGGCAGAAGACAGGGTGAAGTAAGCTGACACTGATGATAAATTATGCAGACATGAATATGTGAGACACTGATGAGATGTCACACTAATAGAAAATACTGCACAGAGATAAAGAAATAATGTTGCAGTGGTGTGTTTGCAGACTCAATGTTTGAAGGTCTGGATGGCTTTGGGAAGGAATTTGTTCAAGTCTGTTTGTGCACATGTTTTAATTGACCTGCACCACCTCCCAGAGGGCAGAAGGGCTGCAATCTGGAAAGGCAGTAGGTGTCAGCAATATCCACAAGTGAGGAAAGAGGGCAGCCGATGATCTTTTGTACTTTATGGGAAATGCTCCTCCAACATCACGACCAAAGTCCTTCATTTATAAGCAGCTGCAAAAACATTTACAAAAAGGAAGGGACCATCTACAGTACAGTAGCTATCACATGGTGTTGAACTTGCTTATGTTTACCGTTTTAACTCGAGCCGTAGTTTGGCTATCTAGATTTCTGCTAGCTATTTTGGGGTTAGGAAGAACAAGTAAATATAATTTTAAAACATTTATTCATATCTATAGATTTTTCTTTGTCATTGATATGTAATAATATATGTTGAAGATATAAATACTATTCTAAATTTTAAAAATTCTCTTCTGACATCATCAGATGACAGTGAAAGTGTCCATGTTTGTGTACAACAACTTCCAGCTACACAAAATTTAGTAATACGGTGCAGACAGCCACATATGTGGACACCAGGTTGTAGGAGGCTACTTCATGTTTAATGTGAAAAATACATTTTATTTGAACTGAGAATGTTTTGCGAGGGAAGGAGCATTAACTGAACCCAATCATTTGTTGTGTAGCAGGATGAGTTCTCATCATTGCTTTCAGATGATTTGGTGGCCTAGGTGGTATCAGCCAATTACCTCAAGGAAGCGCCCTATAAAAGGGAATAGTGGCAGCCTCTCTTTGACTCTGTTGTGTTGGCCCTCCCTTCCACTTCCGAGTCATCTGGGCTTCTTGTTACCGGTGCAAGTAGGTTAGCAGTGGCTGTTAAGACTGATTCATTCTGGTGCTCATGTGCATTTAATTCGGCTTGTTAGATGAGGCGGGTTTTTTCTCTTCTTCTCCCTCTCTTTTCTTTTTTTTTTTTTTTTTTTTTTTTCCCTTTTCTTTCCCTCTTCCCCCTTTTTCTTCTTTTTAGCGGGCCCCCCTTTTTTTTCTTTTTTTTTTTTTTTTCTTTTTTTTTTTTTTCCCCCCCCCCCCCTCCTGATTACAGCGCTCGAGGCCGGCGCAAAGTAAAACAAGCCGGTGTAATGGGTGGTCGTGTCGTCTTCCTCCCCTTCGGGTCTCCCACGTAGCCTGATCGGTATGTATGCCTTTATGACGACTTGGTACTTTCATTTCCTGTTTCTCCACGATAAGTTGGTTCTGTTGTTTTGACAGGGCAGGGTGGGCCAAGTATTATAGGGAACTCCAGCAGCGTTGAAGGCACGTAAGTTAACCACAGCCTTGATACTGTTTTGTCCTGCTCTGCCATGGTTTACACCACGGCTGAATGAACTGACGGCTGCTGCTACCTCGCAGCACCGCTGCATTTTGCTTCGTCTGTGGTTGAGCTGCTTTTGGTGTCCCGCCCATCTGGTATCGTGGCTGGAACGACGGTCTGCACTGGGGCCGTGTTAGCTCCATGTCACAGGCTGGACTGGACTTTTTTAAGATGCTTTTGTGCTGACGGTGGATCAGGCTCTTTAAAAAAACAAAAAAAACTTAAAAGGGTGTCTCTGAGGTTAATTAGTGGGCTAACTGTTATTGGTTAAGTTGTTTGTTTTTTTTTTTGTTGTTGCTGTTTTCATATTTTTAAATCATATTTTTCTTTGTGTATATTTCATTATGTGAAAAGCCATTAATCCCCTCTGTCCTTTTCAGTTGCTGAGAGCCAGCCATGGTGGTCCCTGGTGTCCTGGTGGTGGCGGCTTCCTCTTTTGTGTGCCATGTTTCCCCCAGTCCTCTGCTGTGTGAGTGTGTTGAGTGTCATGAGTGATTGGGGGTGTGTTTCTTCTCTGGGATTCCCCTTCACCTCACCTTCGACCTACTGAGCTGGTAAGCCTCAGCACCTGAATAAGGTCCCCCACTTCCCTGTGTGGATTAAAAGCGGATTGATTAAAATATCCCATTTAGTTAAATAAAGTGTTATTTGTTATTGGAACCTCTCTGTCTCTTCATAAATGTAGATCAAACCTGAGCTCCTTTTAACTAATTCTTTGGGTGAAATTCCTGAAGTGGCGTATTCAGTGTAAGTCCAGAAAGTATTTTTCTGGAATATTATTCATCCCTCATATCCTCCAGTTCCCACACTTATATAATTATAACGTGTCTAATACAAGCCGTTTTTGTTCAAATGTTTGTAAAAATAATGATTTTTGTATTTATTTTTGTTTTTATATTTTTGTTCTAAAACAATACTACGGTATTTACAAATGCCAATAAAACAATAGGTTATTGATCAAATACTATTGTTAATCCTTGTCAAAACCATAATTCATAACATCTAAGAGTACCTTTAGCCTTCTGGCCAATGGAATGTGATGATGTCATCACCATCCTGGCCGTCCCAAGGCCAGAGTTCTAGTAGTGATTGAATTCTGGGAGTCCTAGTGTGAAATCATATTAGCATTTATTACAAATGAATTGCTGAAAGGAGCTTCTGTCAGAGCCAGCTGGTGAGCAGGAATCAGAATAAATTCAGCTTTGTTTGTATTGGCACTTTACATAGAGAGAGGCCCCTTAAAGGGACACTGTGTAATCGGGAGCAGCTCCCTCGTACTTTTCATGCTGCATTCGTGTGAAACCGGGCAGACCGACGACAGCCGATGCATGTAAAGTTATCACCGGCCTCTATGTGAAGACGTGGTCCGTCAGTTACAGTGACATCAGTCCACATCTGATTTGTTGTCATGGCGATGTCGTATTGTTTTCCCTGACCCATGTTTTACCGTCTTTCGCTCGGCTTCATTGATAAAAATTAGATCTGGTTTGTTACCAACGGCCGTCTGTCCGACTGCACGTGAACCCAGCATCAGTGAGACGCTAGTTTCTCCCCACTGCAGCGCGGTGACTACTGTCACGCTTCTCCCAAACGCAAAAACATGGCGATACGACATGGCAGCCTTCACCGAGCCGCCCCGCTCGATGTGTAAATGAATGATACGAACGGCAAATTTAGAACTTAGAGGAGCACTTCAGTTTGTTGACGGGAGTGATTACTGATTAATGAAAAAACACTTTTGAACCAAATAATCAGTTTTTGTGAATAAAACACAGGAGAACTTACACAATATCCCTTTAAATATGTATGTAGTAATGGTAGATAGAGAATAAAAAGAAATCTCTTCTGTCAGCTGAAAGTTGTTAGTTTTTCTTTGAAGGGCTAAAATACACTTGCTGTTAGCGATGCATCTGCGTACACATCATGGCCACCACGTGTTCCTAGCATTTCTCTTTTTTTTTTTAACACAAGGATGCTCATGTTGATGCGAAGTAACGTGACGCATGTACGAGCTGCAAACTCGACTTGAACACCAGAGGCACTCGTGAAAAAGATCATTGATACGATGCCAGATAAGTTTTGAAAAGCGCTCCTCAACTACAGGCATCTTTATGATGTTTCCTCCCCGCTGAACAGCTATAAACACTCTTGCCTCAACAATTGGCAACAGTTTGGTTAATTATTGTTTGCGGAAATTTCTCGGGAATACGATGTGACTGGCAAATAAGGCTACGTTCACACTGCAGGTAAATGCGACCTGAATCCAATCTTTTCGCTCAAATGTGACCCATATCCGATCTGCCTCTGACTGTGTGAACAGCGCAGGTCGCATTGAATCTGACATTTCTGGATCGGATTCAGGCCACTTTCAAATGTGGTATTAAATCGGATACATATCCGATCTGTGTTGAAGCGACTGCAGTCTGTACGGGCATGTCGCATTTTATCCGACCTCTTCTCTGAGATCGAGACGGACGTCCTTATTTCTCCACCAGATGAGACAGAAACGGAATGTAAACAATGGACTGAACAGTTAAATCCTATTTTTCTGGCTCTGATTGAACATCAACCTGGAAACTAATGAAAGTGTTGGGGGAAACTTTGTTGTGGTCCAGCAGCTCAGTGTGTGAAGGTGAGTGAGACGGTGTGCACGCGCGGGGGAAAGGCGTCGCTGTGGATGAGGCCAGAAGAGGAAAGGTGTGTGAAATGTGTCCGGCTTAGAAAGGCACGTTCACCGCAGCAGGTAGAGAGAAGAACCGCGGTGATAAATGTGCAGAATTAAAATAAAGCCACTTCTCTGCAGCATAACGCCCCCCTCGCGCGCGCTCAGTAGGCTAATCAGCTGATCACTGTGATATGAGTTTATTTCTACCGCAGCTGAAGCGCTTGGTGACATCATATCTGTGAAGAGATATGATTCCCTCAGAACATCTGATCCGAAACATCCTCATCCACCATCCTGCTCCGACGCTGCATCTACACACTCCTCTGCAGCTACACACTCCTACACGTGTAGCAGCAACTGTTCAACACACAGACGTCATCACAAATGCGTTTGTCTTCTTCCTCCGTCGTCACAAAACCCGCTCATACATTTGCCGACTGCCGCCACAAATTGCTTTCAACGTGAGTCCGCAATGCCGGTAACCTCCATGTTTGTTTGCATTGGTTTCCATGACCACCGTTATGTGGGTGATGTCATTCATATTTAACTGAGCATGCATGTCACTTCAGAAGCATGAGCTGTTCATATTGCAGTCGGCAACAGGCCACATATAGAAATGTAATGTGAACACCCACACAAAAAGATCGGATCTGACAAAAAAATCGGAATTGAGCATTAAGACCGTGAACGTAGCCTAAGTGTCAAAGTGCTGTGTAGTCCACCTAGCGGTGCCCTCTGGTATGGAATCTTTTGGCCCCCCTGTGCTTCTGACTTGCTGTACATGGGTGTTCCAGCCACCCAACCAGCTTGACCCCCCCCCCCCAGCTTGGGATGACCTGATCCCAGAGGCTACTGGAGCCTGACCAGCTGCCACAGCTAATTGTTACAATATTTTGGCTCAGAAGGAGGATTAACTTGCCTGTCCATTCATGTATTTTCTACCTTTTATCCAAGATCAAGTTGTGGAGGTAGGGTTCAAGAGGGAGATCCATGGCACCCATCTTCCCAGCAATCATCTCTTCATCCAGTGGGGTTCGGAGGCTTTCCCAGGCAAGAGGAGAGCTACAAACCTTCCAGAAAGTTGTGGGTCTGCCATGGGGAGCCCTCCCAATTGACCTATGGCTAAACCACGCCCCCAAACTCAATGAGCCAATCACAGTGCACAGAGCTATCCCATACACTCGGACATTCTCTGCTTGAACGTCCATTGAAATGCATTGAAGTTAGTCCGTTTTTGTCCGTTTTTATGTTTTCTTTTTAGTTTAAAATGGTCAAACGTGTGCATGGGGTACATGCAATTCAGACACTAGGTATCCTGAGAGGCTGGGTGACAGGGTGTATTTTTTGCCTTTTACCAAGTCACATCAAGCCAAAGTTATGCGGCAGACCACAACATCGACTGAACGTGGATAAAATGAACAAGGATGTCTACATCTGTTCTAAGGTAAGGCAACATCGTATTTGAGGCAACATGTTGTTACTTTGCTTGAAATATGAAGTTACCTTCCCTAACGTTAGTTTAAGTTGGCTAACGCTAGCTAAACATGCTAGTTTTGGTACGTGGTAACGGTACATAAGACGCTGTCGTGTAGTACAGGTGTGGTGTAGTAATGTCGATAACCACACGCCTCTGGCTTCCAAGCTGCAGCCAGACTGCTCCGCTGGAACTGTTTGGCTGTTTAATCAGTTTTTGTCAGATGATCACTTTTTTGCACAACAACAGCAGCCGTGCAGTAGTTTGGGCAAGAAACTGGGGGAGTGTGCACTAGTCACATTCCAGAGACTTTACAGGCTTGATTTCTACTCCCAGTTTAAGACTTTTGAACAATTTCTTTTTGTTTGTTTTGTTTTTATGTTTTTTCATTTATCTTGTCATGATCTCTCTGTCTGATCACGCGTCTGCTGTCCGTGTTGACAGCTGTCATCTGCCGAGATGTCACATAGCGCCTGTCACCGAATGTTTGTTTGTCCGAGTGAGTGGAGGGGGCGTGGCTTAGCCATAGGTCAATTGGACATGCCAAGGAAGTGTGGCAAGGTACACAACGGAGGGGAAGATTCAATCCCACAGACTCCTGGGTGAGAGTCGTGCGTGATTACCAGTCAGCCAAAGGGATATCCCTGTGGACAAGTCAGGGCATGTGATCAATCGGAGGCAAAGTGACAGGACCCTAGACTGTCACAGAAGCTTCCAAAATAAGGGGGGCAAGGTGGCCCAAACCACCTCAGCTAAATCCTTTTGATACAGAATAGTAACAGCTCCACACCAAGCTCCATCTAGGTGTGTGAGTTCCTCACAGAATCCCTGCAACTGAGCCTGGCCACCCTCTGAAGAGCAGACATTACAGCTGCTTGTATCCACAAGCTAATTGTTTTAGTTGCTATAGCCAAAAGTTGTGGCCATAGGTGAGAGTTGGAATGTAGATAGACAAGTAAGTCAAGAGTTTGGACTTTCAGTGCAACTCTCTTCACCACAAATGGCAAAGCAGCCTCATCACTGCTGATGAAGCCCCAATCTGTCAGTCCATGTCTTGCTCCATCCTTCCATCGCCAATCAACACAATCTTTACCCTGAGAGAGACTCATTCCCAATCTGGAGGAAGCTCAAAGCCTTTCTGGAGAACCTCAGATTGAAAGGGACTGGCTTTTATTTCACTGGATCCATCCACCTTCAGCATCCAGATTAAGAATCTAAGGGGTAAACTTCACTTGAAGTCTTTTTATGCCTGTACAACAAAAATGAGTCTTCTGTTTTATCTTGCAGAATTATACTGTAAGAGTTTGAATGTGGAGTTAAAAGATGTTTGGAATAGTTAGTGGCACCAGTAGTGGTACCAGTCAGGAGTTTGGGTCTGTGTTCCCTTTTAGTTTGGGTGTGTGTCCAGGCTTTTAACTTGTGTTGTATGTTTGCATATGTATGTCTATATATTCTAATCATGATAGCGCTATGGTAGTAATATTATATTTATACATGTTGTTTCTTTATTTACACTTCTGGTTATTGAGCTGACTGGGCTTCAAATTATCTTGAGTGGAAGGGGGTCGGGAATAAATAAGTTTCAGTGTCTTCCCATTCATTTTTGAACATGAAATGTAATCACAGGGTTTGATTGCTTGTGTTGATTATAGCGGACTGTCCACCTGCTTGTTTTCTTTTTTCTATCAGTGTATGTGTTTTTTTTTGTTGTTGTTGTTTTTTTCTGACATGTTAAAAATAAACATTAAGATTAAAAACAAGCTCATCCTAGACACAAACCTCACGGGTAGAGGGGATGGCAAACTTCACCGTACTGTAGGCCTATGTGGGAGAGCAGCAAAAATACACTACGTTCCAAAATCTTGATGACATGCAACTCCATTTTATTATTTGGAATAAGGAAAGACCAATACATCAGCCGGCCAATATTTTAGGTCTATATTTGCATTTCTTGCTGGTATCGAATTTGATCGATACTTAAGGTGTGTTGGCTGATACCCCCGCTAGGCATTATCTACAGACTTTTTTTTTTATTACAAATTTAATGTTTATTTTTAAAATTTGTGCACAGTTTTAAATATATATATATATATATATATATATATATATTCCCCCCCCCCCCCCCCCCCCCCCCCCCCCCCCCCCCCCCCCCCCCCCCCATATGATATAGAAATTTAAGGTATTTAAGAACATCAACAAAAAAAACCTCATTAAACTAACTAACAGAAAAGAAAAAAGGCATGTAGGTTTCACATTTTGTCACTAGCCAAAAAAAAAAAAGAGGGCAGTGGTGACAGAATAATAACAGCACTCACACCTCATCATTAAAGGCCAAGTATTTTCTCCTCCTACCAGCACTTATGAGACCTCACTGAATTCCCCATTTTCACAGTCACAGCTAGTCTCACCTCACATGTCAAAGTCCCATTTTTACCGCAAGACCCCATTTTGATACCTGAGCAAGGAGTGTGATGATGAAGAATGGTTTTTCAACCCTGTGATTATGAAGTCAACGAGTAAAAATTTCCAAGTTGGACAGGTCAAAGTGTAAAACAGGTGTGGAACTGGGAAATACTGAAAGACTGGCTAACCCTTCATCTCTATTTTCTCCTGTTGCTATCCCAGCCATGAATTTCAGAAAACATCTGAACGGTCTTTTCGCCATTTCTTGTTTGCTAACAAAGTTCTTCCAGCTTCTTAGTAATCTTCAGACATGCATGGAAAATAAATTCACTTGTCAGCGGCTGATTGCTTACGACTGGTTTGCCATCTCATCTTTTCGTTTTCCACCTCACCTTCCCTGCGCTCTACCATCTTCCACCCTTTTTTTTTTTCCCCAAGATGTTCTTTCTCTAATCGCTCCTCTCTCTTTTACCCTCCTCTTAGTTCTTTTCTCCTATCATTTTGGTAATCATTTTCTCTCCTGGACCTGTTATTTGCCTCTCTATTACCCCCCTCTGCTGGCTTTCTCCCTTCTCTTCCTCCTTCCCAGGCTGTGGGGTGATGTATGGTCCCTGTCAGGACAGGAATCAATGGGACGCCGGTTGTTTTAATTTAGCCTGGGAGCCCAGCAGATCCAGATCCTCAGTGTCACGGAAGAGCGATAGCGGTGGCCTTTCTCTCCTCTTCTTTTACTCCCCTCCCTCTGTCCTCCTTTGCTTGCTGCATTGATCAACACTTTGCTCCTGTTGGTCAGGGTACTGTGGAGGCCCGAACCATCTAAAGGCCGTACAAGAGAGCTCACCTCTCCTCCATTGCTAACATGCTCTGGGTTTCCATCAGAACCAGTCGATCCAATGCTTCAGTTTGAGATGCCCTGCCACTATAGCTGGTTGGATGGGTGTGTAAAAGCTGTTACCTATAAGGATTCAAACAGCCAACATCACCCAGCATAATTGTCCTTAGAAGAAAAAAAAAACAACATCCTGATGGGAGAACAAGCAATTGATAATGGGTTGAAAGGTAAAAGGTTGGATAAGCTTCATTTGAGCCGTGATCTGTGGCTCATCAGCCACATTTTTCCTGACAGCTCCTCCTTTCACTCTGTCTCATATCATTTTCCTCCCTTTCATCTTCTCCCCTTCATTGCCACCCATCATTAATACAAATCATCTACCCCAATATTCCCCACTGCCAGGCTTGAGCGATAGCCGACATGCAAAGCTCGCATCACGGGCTAAAGTAATTAAAGTGGCTGCTTTGAAACAAAAGGCTGGCTAGAGAGCAGCTTTAGAGAAAATTAAAGAAATGTGAACAGAAAGGAAGGGAAAGCAACCAGAGAGGAGGGTTCCACCACAATAGCTCCGTTGATGAGAAATGTGCCGAACACATGGGTCATGTTTTATTAGCTTTCTGACAAAAGTGAGCCTGATACAAAAGGCTGGAGCTATTTGGCTCTTATTTGAGTCATAGCACATACAAAAAAAATAATACAATATACGGAGACAATTAATGTGAGGGATTAGAAAAGAAAAGGGGGTGCAGTTACTGCAGTTCCTCACATAAAAACCAGGACTCAATTTAAAGCCAGGGCTTTTTAAAATGGCTGGGATCAATGTAAATAATTAGCAGCATAGCTGTTATTTGTTGTGAATATTTGTCCTTCCTGTCAGTTATGAAAAAGGACAATCAAATGAATGAATCCATTCTTACTACTTTTATTAAATATATTGAGAGAAATGAAGATGCTATTTTTCTTTAAATGTTTTCCCAGATTAAGCGTTTGTGAAAATAACATTTAGTTCATTCTGAGGACAGAAGAAAAAGGAGTGAACATCTGTGAAAGATAATGACAAATTCAATAAAAACAAATAGATTCCCAATAGACTTACATATGAATATGTTAGGGATGGGCTTTTTAGGTGATTTTTAAAGTCAATGTGTCAGGCCAATCAAAAGCAATTAATCGATTATTTATGCCAATGTGATGTCATCGGTGCAACAAAAAACATTGTATCCAAAAAAGGAAAATTGTAAAATGTGTGAGATATCTTTTTTTCTATACATCAGTGTTTTTCATATTGTTTGTTTTCTTTTTATTGCATGGGCTTTAGTGTGCTTTATCGTACAGTAGAGCAATGAGAAAGTGTCAGGGAGATGTCTGACTGAACCTGGTGGTTGCTAGGCTAGTAGCATAGCGTGGGGTACGGTAAACACCACACCAACGGGAGCATTCAGCAATGATAAACCAGTTGCTTTTTTACAAATCTGGTCTTTTTGCTCCTGAAGCTGTTGTGGTGTCTCATTTACAAACATTGTGTGTGCAAAAAATGGGGTCTGAAGCTGGCGTACGTAGGTCTCCACACAAAAGTGATTCATGAAAAGCAAACTTGATGGGGAGAATGTGCAGCCTCTCACGCAAACTGACCCATGTGTACACTGGTTTTGGAGACTGGGTAATCTGGAGACACTGATAGTGAAGAGGAAACAGAGGTCACACTGCATTATGATTGTGGCAATATGGCGTCCTGTCACTGTGTCTCCAATTGATTACTCTATACTGTATGCCGTGGCTACATCGCTGTAGATGTGCCTTTGGCTGACTGGTTAGCGCACACGACGCTAAACCAGGAGGATTTAAACCCTGCCAGGGCTTGCCTAGTGTCCTGCCACACTTTCAAACATTTAATTCCCATTCAAATCAAATTTTAACCAAATATTAACTTTTTGATAAGTATTAAACACAGCAGTGTTGTTAATGCCGTGCAGGTGAGCTACAACTATGAGAACCTTTTAAATAATAAAAAAAAAAAAAACTGTATGAAAATGAAATCTTCAATACACATTTCATCATTTCAGCAGGCTGCTGTACCACCACAAAAAAGTGTTCTGTGATCTGCACAAAGTCGCACTGAGGGAACAAGGTTCAGATTAGACTGCTTTTTTCTGACTTCTGGGACAGACCTCTCCGTCAAACCATTCACCACCACAGCAACATGCAATCTCTGTGAAATCTTTTTTTATTGTCTTTTCAGTCGCTACAATTAAGCTTTGAAGGTCCCATATTATGCAAAATTTACTTTATAATGGGTTTCTAATAGTCATACGTGTGTCTCGGACCATCTGTTTGAGGCCCGAAAGTGAAAAAAAAAAATCTTTCACTGTTCTCTTACTGCCTTGCTCCACTTCTTAGCAAATGTGTGCTCCTATGGGTGTGTCTAAAAGATTTCCTTGTTTGACGTCTGTATTTGTTGACGGGGTAAAAGGTTTTGTATTTGTATTTGTATTCGAGCAAAATTCAAAAGAGACGTAAAAACTTGGGGGATGACAAGGGTCCGAGGCCCGGATTTGAACCTGGGCCGGTGCAAAAGATTGCACATGGGTGGTTGCTCATCCAGTTGAGCTAAATAAACAACTGCTAAGCTTAAAGGGGAACTCAGTAACTTTTTTACCTCAATAAATGCTTGTCAGAATTCCTGTGGGGCTAAACAAAGTGTTTACGGAGCGATTCAATTAACATTTTTCACGCAAAGAAAAAAAAAAAATTGAAGATTTAAGATCATTTCAGGCGCTGCTTGAAGCCGATTTGTGGACTACAGAAAAAGAGAATTGACAGAGGTGAACCATTATAAGACAGGACATGTTGAGTCTTTCCATTATGCCGATGGAATGATGGTCAGTGTGGCTGTCGTCAGTCGCAGTGCTACTTCATAGCTCGCAATGATAGCTGTAGTCCACAAAGAGGCTTCAAGTAAAACCTGAAATAATCAAAGTTCTTTACAATATTTAATTTTTTCTTTGCACGAATATGTTTTTTAAAATCCATAACCAATATATCTGGAATCCAGGGAAGAACAACTACTGGGACCAGAAGATAATTACCGTCACCACTTTGACTTCTATTAATATTTTTTTCATTTCTAAGGTCCCATGGCGCTCACCAGAAGATGCATGACTATGGCTCTCCATTGAGCTGAGCATGCAACAGTCTGTCTCTTTACACACAGAAGTGCAGACTCTGCACAGCCATTATTTATGTAATTATCTCTTTAAAACAAATTTTTTATCTTTTTAACACGTTTTGCCTATTTTATTTTTTACTCATTGTAGTGTTCTATGTTCCATTTGTTTCAGGGCTTATATGTTATCTCACTGCAAAAAAAAATTAACAGGCAGGTTTAAATAAAGCAACGTAAACTTCAAATTTTGCTTTGGGACATTTTACAAAAATATAACACGTCATATAACAAAGACAAGGATTAGAAGTTGCCGTTAGTCTACACTGCAATTTCACTGTAAAAGGTAAAATGTGAGAAAACTGATGCATTTTAAAAGCTGCAAGGCTTTGAATCATTTCACAGTTACAGGGGCTATGCCATTAGCCTATGTCTCAAAGGATAAAAATAGACAATAAGTTTATGCCTTCAAATGAAATACAGGGTTAAATCTACCAAACTCCCTCAATTGCTGAAGCCCCTATGGCACTACGTTAACTGAACATGATCACATTTGACAGTGATGACAAGCCAATTGTGCAGATTTCCCCCATTTCCCTTGTAGGGATGTATTCCTATTGCAACAGTCATGCACTGAGCATTGCAGTAAAGTAAACTCACAGAGTCCATTAGCCTATATATGTATACAAGTATTTTCAAGAGCACAAAAGAAAGACAACTTGCACTTATATTTCTGTTGAATTTAAACAACAGGTTTCAACCTGAATTAAACTTGGATATAAACCAACTCAAACTCAGGTACTGTACAACTTTTGAAAGGTACCTATCAGATCTGGTGGAAGCATGAGAAATATGTGACATGTCATGATAGTGAGATGACAGTAAGGAAGGTGGCAGGTGCCACTGGGTGAAAATTAACATAGTGGAACGTGACAAATTGCGAAGTGGAGGCCTGGCACAAAGTATTATTGATGGTTGTAGGATAGCATTGTTGAGGTGAAGTCAGGATGGTGTCAGAGAGCACCTGCGCCTCTAGCTGATCTTCGGTACACTCCATTTAACATTATGGCACTGTGAATTTGTCAGAGGGAACCAGGCAGAAGAACTGTTAACTCTTATTTCAAGCTGTCAGCTTGGATCTGTGTCACACGATGCCTCGTAGGGCTCCCCAACTTACACAAAAGGAGTGTGGCATACAAAGAGGGACAGACGAAGAGAAATTATCAATATGAAAGCCACATTGGATCCGACACTTGTGGGAAAGAAATAATACAGATTAAAACATTTAAGCAAGTTTGGGCTAACATTCCATCCCATAACCTGAAAACTGCTTGGGGGTATAGACTGAAATAAAACTGGGAAAAGTATTATTTTGAAGCACTGCTTATGGTACTCAGCTTTCCTTCCTTGAGAACATGGGACCAATGTAAGCAACATCATCTAAAACATAAAATATTCCATATCCTTGACAGGCAGCTGCAAACAAAACCTTAGCTATGCTACACATAGAATTACACAAAACCTAAATATCAAAAAAAAAAAACAAAAAAAAACTGGTAATGGAAACAACTACATTTAGAAACTTTTCTCAAATATAGCTAAATAGTTTTTAATGCCCTCATGACGGGGTTTTCCTGATGTGTCGATATAGAAGTATATGCAAAAAGTATTTAAAGAAACAAGGAGGATTACATTTATTCCGCTGCAATGATACGCTGGGATATTTTTCCTTATGATTGGCCAGTAACTTCACAAGATTACTGACACATTGGCTAGTTAATTTAGAGCCTTGAAATGGTGTAAATAAAGGTATGGATTGCTGCAAGAGAATGTAGCTACAAGAAATAATTTTGTAAGGTGCTATTTTTCATACTGTTTGCAATAAAATTGGTTGTTGTCGGCCAAAGTTGGTCCTTAACTTTCAACTAAACAATTTCAGCCAATGTACAACATCTAACATATATATATATATATATATATATATATATATATATATATATATATATATATACATACAGTATATACTGTATGTATATATATATATCCGTTGAATTTACCATCAATCACTCTTACTACGGTAGTAAAAGTGATTGACAAGTCAACAGACAAATGAAAATTGTAAGGAATGCAATTTCATCAAATATTGTAAAAATTGTTGAAAGAAACATCTTCTATAACGTCTTTAACACAAAACAAAAGCAATACCAAAACAGATATATCACAAGAATAAAAGTCACTTTTTTGGCATGCAATCTGAAATTTGAAAAAAAAAAAAAAAGTTCCACAAACATGTAGCAAAGCTGAGTTCATCCAGTGGAAGTTGGCTTATTGCAGTAGTATTGATGTTTCAGTTAAACTAATGACACAGTGAAGTGAAATGCCACAGGAAAAGTAAGCATTAGTAAGGAGCTTTCAAAGTTAACATATCATAAAAGCAATCTGAAGGTAACTTTAACTCAGATGGGATGATAGCCAGAATAGCCTTACTTTACCCCCTGCAGAGCAAGGTCATGGCAATGTTTGCGTTGACTTAACTGCCTCCAGCTCATTGAATTCCTGTCACTGATGCAGCTATGGATTAATTAAAAAAGGGAGAATTAGGGGAGTGGCAGTTGGTGGGTACTTGGTGGGTACTTCTGTACAGAGATGGGTGAATTGCAGAGCCCTAATTTCCCCTCAGGGATCATACAAGTATAAAAAAAAAAAAAAAAAAAAAAAGCACATGGAGACAATCTAGATACTTCCATTATAAAGTCCATCCTGATGTAGATGATTCTCAGCTCACCGGCACATCCACCAAATCCAGCATCACTTGATTGCAGAAACTTTGGGTCATGCTTAGTCATAGCCCAGAACTGAAATGTTGGAGGGAACTCAAGCTGTAACTTATTTGTTTATTTCTTAAAACAAAACAAAACAAGACAAAAAAAAAAAAAAAAAAAAAAAGAACTAGAAAAGAACTAGAAAAGGTTTAGGTCAGGGCTCTGGCTGGGCCAGTCAAGAATGGTCCCAGAGTTGTTCTGAAGCCTCTCCTTTGTTATTTTAGCTGTGTGCTGGAGGTCACTGTCTTGTTGGAAGGTGAACCTTCAGCCCCGTCTGAGCTGAGCACTCTGGAAGAGGTTTTCTTCCAGAATCTCTCTGTACTTGGCCAGATTCATCTTTCCTTCAGTTGCAACCAATCGTCCTGTCCCTGCAACTGAAAAACATCCCTATAGCATGATGCTGCCACCACCATGTTTCACTATTAGGATCGTATTGGGCAGGTGATGAGCAGTGCCTGGTTTTCTCCACACATACCGGTTAGAATTAACTGCAAAAAGTTCAATCTTGGTCTCATCAGACGAGAGAATCTTATTTCTCACAGTCTGGAAGTCCTTCATGTGTGTTTTGGCAAACTATGTGGGTTTTCATACAGTGTGTCTTGCACTGACTCTGCCATAAAGCCCCGACTAGTGGAGAGCTGCAGTGATAGTTAACTTTGTGGAACTTTCTTTCTACTGCATCTCTGGAGCTCAGCCACAGTGATCTTTTGGTTCTTCTCTACCTCTCTCACCAAGGCTCTTCTCCCACGATTGTTCAGTTTGGCTGGATGGCCGGGTCCAGGAAGAGTTCTGGTCATCCCAAACTTCTTCCATTTAAGGACTATGGAGGCCACGGTGCTGTTAGGAGCCTTAAGTGCTGCAGAAAATTTTTTGTAACTTCCAGATTTGTGCCTTGCCACAATTCTGTATCATAGCTCCTTGGACAGTTCGTTGGAACCTCAAGATCCTCATTTGCTTTGACATGCACTGAGAGCTGTAATGTCCTATATAGACAGGTGGATGCCTTTCCTAATCAAGTCCAATCAGTTTATTTAAACACAGCTGGACTTCAGTGAAGGAGCAGAACCATCTCAAGGAGGATCAGAAGTAATGGACAGCCTGCAAAGGGTCTGAATACTTTTGACTATGCAAAATTTAAGTTTTTCTTTAATAAATTTGCAAAAATTTCTACATTTTAAGGTTTTTTCTGTCAAGATGGGGTGCCGAGTGTATGTTAATGAGAATTAAAATGAACTTTTTTGATTTTGGCAAATGGCTTTAATGAAACAAAAAGTGAAAAGTTTAAAGGGGTCTGATTACTTTCTGTACCAACTATATATATATATATATATATATATATATATATATATATATATATATATATATATATATATATACATATACATATATATTGTTTACACACACATAATTCACTATGACCGGTGTGTATTGTATAAAGTGATCATGATTCTTTTTAATAAGGTTGACATAAATCATGATAATTTTTACTTTAAGTTAATATTTTAGGTTGAAACTAATATGTAATGTTCATAACATTAGAATGTAATATTTCAGGTGGAACATTTCGAAGTCTGGCATTTCATTTCAGGATTGGAGAAAGGACTGTCTCAAATATTGTTGATGAAACATGACAGACACCGTACAGCACAATGGGGGAGCAGGATATGAAATTAAATTAAATTAAATGAAATCAGGCTGCACAGTGGCATGGTGGTAAGCACCGCAGCCTCACAGTGAGAAGGTCGCTAGTTCAATTCCTGGCTGGGGAGGGGGTTTGAAGGATTCCAACAGTGGCCTTCCTGTGTGGAGTTTGCATGTTCTCCCTGTGTATGCGTGGGTTCTCTCCGGGTACTCCGGCTTCCTCCCACCATCCAAAGACATGCATGTTAGGTTAACTGGTCACTCTAAATTGCCCCTAGGAATTAATGTGAGTGTGAATGGTTGTCTGTCTCTCTGTGTTGGCCCTGCGGCAGACTGGGGACCTGTTCAGTGTGTACCCTGCCTCTCGCCTGATAATAGCTGGGATAGGCTCCAGCAACCCCCGCGACCCTGAACTGGATAAGCGGTACAGAAAATGACTGATGATGACTGACTAAATTAAATTTAATGGAATGAAGTGAAATGAAAAATACTTTATTTATCCCAGAAGGGAAATTCAACATTGGAAAAAGCTCACTCTTTTTTTTTTTCCTTTTTTTTTTGTTTGTTTTTGTTTTTGTTTTAACAATATTATATTTATATGAAATAATAACATAATAATAATGAGTCAGTCGGTCTTGTTCTTTGGGGTGATGGCTGCTGGTAGGAATGAATTTCTGTATCTCTCTGTTCTACAGCGAACCTGACGCAGCCTCCCACTGAACACACTCTGTTGATTCTTCACCATGTTGTGGAGAGGGTGGGAAGAGTCCTCCATCATCTTCATCAGCTTGTGCAGCATTCTTTTCTGAACGATCAGCTCCAGCGGCTCCAGAGTTATCCCCAGCACAGAACCAGCTTTCTTGATCAGCTTGCTTAGTTTCTTCAAGTCTCTGACTCTGATGCTGCTGCCCCAGCAGATGCTGCAAAGCTAATTGCACTTTCCACAACAGACTTGTAGAAGATCTGCAACATCTTGGTGCAGACGTTGAATGATCTCAGCTTCCTTAAGAAGTAGAGTCTGCTCTGACCTTTCTTGTAGATGTAGTCAGTGTTGCATTTCCAGTTGAGTCTGTTGTCCAGCTGAACTCCAAGGTATTTGTAGTTCTCCACCTCCTCTCCCAGGATGTAGACAGGACTATGCTGCTTATTCTTGCTCCTCCTGAAGTCAACAATCATCTCTTTAGTCTTGCTGGTATTTAAGATGAGCTGATTGTTACCGCACCATTTCACAAACTGATTGACCAGTTCCCTGTACTCAGCTTCTTGTCCATCACTGATACACCCCACAACTGCAGTCATCAGAGTATTTCTGCAGATGACAGGACTCAGAGTTGTACTGGAAGTCTGAGGTGTACAGTGTAAAGAGGAATGGTGAGAGTACAGTTCCTTGTGGTGCTCCAGTGCTGCTGACAACCATTTCAGACACACAAACTTTCAGTCTCACAAACTGTGGTCTGTTTGTTAGGTAGTCGTAAATCCAGGTGGTTGTGGAGGGATCCACCTGGAAGTTATGGAGCTTCTCACATAGCAAAGCAGGCTGAATAGTATTGAAGGCACTTGATAAATCAAAGAACATGAATCTCAAAGTGCTGCCTGACTGGTCCAGATGAGAGTGGGCTCTCTGAAGCAGGAAGATGATGGCGTCTTCAACCCCAAGCCCATTACGATATGCGAACTGTAATGGGTCCTGAAAGGTGTTCACTTGCTTGTTGAGGTGAGCCAGTAAGAGTCTCTCTGGGACCCTCATGATGTGAGATGTCAGGGCAACTGGTCTGTAGTCATTTGGTTCAGCTGGTTGTGTTTTTTTAGGGACTGGAACAAGGCAGGATGTTTTCCACAGCACTGGAACTCTGCTCTGTCTCACGCTGGTGTTAAAAAGGTGATGGGGAACATAGTTGTTCTGAGCAGGTCTTGAGAACTCTGGGACTGACACCATCTGGACCTGCAGCCTTGTTCCGGTTCAGTTTCTCTAGCTGTTTCTTGACCTGGTCACAGGAGACAGTCAGGCTGGAGGTGGAGGCAAAAGAGGTCTCAGGATGTCCTGATGTGGAGGGAGATGAGGCTGTGTTCAGGTCCATGACTAAGCTGCAGGGTGATAGAGTGGATGTGGGACAGGAAAGCTGTGGGCTCATGGAGGGTGTGTGGTGTGTTGGGTTGTCGGCAGGGGGGGAACTGAACCTATTGAAGAACATGTTCAGTTCATTAGCTCTGTCCAGACCTCCGTCTGTCTGATCCCCGTTTAACTTAAAGCCAGTGATCTTCATTCCCGACCACACATCCCTCACGTTGTTCTGCTGGAGCTGGCTCTCCAACTTCTTCCTGTAGTCCTCCTTGCACTTCTTAGTCTGTGTTTTCAGTTGTTTTTGTGTGGTCTTCAGTAACTCCCTGTCTCTATCCCTGAAAGCTTTCTTTTTGATGTTCAGCAGCTTTTTCAGGTCACTGGTGATCCAGGGTTTGTTATTGGGGAAGCACCTCACTGTTGTTGTTGGAACAATGCTGTCCACACAGAAGTTTATGTAATCTGTTACACACTCAGTCATGGTGTTGATGTCATCTCCATGAGGTCCACAGAGGACATTCCAGTCTGTGGCCCCAAAGCACCCTCTCAGAGCATCTTCAGCCTCAGTAGACCAGGTTTTAATAGTCCTTCTCATGACTGTCTGCTGCTGAACGATGGGCTTGTAGGTGGAGGTGAGAAGAACCAGATTATGATCTGAT
The DNA here is from genome assembly GCA_023101725.1 of Atherinomorus stipes. Lineage (NCBI taxonomy): Eukaryota > Metazoa > Chordata > Actinopteri > Atheriniformes > Atherinidae > Atherinomorus > Atherinomorus stipes. The sequence continues at coordinate 3,658 of JALJCO010003377.1, read as the reverse complement.
CTTCCTAAAGGAGTCAGGGCAGAGGAGCTGTATGCATTCTTAGCATTTGCATAAAATAAGTCTAACATTTTATTTTCTCTGGTGGAGCAGCTGACAAACTGCTGGAAAGTTGGTAACGTAGCAGAGAGAGAGACGTTGTTGAAGTCTCCCAAGATCGCCATGAATGAGTTTTGATGCTGTATTTGTAGTTTAGCCAATACAGAGCTGATGACATCACAGGCTGTCTCTGGTGCGGTACCTGATATTATATAAACCGCTACCAGAATAACATAGGTAAACTCTCTGGGTAAATAATATTGACGGAAACTCACAGCTAACAGTTCAATGTCTCTTGTGCAGATCTTCTCCATTACAGTGAGAATGTTGATTGACCAGCACTGCAAATCCGCCTCCCTTCAGCTTCCCGCTGAGCTGTTTATTTCGGTCTGCACGGACCGTCTTGAAGCCGTGTACAGACGCATTACAGTCCGGGATGTGTTCATGCAGCAATGTCTCGGTGAAGCACATAATACTGCACTCTCTGTACTCTTTCTGAGACCTTGTTAGCACTTCAAGCTCGTCCATCTTGTTAGCTAGCGATCTCACGTTACCCATCACAACAGTTAGAAGAAATGGTTTAAATCTCAACCGTTTTTCTCTCTGCCTTACCCCCGCCCTGCATCCTCCTCTTCTTCTCTTTAACTCCACTGGGATTTGATGTGTTATTTCGCTAATAATCTTGATTTGGGAGAGTTTTAACAGTTGATCCCTGCGGGAAACTATTTTTCCGTTTCCATGGATACACATCATAACAAGTAGTGAAAAAAAGCTAAATATATGAAGAAAAATCTCCTGATTTGCACAGCCTTCAAACCAGCATAAAAAATCCACCCAGAAAAACCTAACCTGACAAGAATGAATTGCATTTTATTCAGTCACCATGCAACAGTATGCACTACAGATGCAACAACTTATTAGATAATGCAATTAACAAAAATATATTCTATTAACCTTACAGCCATGATTTTGGTAAGCAGGGATGTGTATTTGTTGGGGACTCACCTTCAAAGACAAAAGATGCATCACTGAGGTCTTCACTTTGGCCATCATCTAGCAAGTCAATGGTTTTCTCACTGCCAGTTGTTTCAGATGGTGATGGCTGAAAGTATGGAATTAAAAGCAAACATTAATTTTGTTTTTTTTTCTCTTCAGGCTCCCACAACAACTGATGAATGGATGGACATTGCCAAGGAATTCAGAGAGAGGTGGAAATACTGTTATTGCGTCAACGCAATTGATGACAAACACGCTGCCATCCAACAGCTATACAAGAGTGGTTCTGAGTACTTTAACTACAAGCATTTCTTGTAAATGCAAATTACAAGTTCACATAGATGTGGGGGCAACTGGTCGTGCAGGAGATGCTGGTATATTTGCAAACTCAGCATTCAAGAAAGCCCTGAGTGAAAACACTGAATTTGTCATCAGCTGAGGAGCTTTATGGAATGTCCACCAGCAAGATGAACTACCACAAAGTTGGTGATGATACATTTCCAATGTCTCTAACACTGATGCAGGGCTTGAAATTCACTTCTCAAAATGGGGGGAATTCCCCCTTACATGCTTCACCAAGGGGGGATTTGTACACTTTGTGGAGGATATTTACAGGGCGCTTTACCACAGGTCTTACAGCGTCCTACCCGTACCTCAGATTAATAAGGAGCATTAATTTGTCTTTTTCGTCCTTTTTAGTTTCCATCTTAGACAGCTCTCTGGTCCCGTCTCCATTCTCTTTATCAGCTATCATCAGTTTTTAGCAACTTAATATAAAAAGTACATATTGCAGTAATCTGTTGCATCTTTCAACCGCATAATTGTAATCAGTGGTTCTGGTGGTTCTTTCTTCCAGCTCTGTTCTGTTCTCTCTTCTCTACGTAATCTCTTGCATTTGATAAAAGTTCTGTTAAAATAAAACTGGTCTTGGGGAGGACAGCATCTTCTACATGCAAGGCTAGAAAACTGTCAGAAACTTAATGAATATAACAATAACACATTTAAGAACACCTTTAAGAATATCCAAAGATACTTAATAGGAAAGAAAATGGAAACTAGGGCTGTCAACGAATATTCTAAATTCGAATATATGTTCGAATATTAATAGAAATCCAAGATTCGAACGTGAAAATTAATATTCGAACTTTAAATAAACGGTGGGAAAAATAGCCTATTTTAGGCCTATTATTATTATTAGGCCTACATTTGCTACACTGGTTTGATTACAGGCCAACTGTTTCAAGTTGCTCCATGTTTATTGCAGCTGCTCGAGCATCATTGTTCGTTAATTTCATTTCAATTTGACGGGATCTTTAATCGCTCGCACAAGTTAAGGAGATGCGCGGGGGTGGGGGAACTGCAGCGAGTTCATTTTCTAATTTCCAGGGCATTGTTAAAGATGTTAATAATGAAATAAACACTAAAAATAAAAATAAAAAAAAACATAGACGAAACCGGCTAAACGCCACAACTAGACTGTCCACTATTGCCTGGGAAGTGTTTCTGTACATAATTAGAACAGATGACAATCGGACTTTTTTCTTAATAACATGGAGGAAATCTGGAAGGACTGTCACATTCCTGGTTGTTGGAACAGCATTGGAAAACTTTTATTGTGGTAATAAGCGAATAAGAAGATCGCGGACATTTATTTCATGAAGATTTCTTCTGTCTGTGACAAAAGTGGACATTTCTGCTGCTCGCGCTCAGTCCACTGATGTCAGTGTGTTCGTATCAGGAAGGAATATCGGACACACAGAACAGAGGAGGAATAACTTGCTGCCACGTTGGAGAAAACACTGGATTTAATCACTAACAACAAAAACACGGTAAATTATGATGAACACTCATTAACCTGACACTTTAATTTAAGTATCTATGCTCCCGAAAATGAGGCACTGCATAACGTTTTTATGCTAGCTAATGCTAAACGAGACAGCTGAGTGTTGCTGTAAGTTAATGACTTATCAGGGAGATATTGTGAAATATCAGGTTATTTGCTCTGATCAGAACAACGTTGAGACCAGAAAATAAAAACAGTTCAGTCGCAAACACAAAGAAATCAGGAAGACGGTTTCCTGCAGCCTTTAGTTTCATTTGCAGGACATGTGAAGCTACGTGGTCTGTACAGTCCTTAAACAATGCCAAGAGCCAAATTTATGACAAAATAGATAAGTAACGAGCTCTGAAAGGGTTTGGTTTTTTAAACTTTGATAAGTAATCACGACATTTCCGTGTTATTCCGGTGTGGCTTGTCATTAAAGCCAGTTTCCAGAGATGAATAATAGTTTAAATTAATGATCCGATGTAAATAAATAAAATGTCAGAATACTTTAGAGATCTCTGGATAACATACCTATAGGTTATCATGACCTTAGACGACTGTCCAACATTGTAAATCCAGATAATGACGCTGCTTTCCATGTTGGCAGATCGGAGGTAATTGGGACTCGTTCCCTAGGCAACGGCGGCAGCGCAAGATGGCGCAACACACAAAACACTCGTCGGCTGTCTGTACAAGTAGTTATGTCTTGTATTAGTTTGTCCTCCTGTACATTGCTCAAATAGATATTCGAATTTATTCGAATTATGTGTAAATTTTAGAGCAAATATTCGAATGTCATTT
>JALJCO010003375.1:15000-16947 GCA_023101725.1 Atherinomorus stipes | reverse complement strand
TTCACTGCCATTGACTTCTATAGCCATATACAGCAGGGAAAAAAAGTATTAAAATTTTTACCAGATGTCGCCGGATTTTCACCAGATTGTGTTCATGTCAATAGCTCTACTAGAAACATATTTTCGGAGAAAAATGTTGACTTGTTCAATACTTTTCCCCCAGCTGAAAACGGCTATAGACGTCAATGGCAGTGAATGAGTTAAGCTCAAGGTTATCATACCATCAGAATTTCATACCGGCACATGACTAGGCTGCCGCTGCTGATTTCCTCGCCATTTTGCCTGTATTTTACACGAAATTGTGGGTAATATCATGTCACTCGTTTTCTAGCATGCCTGGAAAATTTCCGTTTCGAGGGCCAGATAGCTCTACCACTTCCCCCTCCCCCTTTGTCTGAACCAGAATAGGGATACCACTTTCCCTTCACATGGACACGAAAAAAACAAGGGTTAGGGGCCAGGGCTGGGCCTAAGGGGGAGCCAGAATTCACCTGGGTCACTGCCGGGTGTCTGGACTCTCTCTTAGAGAAAGGATGAGAACCTCAGTCATCAAGAACAGTGTACAGACTGCTGCTTCTCCAAGTTGGGAGGAGCCAGATTAGGTGGTCCGAGCATCTGGTTAGGATACTTCCAGGACACCTCCTTGTGGAAATTTTCCAGGCACATCATACAGGAAGGAGCCCTGGGTAAAACCCAAAACATGCTGGAGGGACCATATCTTTCAGTTGGCCTGGTAACACCTCTGGATTCCCCAGAGAGCTTTAAGAAGTGGCCAAGGAGAAGAAAGTCTGGGCCTGCCTGTAGGCTGCAGCCCCACAACCCAACCCAGGGTAAGCAGTGGAGAATGAATGGATGGATGGTTCTACCTTGCTATGTGTACCATGCTGAAAGGTTTGTCACTGAGCCAGCTCACCTGGAATGGGATATCAGCCATGGTTTTGGCCAGGTAGTAGGCTTTCAGGCTGTACCAGTAGTTGAGATGCTCCCTCAGAAACACAGACATCTCCAGAGGAACTGCATTAAATGTTTACATGTACAGTAGGAAGTCAATACCCAACCCAGGAATAATGAGATAATGAAATTGGACCTCCTGGATTTATCATCTGCACCAACAATAAACTGCACAGAATATATAAGATCATCATAGTGATATACTTACTGGTTAATACAGTTGGCATAAGTGCCCCAAACATGAGGAAGAGCATAGAGAAGAAGAGAAATCCAGTGTTGTTAAAGACCTTGCTGGCATCATTGCCAATGTTGAGATAGAGCAAACCTATCAACACACCTATGGAGATGTGGGAGATCAGTCTGAGGTGGGTCAAAACCTGAGGGGAAAGGCAGAGAAACATTCCAGTCTCATGCATTTTATTCAGCTAATCTTCATCTCTGTTCTGGACCAGTGTTGTTGTCAGCTACCTGATCTCGACAGATAGTTATGAGGGTTCTCTTGAAGAGGATGCAGAACTGTGTGAGCGTACTTGTGGCAAAAAGTATGTTCTCTCATATGCCCAGCATCCTGAGGAAGATCAGACCACATCATCATCATTACCATTTCAACTATGAGGAGCAACACAACACTTTGCTGTTTGTGGCTGAATTAACTGAGCAAATATTAATACAAAAGAGTCCTCTTGTTTCCATTTAAGTGTCGTTAATAGTCTCATTCACTCTCCTGTGTCTACCACCATGCTTGTTCATGTCTCATCACCTCCGGTATGGATAAATCTGTGTACTTCCTATTTCATTTGATTTGTCCCCTCCTGAGCAATGTCTTGCTTCCCTGCTTGTCCTGTAATTGTTGCCACCCGTGTTTCTCCAGCCTTGTTGATCTCCTTTAAAATTCTTGCTCCTTGAGCTCTTTTGGATACTCTAGTTGTTGCTGTGGCATATTTTGTTCAACTTGTTAAAGTTCTTGTTTTATTGAAACACCTTTGTCTTGGGCCC
>JALJCO010003375.1:0-12500 GCA_023101725.1 Atherinomorus stipes | reverse complement strand
TGTGTTACCCTTTAAAACGTCTGCAGCTAACCACGTTGATGAGTTTGAGAGAAAACAGTAAAGCACCACCTCACCTCCACTTTTTCAACTCCACCTGTTCTACTTCCTGTTAACACATATATCTAACCAGCCAACCACACGACAGCATCTAGTTACGTAGACATGATGAAGACAACCAATCACATGGCAGCATCTAGTCAGAGTAGACAAAAATGAAGATGACCAATCACACGGCAAAATCTAGTCATGCAGACAGGGTGACAACGACCAATCGAACAGCAGCATCTAGGCCTGCTAGACTTCACAAAGACGACCAATCACACAGAAGCATCTAGCCACATAGACTTGGTAAAGAGTGACCAATCAGACAGCAGCATCTAGCCACATAGACTTGAAAAGACGACTAATCACACAGCAGCATCTAGTCACATAGACATGATGAAGACAACCAATCACACAGCAGCATCTAGTCACATAGACTCAGCAAAGATGACCAATCACATAGCAGCATCTAGTCACATGGACTCGGTAAAGATGACCAATCACACAGCAGCATCTAGTCACATAGACTTGGTAACAGTGACCAATCATACAGCAGCATCTAGTCACATAGAGACAGTGAAGATGACCGATCACACTCCAGCATCTAATCACACAGACACACTGAAGATGACTGATCACACAGCAGCATCTAGTCACATAGACTCAGTAAAGATGATCAATCATACAGCAGCATCTACTCATGCAGACATGGTGAAGACAACCACGCCCACTTTGGATAAAGTGGACTATGTGGGCTATGGAGTGTCCTATGTAGTCCACGCACTCAAAAGCAGGCTACCATTTGTGAAATGAAATGGTTTAGCCTTCAGAACTTCCCACAGTGCTCCAGTCCTGTTGTTTAGCAACTGCAGACTCAACAGCTTTTAACGACAGCATTCTTTCGCAAAATCCTTCAGGTCCCAGTGAAAAACTAAATGGAGTTGTCATTCAATTCCTTTTTATCATCTATCATCACATGAGACGAAATCAGAATCAGCATAGAAGGAATCAACTCTCTGGGTTTCGTCATTCTCATTATTATCAGCTTATTCTTGAACACACCAGCAGAGATTTACTGACTATTTCCTTTTAACGAGGTTCTCTCACTTACTGGCAACGTAACATCGAAACCAATCTGAATCTAAAGGTAAACGTACACCTGAAACGGTCGGCCCGTCTCACCTGGTGGGCTCATCAAAGAACATGACCGGGGGATTATTGACCAGTTCCAGCGCGATGGCCAGACGTTTACATGACCACCAGACAGAGAGCTGGTCCGAGTGTGAGCACAGTCCAGGAGTCCTAAAAGCCGTCAGGATCTCATTCACCTGAGTGGGAAACATTACATACAAGGTGACAACAGAGGTTAGAAAAAGCTCACCAGCCAGCAAATAATGATAGTTTATCATAACAGAGAAATTAAAATTTTGAATGTCAAAAAATGGAAAAAAGAAAATACTTATTAGAGTTGTGAAAGAGGAGATCTTCACCGATCTCATAATTTTTCTGACACACATAATAATTGATGCTTAGCAAACTCAGTGGGCATATTTAACAGTTGCAGCTAAATACAAAAAAGTTAGTCTTAAAACTACGAAACCAAAATTACCAGCAAATACGCATGATGGCCTGAAGAGAACTACAGAATATTCAGTCCTGCTCCGAGGTTAGTGCCATGTCTAATTGCTAGCTTCAATAAAGTAGATGGATGTTTTTAAAACACTGTGAGTTATCTGAGAACAGTGGAAGGCTTCTCTCATTTCAGCATCTCAGATTTTAGCCTCATAAAAACAACTGACAAGAGTTTCCTCTGGGTCTTTGTGAGTCCTGATGCCTCTTAACATCCTTTCACCTCTGTCACTGTTCCTGCTTGCTTCTGTCTCATCCTCATCTCATCCACGGAAGTAGTAGAGTAGTCATACCAAGCATATCTATAAGTTGATATGTTTCTGTGACCAGGAGCAGAACCGTGGCTCATTTTACCTGGAGCTGTGAAGGAAAGCATCAGTTCCCAGTGGTAAGGTCCAAAAGTCTGAGGCTGACATGGAACAAGTGGAGAACCAGTCAAGACCCAGTCCAACAGGAGAACACATGTTTGCTTCAATGCAAGTAAACAGTCGTTGGGAGTTGAACCCACACTGTTCTACAGTAGCCAAGAGCAGCCATCAACTATATTTCTTTGCCTATTCAATATCTATCCCGAGTTAATTCACCTCAGAATGTCGAGATTATGAGGACTGTTTTCCAGTTGTGACAATGTGGGGTCCTGTCACTATGCCTCTGATAGATCATGCGCCCTGGTTACTTGGCCAAAGGGATATCCCTTTGGCTGAATGGTCAGCGCACCTGATTTTCACCCAGGAGTCTGTGGGATCAAATCCTGCCCGGGCCCTCCGTTGTGTACCCTGCCACATTCTGGCGTTGTCAGCAGGATCCATGTGAATCTGGTAAATGGTCCATGGATTTGAAATAGGTGGTGAAATAGCATGAAGACATGCTTGTGGAAAGAGGGGGAGAGAGATGTGACAGTATGGGGTCCTGTCACTATGCCTCAGATAAATCAAGCACCTTGGCTACTTGGCTACAGGGATATCCCTTTGACTGACTGGTAAGTACGCGTGACTCTCACCTGGGAGTTTTTGGGATCGAATCCCGCCTGTGTAACTTTTGGCCACTATGGGCACTAAACCCGTAACTTCCCACATGCACCACAACTGTCTCAAAACTAAACAGCCTCAGTCTGTGTTTTGGAAAAGTGTTGCAGACCACTTTAAAAAGCTGATTTTTAAGTCATTAAGACATTAATCAAAGCGCTCCAGGTTACATGATCCGATGAGAGACGGGCCGCTCCTGAGAAGTTACAATGCCTAGTTTTTGAGAATGGCAGCCCCCTTAGAGCAACGACATGCGTCAAGTGCTCTATATTGACCGCAGAAATCAGCTATAGTTACTTATCTTAATAATAATGTTAGAATATAATGTATCATAATATTTGGCTAACATTGGGTTCAAACGTTACACGGTATCACTTTAACGGTTGTTCATAAACTCAATCTACTCTTAAATGGCCCAATCCAACTACTAACATTTCACCTCGAATTACTCTTCCTATCAAGATCATGATATGCCTTCAATGTGGTATAACATGGCTAGTTTCTCTTCCTCCTCCGTATGTGGTACTTCAAACTATGTTAGAAAGAAGTGTTATCTCATTGGCTGTGCTCTGAAAGGTCAGCAGCAAAAAAAAGTTTAACTTTGAGCACAGTTGCAAAGCGGTAGATCCAACTGGTGCACCGCACCGTAGGTATTGGTACCGCTTAGTTGGGTGTCCAAAAGTGCTCCACAGAAATTTAAATAACCAAATAAAGAGGAACATTAGAGGCTTGTGTCTACGGAACAAACCTGAAACATTTCATCCGAAGTGGGTAGAATAAAGAGAAAACACACACCCCTCCATATCTGCTGTTATATTGGCTGATTTTGGTTAAATAACCTCTTTACTTTAAAATATTACCATTGTTACCAAATGTGTGTTTTACTGTTGTAAATTGCTTTGCTTACCAATTCTTTTTTCACATCCATAGTTTCACTCAGCTTTAAATTGGCGGAAACCTGCAGCAAAGACAGAGTATGAGATATTATGTCAAGTAAAAGATTTTTTTAACCAATCAACAGCAAAAATGGAAAGATGAGAGGACTGATGTTTTAGAAAAGCTCACCATCATGGCCTCCCTGGCGGTGAGGTGTGGTAGTAGGATGTCTTCCTGCATGATGTAGCAGGACATTTTCCTGAATGTCCTCAGGTCCCTGGGTTTCCCATTGACCAGGATCTGACCCTTCATCCCTGCTTCCCTGCGCACCATGAACAACACAGACAGACCTACAACCGTTAACTCCTGCACAACTTCTACTCTATGCACCACATTTCCAATACAGACTTTCTCTCTCTCACCTGTATCCAGCCAGGATGTTCATTAAAGTGGACTTCCCGGCCCCAGAGGGTCCCATGATTCCTATCAGTTCTCGGCTGCAGAACCTTCCAGAAAGGCACTTCAATAAAGCTTTGAAACCTGCAAACAAAAGAGTGGGCCTTCAAATGACTGTGTATATACATACATACATATATGTGTATATATATATATATATATATATATATATAGTGTGTTAATGTGTTTTCTGCATATAGCGATACATTTAGTATCGCTATATGCAGAAAACACTTTAACTTTTGTTTTACAACTTAAAAGCTAAAACCAAGCCAGAAATCTGGGAGTAGTCCAGGACTCAGACCTGAATTTCAGCTTTACATTAAGACAGTTGTGAAGTCAGCCCATGAGGACTGTATCAGCAGCAATGCAGAGCCTCTAAGTTGCCTCTACATGAAACTGTTTTATGAGGGTCTAGACGCCACACATACCGCTGTGTGATTATCAACATGAACTATGTGGCATTGTTTAGCATCAGTGGAGATCTTCCAACTTTCTGACTCAGGGTGTGCCACTTTTGCTTGTAAATACGAAGAAAAATGCAAATGTCCAGCAAGTCCTGCGTAAAGAGAACCTTTGAGAGCTGGATGGAGACTCAGCAAAGCTTGACAACCAGCAAAAGAGCATCCCAGGGTGACACCCACTCATTGTGTGGCCCCTAACTTAGTTATTTTCCAAACTGACTACACATTACACTGGTTGAGAAGGAATTATCCATTCATAAACAATATTTAACAAGTAAACATGAACAGAGCCATGGGTGATGTTTGGAGACATGATTCAGAAACACACCACAGGTTCGTCAGTATGGTGTTTGAACATGGAAAGTTTGAGTTCATCAGTATCATAAATGTACAGCAGTTATAGGAAACTATAATGCTGTTCTGCCACCAGGGGGCACTGTGGCATGGCTCGGGTAGAGAAAGCAGGATATTGTGTAAAAATGGCGGAGTTGGAGCCAACACCTGCATTCTTGGTTCAATAAAATAACTTTAAGGTGGGAATCTTCTGTGCCGTTGTTTCAGCTGAAGGAAACGCAGACAGAAAACTCAGCAGCGCTGCTGATGATCATCAGAGACGTCACCACCCGGCTCACATCCTGCTCAGACTACATTGCATTTCCACGGCAGCTTCGGCTCTGCAACAGCCACACTGATGGCTAAAACAAAGGAAGGATATCCCAACTGCTATTTTTTTTCATGTTGTTATATGAGTGTAAGTAAAACATGAATAGTAATGGATATACACGTTTCTTATTGTGTCTCTTAGTTAGAGTCAGGTGTGTTAGAGCATGGAAATGTTGAAAACCTTTTGGCCACTGCCCAAAGAGGTCTGGAGTTGGTGATCCCTATTCTACAGCCTCTCACTTTTTTGTACATCACTTTTTTACACTAAATATAACTGCTATATTTAATATAGCAGTTATACTATAGCTATTTTTCTATAGCTATATTATATTATGACAAATATTCCTACTCACACAAAGATTAAATCATGGAGTTCCTCAGGGCTCTGTATCTGGACCAATACTTTTCATATTGCACATGTTTTTATTCAACATTAGTGTGTCCTACAATGGCAAGCATTCGAAATATTTGACTAAAAGATGGGTATACTGTACATGATGGTTTACCTCTCCTCCTCCAGCATGGCCCCTCTTGGATTGTGTAGGACACATTGATGAACTCCAAATCCACGGCTGACCGTTTGGGTAGATGGGAGAAACGCTGTGCGTCTGTGATTTGGTTCTCTACTTTCTTCAGGTGGGCTAACATGGATGGATCCTGCTGAGCAAATGACTGGCTACCTCCATTACACATGACGGCCTCCTCCATGGGGATGCTCACAGAATCTGGCTCCAATGCTTTATTATCCATGTCAGTTCTCTGGAAGAGAAATGAACAGAAAAAAGTGAGGACAGACTGTAATCCTGACATTTCAGAGCCACATGGGATTTGCTGCTGAGAATGCAACTTTTGGAAGCTGCTTCATAAAGTTCATTATGTGATCCTGAAATGATCTTCATGTTGATCTTTGTAAAGCTCTACTTCTTCCTCCACAATGACCAGCACTTTTCTCCTGTTTAATGCACTGAAATTCCCAATCTTAGTAGCAAGAATGGGTTGTCCAGTTGATCTTTTTATGTTCTCAAACAGAAGTCATAAACTGTTGATGCCTTCAGAGCTCGGTCAGGTCAAGATACTAGTAAACCTCCTGGGTAATTATCTGAAAAGCTGACGGAATCTAAACTCACTTATTCCCACCAATTTTGAGTTAATGGGTGGCTGAGGCTATTTGAGGTCATCTGTTCCTTCACTCAGGTGTTGCTTGCATGAGGCAAACAGTTTTTCTACTGTGCTCAATGTGCTTAATGATGGTTTTGGAAAAAAGGAAAATAGGTTAAATGGAAATGAAAATGAACTGTCATTTGATTTAGGAACAACGCCCTAATACAACCGGTTGAACCAGTGGGACAAAGGGTAAATCCCATTTCACCCCTTAGCCCTTCCCCTCCGTTTTGCGCGTTCATATGTCAGGGTAGGGGTGTCCCAATACCTGCTAGGATGGAGGGGAAGCACTAAGGGGTAGGAGTATATACCCCTTCAAATGAAGATTAATGGGGGAGCACACTTCATACGGAGGGGTATGACAATCACTGGCAAGATGGCTGCTACAGAGTCCAAAAAATCCACAAATATAAATATTTTCTCTATAGATAAAGTTTAAAAAGTATGAATACCATTTTATTGTCTTAAGTGTTTTTTGAATGTTTACCAGTCATTTTCTTCGTAAAACGTACACGAAAAAAAATCGCTAGTCCTACATTGACGCTTCAGGTACGTAAACGCTACCAGGTTGAAAACCAGCGGTGCTCTGTAGGCAGCCCTGATAATCTGCAGTAGTGGATGATCAATGAAAAATTTGACAACATTGCTGCTGGTCTTCATTTACATGGAGGTCCTTCGTGGGATATAACACAAGCGGAATGTCATGCACAAATCAAATTTGCTTTTTAACATTAATCCATAGCTGTAGATGGTTTGATTTCTCCAGATTTGCACCGACAGCTCAGCGCACATCTGCTTACAAACAAGTCGTCGGGATCACTGATGCCGTATGTGATTGTTGAAGGGGGTTTCTCAATTTGTAGGGGTTGACTTTCAGCCATACTCCTCGTAGCTTTGTTTTAAGTGGCAAGGGCCAAAGGGAAGGGGTAAAAAAAGAGGTTTGGGATTGGGCCTAAGTCACTACTGTACAAGTGGGTTGTACCCTTCTTCTGGAAAGGTCACTCCTGGTGGACATCATCTACATGGCATGAAGCTGGCAGTTACAAACACTTTACAACCAACTCCTACCAACTTTACTACAACTTCTACAACTCCATAAAACATGTACGGCCCAAAGAATTGCTGTTACTCCCCTTAAATCAGCAGATGGCCACATATTTTTGAAGGACCAAAATCAGATCTTGTTGAGGTGGGCTGAGCATTTTGAAGCCCTTTTCATCTAACATTCCCCTGTAGATGTTACCATACCGAGTGAACTTCCTGATCGTCCTCTCATCCATGATCTCAGTCAGCCTCCAACTTTCATGGAGGTCCAAGCAGCTATCCGTGCTGTAAAGAACAATAAATCTCCCAGCACTGATGGTATTCCTGTAGGCCTATTGACACAGGGAAGCACACCCCCACAAGAACCATCTACAAGTATATCACCAAGGCCTGGGCCAATGGGTGACAAGTCCCTCCACGGGGTATCGCTCCTTGCTGTTGCTGGTAAGGCTGAGCCAAGATCGTGCTGGCTCATCAACCACATCACAGACACAATGGGCTCTATGCAGAGCTCTGCTACTTCCTGAACTTAAGGTAGCGCCTTTGTTTCCTGTCTGCCATTATTGGACGAGCTGATTAATCCAGGTGTGCCTGACCTCAGTAACTGGCCAGACACATCTGGATTAATCAGTTCATCCAGTAATAAAAGACAGGAAACAAAGGAGCTACCTTAATTTCAGGGAAGTAGTGGAGTCATGCATAGAGCCCATTCTACCTGAATCACAGTCCGGGTTTTTTGGAAGAACAGGAGCACGTTGATATGATCTTTACAGCACGAGAACTTCAGGAGAAGTGCCGAGCGCTGCATCAAGACCTCTTCAAGGCCTTTATCGATCTCTCCAAAGCCTTTGACTCTGTCATTAGGGAACTCTTGTGGGACGTTGTATCAGCTATCGGCTGAGGCTGATGAGAAAATATCAGTATGGGCCCTAAAAAATTTGTCATCGTCAATCCCTGGTTTGAACACACGTCGATCCGAATTCATGGTACTCATGGTACTTGGAACTCCAAAAGAAAGCAAAGAGATTTTGTTTCTTGTATCTTGAAGATGCAGATGATGAAACGTGTTTAAGAATAATTTAAAGCAGAACAATGTGCTTCCATTCATCCAGTACCAGAGGAAATGTCTTCAAGAATCAAGAAATAAGGTCCAGATGTAATATATCATGTTTTTCCCGGGAGAAGATAGCTGAGGCCCGACCAACATGAAAAAGAAAATCTATGTCCATTATGCTGGAGAGACTGTAAGCAGCAGAAATATGCAACCTCCTCTATTGATCACTTGAGGTGATTAATGATGGTGGAAATGGAGATATGTCTAATCTACTTTGTTCTGGACAGACCACTGTAAAAGGGTTCCCAGAGTGGCTGGTGGTACAGTAATTCGTCTTTTTCAGACAGAAGTCTCATTTAATCACTCATGAGGTTCTTAATCCCTCTGGGGATTAAAATAGACTTTCTTTTCTAGCTGATCTGCTCAGAGCAAGAGGGAACAGGAGTTACTGGCTTGGGAAAGAATCTGCAGACTCAGGTACAGCACCAAGCCCCGAGGCTGGAGCCAACGTATGGGAAATGATTGCCCTCCAGATCACACCACCACGGAGACAGATTTCACTGACAGCCAGGAAGGAGGCTCGAGAGATCTCATCTCTGCAGGGAAGAAGCCAGACGTGTTACGTATGCCAACGTGTCACGAGTCCGCTTGGATGGGACGGCGTTGTTCTGGACAGAAGGGAAGGTCGATGGAGGACCGCGAGGAGGAAGTGAAAGAACTCGCTGACCCGAGATCACTCTGATTATATACTGTACCACTGTGACTCTAAGACCTGATGTTCCATCTGGATTAAAAACCCACTAGGACTTAAATCAAATGGTCCAGTCCACACGGCTAAGGAGACATCAAAGTGATGATACGGAGAAAAATATCATCCATCTTGACCATGATGAGCAGCCTCCTGCAACGGAGTCTTCAGTCCCTCCTGGTGTTGTTAACTATGTTGAACAGTTTTAGACGCAGCTTTAGGGTCCTACGGGGGGGCCCAACCCTGCATCTGTTGCTGAATAGCCCAGCCACATGCAGATCAGAGTGTTTCCTCCCCTGAAAGATGTTTCTGACTCTAGTTAACAATGTCAGTGTAACATGGAAGTCACAGAGAAATCCAGCAGTGGTTCCTCCAAAACTCCAGGAAGAGAAAACCCCAAACACACCTTCCCTTCACTCTGACTGTGTTTCACTACGTTTTAGAAAGAAAGAATCTTAAAGACATTTCTGACACAACTTATCATCTTAATATGACGCTGTCCTCCTGACTGCATGTCCTCCTGACTACAGGTCCTCATGACTGCATGTCCTCCTGACTGCATGTCCTCCTGACTGCTGCATGTCCTCCTGATGGCTGCATGTCCTCCTGACTACGTGTCTGACTGCTGCATGTCCTCCTGATGGCTGCATGTCCTCCTGACTACGTGTCTGACAGCTGCATGTCCTCCTGACTGCATGTCCTCCTGTCCTGACTATAGCTCCTCCTGACGGCTGCATGTCCTCCTGACAGCTGCATGTCCTCACGTCCTGACTATGGGTCCTCCTGACGGCTGCATGTCCTCCTGGTTGACGTCCTCCTGATTGCTGCATGTCCTCCTGACAGCTGCATGTCCTCCTGACTGCATGTCTTCCTGACACCTTCATGTCCTCTGACTGCTGGATGTCCTCATGACTGCTGCATGTCCTCCTGGCTACTGCATGTCCTCTGGCTGACTGCATGTCCTCCTGACTGCTGCATGTCCTTCTGACTTGGCTGTGTGTCCTCCTGGCTGTATGTCCTCCTGGCTGTATGTCCTCCTGGCTGCTGCATGTCCTCCTGACTGCATGTCCTCCTGACTGCTGCATGTCCTTCTGACTGCTGCGTATCCTCCTGGTGGCTGCATGTCCTCCTGACTGCTGCATGTCCTTCTGACAGCTGTGTGTCCTCCTGGCTGTATGTCCTCCTGGCTGTATGTCCTCCTGGCTGCTGCATGGTCCTCCTGACAGCATGTCCTCCTGACTGCTGCATGTCCTTCTGACTGCTGCATGTCCTCCTGGTGGCTGCATGTCCTCCTGACAGCATGTCCTCCTGACTGCTGCATGTCCTCCTGGTGGCTGCATGTCCTCCTGATGGCTGCATGTCCTCCTGATGGCTGCATGTCCTCCTGACTACATGTCTGACAGCTGAATGTCCGCCTGACTGCTGCATGTCCTTCTGACAGCTGCATGTCCTCATAACTGCATGTCCTCCTGGTTGACGTCCTCCTGACAGCTGCATGTCCTCCTGACTGCTGCATGTCTCCCTGACTGCTGCGTGTCCTCCTGACGGCTGCATGTCCTCACAGACGACTGCATGTCCTCCTGATGGCTGCATGTCCTCCTGACGGCTGCATGTCCTCCTGACTGCATGTCCTCCTGGTTGACGTCCTCCTGACTGCTGCATGTCCTCCTGACAGCTGCATGTCCTCCTGACAGCTGCATGTCCTCCTGATGGCTGCATGTCCTCCTGACAGCTGCATGTCCTCCTGATGGCTGCATGTCCTCCTCCTCCTGGCTGCTGCATGTCCTTCTGACAGCTGTGTGTCCTCCTGGCTGCTGCATGTCCTCCTGATGGCTGCATGTCCTCCTGACTGCTGCATGTCCTCCTGACGGCTGCATGTCCTCCTGACTGCTGCATGTCCTCCTGACGGCTGCATGTCCTTCTGACTGCTGCATGTCCTCCTGATGGCTGCATGTCCTCCTGGCTGCATGTCCACCTGACAGCTGCATGTCCTCCTGACTGCATGTCCTCCCTGACTGCTGCATGTCCTCCTGACAGCTGCATGTCCTCCTGATGGCTGCATGTCCTCCTGACTGCATGTCCTCCTGACAGCTGCGTGTGCTCCTGATGGCTTCATGTTCTCCTGACTACATGTCTGACAGCTGAATGTCCTCCTGACTGCTGCATGTCCTCCTGACGGCTGCATGTCCTTCTGACAGCTGCATGTCCTCATAACTGCATGTCCTCCTGGTTGACGTCCTCCTGACAGCTGCATGTCCTCCTGACAGCTGCATGTCCTCCTGACTGCTGCATGTCCTCCTGACTGCTGCATGTCCTCCTGACTGCTGCGTGTCCTCCTGACTGCTGCATGTCCTTCTGACAGCTGCATGTCCTCCTGACAGCTGCATGTCCTCCTGACTGCTGCATGTCCCCCTGACTGCTGCATGTCCTCCTGACAGCTGCATGTCCACCCGACTGCTGCATGTCCTCCTGACTGCTGCATGTCCTCATAACTGCATGTCCTCCTGACAGCTGCATGTCCTCCTGACAGCTGCATGTCCTCCTGACTGCTGCATGTCCTCCTGACTGCTGCATGTCCTTCTGACTGCTGCATGTCCTCCTGACAGCTGCATGTCCTCCTGACTGCTGCATGTCCACCTGACTGCTGCATGTCCTCCTGACTGCTGCATGTCCTCATAACTGCATGTCCTCCTGACTGCTGCATGTTCTCCTGACTGCTGCATGTCCTTCTGACAGCTGCATGTCCTCCTGACGGCCGCATGTCCTCCTGACAGCTGCATGTTCTCCTGACAGCTGCATGTCCTCCTGACTGCTGCATGTCATCCTGACAGCTGCACGTGTGCACTGTGCACGTGCTGTGTAGCTGGTGTATGTGCAAAAATGATGATGATGGTGACATTTTGTGTTTTCATGGAAAAAAAGATAAGAATAATTTCACATTTTTGTCTACATCAGTTTTCTATTGTCTCGGTGCTTTTTCATCATTTATGACAATAATTACTGATTTTATTTTTACAAAGTGGAGGCGAAGTCGCAGCCGTAGAAAGGATTCAATGAAACATGGAGCCGCTACTGTAAAATGAAAATACACTGCACAGATGAAACCGTGCAAACAAAAAGCCACAAATAAATCCAAACTACAAAGAGAAGGAAAATAACAGAAACAGGGGAGCTAAAGTCCCCACTGAGCTGTGGTCTTACATGAATGTGTCCAAGTCTGAATCTGGGCTGGCAACAATGAAATGGTATGGATCCACAGATCCACGGCCCACTGGGAAAATATCCACACCCTTCTCAGATGATGTCAATATGTTTCCATCAAGCAGTCATTTACGATA
>JALJCO010003374.1:177500-364499 GCA_023101725.1 Atherinomorus stipes | reverse complement strand
GGAGGGCAGACTGGCTGAGGTTAACCAGGTCCGACTAACGAGCTGGTCTAACTAACTAGAACTAGTTATAATGGCATGAAAGGTTAACCAGGACCTACTGACGAGCTGGTGTAACTAGAACTAGTTATCTTAGTTAGAAGTAGTTTGGAGGAGAGGCAGAGCAGATAAACCGGATCATCCAGTTTGTCCCGGTCCCTGAGAAAGTCAGCGGTGTGACGATGAGGCGGTGAAAGACTGAAATCCTCCTAAAATCTTTCTACAAAAGAAGCACGCGAGCTCCAATCCGGTTTAACACCCCCTCCCCTCCTCTCCTACCTGTTGGGTCAAACCCGACATCCTGGTGGCTGTCTGTCAGCTGTGGGGGGCAGAACCGAGCCGACCCGGTCAGGAGCGAGGAGACGGCTCCTCCAGGAGAAACGTGACCGCTTGCTGAAGTTCAGGTCAGCCCACATCGGAACCAGAACTCCCACTGAGGTCCTGGTCCTCCTGCACGGTGCGTGCACGGTGCGTTCACGGTCCCGAGTCTGACCGCAGTTTGAATGAAGTTCAGGTCGGGACTGGAGGCAAGATGACGTCAGCAAGCGGTGATTGGTTCAGCATCAAGACACAAACGTTGCAGGAACCAATTACATCCAGCGCACCTGTCAGGTAGGACGTCACGGTCATACCTGTCCTGGGCAGGTGCGACGTCACAGTCCTACCTGAACAGGTGCAATGCAGACTGGTGCTTTATACAACATGATGCGTTTGCTGAACCTGCTCAATCCTTTTAGCATGTAGAACTTTATTTTATTTTATTTATTTATTTGTTTGTTTATTTATTTTTTACCTTTATTCAAACCAACAACAAATACAAATAAAGGCACGTTTGAATCTATGTACAAGTTTGAATTGGCTTGTGTAGAAGGAAAGTTTCACAGTAACATTAATTACAAACTCAAAGAACACACTCACATACACAAAAAAGAAAGAAAAGAAAAGAAAGAAAATAAAGGAGGAGCTCATTGTGGTTTTTGGTCCTCAAATAAGTCATAAAGATCTCGGGTTTTGAAACCTGTCAAATATCGTAGTGATTTGTGAAAGTTTTAAATCATTTATCTATCCATGAGCAGCGGTTTCACTTTAGTGTATCTGCATTTGTGTGTGTAATGTTTATTTAGAATAATCAATTTTTTAACCAGAAACTCCAAGTTTCTCACTTTTTATCCAAAACTACTGGATCTTTTTTTTTCAATTTCTGAAAAAGTCAGAATTCTGACTTTATTTTCTCGGAATTGTATTTTATTTTTTCTTCATGGTCCCAATCCTCTTCCGTAAACATGCATTGGTTGCATTGGAATATTTTTTTGCTCAAAGCCATCTCTGAAATGCAAGTCAGAAAGTCTGAATCGGTTCACAATGAAAAAAAAATGTTCGGTTGTTTCTATATAAATAAAACAGAAGGTGCATGACTTGTTGTCAAGGTAAAAAATGTAGTTATGTAGTTGATTAGATGGATATATCTCATCCAAAATTATGACATTAATTCATTTGGCTTTTATAATAATAATAATAATAATAATAATAATAATAATACATTTTATTTGAATAATTGTACATTTTATCTATTTTATTTCAAAGCACCGAAGGACACTATAGGCTGACAAAACATTCGGGTAAAATTGGGTAAGAAAAGAAGCCTTTCTTTATCTGTTGAGCTTCTTCTTTCCCAGATTCCTGCTAAACGTAGTTTCTTTAAGTCGCTTTGGGAAAAAATGAGCCATGTACAGACCATAGACTGTAAAATATGGGTACAGACTCGTTGAGAATCTTCGTCCAGACGGCGGCAGGTGCGGCTGCAGTACCGCCCTCCGGCCAGCTGGGGGCGGCCCAGCGCGGCGGCAGCGTGCGGTGACCCCGGCTGTGCGGAGGATAAACAAGCGTGCAAAGCTGCGCTTCTTTCTTATTGTTTGTTGTCGGACTCGCGCTGTGTAAGGAGGGAGAAACTTTTGTCCTACGGAGAAGAGTTTCGGTCTGCGGGACGGTCTTCTGGTCCGGGAGTCAGCATGTCGGCCTCATCGGCGAAAGTCAGCAGGAAGGAGAATTCAAATCACGACGGAGACGAGACCTCCGGTAAGCGGCGGGAATGGCGGTTATTCCGCAGCGCCATTTTCAGGCGGCTGTCCTCGCGCTGCCTCTGGGACCGCTAGGACGGATAAATGTGAGACGGTGAGGGATGGACGGGGGGGGGGGTCCGCGCCTCCGGGCTGCTGCTGGGGTAAAACGCGGTCTTTTCTCTCCGTGGGGCGGCAGCGTGGGGAGCTGGCCTGGTTAGCGGGTCCAGCACCGCGGACCAGGCCGGTGCGGCTCCGGTGGAGCTCCGCGTCGGCTGCATCTGGGATGGTGTTCGGCTGCGGGGGATAGTTGGTGGTGGGGGAGGATGTTGACAGGGACGCGGATGCGGCTGCGCCTGCATCTCGGGAACAGGACCGCGTGCGTGGATCTGAAACGCCGATGTTGTTGTTAGCTGTGCAGCCAAACGTGATCCGACCTGGATCTTCTAGCGGCGGACATGTAAACAAACGTCCCGCTACCCACCAGCGGAGCCGCGGTGGCCGCTGGCTGCAGCCCGGGACCGCGAGCACGGTGGAGCCGGATTAGGACCGGGGTTAGGACTGGGATTATGACCGGGATTATGACCGGGGTTTGGGGCTGGCATGTTTGAGAGGTGAGGATGAATTTAATCCAGGGCGCCTTCAGCTGCAGATGGTTGCTCATTCCGCCACAGATCTGGTCTGTACACCCCCATGAGGGAGGGAGGGGTCTGGTGGTCCCCTAACCATGGCCTTGTCCCAACACCCCCACTAAACCCTGCGGTCCTGTATGAAGTGTGGTAAAAGTGCACATTCAGGGTTGGATGTGCAGGTTACTGCGGGGAAAAGGCAGAACTGGGACAGAGATGTTCCTCCATCACTTCATGTCATTGCCTCCAAACTCAGCTTCATCTTTGTTCCTGGTGACGTCATTTTCACACCGTAACTGAATCAAGTTAATTTAATCTGTTTTTCTGTTCACGGCAAACTAATCGATGCTAAATCGTCACATGGCCCATCGTGATGCATCGCCGGATCTATGAATTGCAAACAACACTAGTTTGGACCCGTCTGCGTTCAGGCCTGTCTGCGTCTGCGTTCAGACACATCTGTGTCTGCGTTTGGACCGGTCTGCGTTCAGGCCTGTCTGCGTCTGCGTTCGGACCAGTCTGCGTCTGCGTTCGGACACATCTGTGTCTAAGTTTGGACCGGTCTGCGTTCGGACCCGTCTGCGTCTGCGTTCGGACCAGTCTGCGTCTGCGTTCGGACACATCTGCGTCTGCGTTCGGACACATCTGCGTCTGCGTTCGGACACATCTGCGTCTGCGTTCCGACACATCTGCGTCTGTGTTTGGACCCGTCTGCGTTCGGACCAGTCTGCGTTCGGACCAGTCTGCGTCTGCGTTCGGACCAGTCTGCGTCTGCGTTCGGACACATCTGCGTCTGTGTTCGGACCAGTCTGCGTCTGCGTTCGGACCAGTCTGCGTCTGCGTTCGGACACATCTGCTTCTGCGTTTGGACACATCTGCGTCTGCGTTTGGACCAGTCTGCGTTCGGACAGTCTGCGTTCAGGCCTGTCTGCGTTCGGACACATCTGCGTCTGCGTTCGGACCCGTCTGCGTCGGCGTTCGGACCAGTCTGCGTCTGCGTTCGGACCAGTCTGCGTCTGCGTTCGGACACATCTGCGTCTGCGTTTGGACCAGTCTGCGTCTGCGTTTGGACCAGTCTGCGTTCGGACACATCTGCGTCTGCGTTTGGACCAGTCTGATTCGGACCAGTCTGCGACTGCGTTCGGACCAGTCTGCGTCTGCTTTCGGGCCGGTCTGCATCTGCGTTCGGGCCAGTCTGCGTCTGCGTTCGGACCAGTCTGCGTTCAGGCCTGTCTGCGTTCGGACACATCTGCGTCTGCGTTCGGACCCGTCTGCGTCTGCGTTCGGACCAGTCTGTGTCTGCGTTCGGACACATCTGCGTCTGCGTTCGGACCAGTCTGCGTCTGCGTTTGGACCAGTCTGCGTCTGCGTTCGGACCAGTCTACGTCTGCGTTCGGACCAGTCTGCGTCTGCATTCGGATAATCTGCGTCTGCGTTCGGACCAGTCTGCGAAAAAAAAAAAAAAAAAAAAAAAAAAAAAAATCTGCTTTCGGACACATCTGCGTCTGCGTTCGGACCAGTCTGCGTCTGCGTTCGGACCAGTCTGCGTCTGCGTTCGGACCAGTCTACGTCTGCGTTTGGACCAGTCTGCGTCTGCATTCGGACACATCTGCGTCTGCGTTCGGACCAGTCTGCGTCTGCTTTCGGACCAGTCTGCGTCTGCTTTCGGACACATCTGCGTCTGCGTTCGGACCAGTCTGCGTCTGCTTTCGGACCAGTCTGCGTCTGCTTTCGGACCAGTCTGCTTCTGCATTCGGACCAGTCTGCTTCTACATTCGGACCAGTCTGCTTCTGCGTTTGGACCAGTCTGCTTCTGCGTTTGGACCAGTCTGCTTCTGCGTTTGGACACATCTGCGTCTGCGTTTGGACACACCTGCGTCTGCGTTTGGACACATCTGCGTTCGGACCAGTCTGCGTCTGCGTTCGGACCAGTCTGTGTCTGCGTTCGGACCAGTCTGCGTCTGCGTTTGGACACATCTGCGTCTGCGTTCGGACCAGTCTGCGTTTGGACCAGTCTGCGTTCGGACCCGTCTGCGTTCGGACCAGTCTGCGTCTGCTTTTGGACCAGTCTGCTTCTGCGTTCGGGCCAGTCTGCTTCTGCATTCAGGCCAGTCTGCGTCTGCGTTCGGACCAGTCTGCGTCTGCGTTCGGACACATCTGCATCTGCGTTCAGACTAGTCTGCGTCTGCGTTCGGACTAGTCTGCGTCTGCGTTCGGACTAGTCTGCGTCTGCGTTCGGACCAGTCTGCGTCTGCGTTCGGACCAGTCTGCTTCTGTGTTCGGGCCAGTCTGCTTCTGCATTCGAACCAGTCTGTGTCTGCTTTCGGACCAGTCTGTGTCTGCGTTCGGACCAGTTTGCGTCTGCGTTCGGACCAGTCTGCCTCTGCGTTCGGGCCAGTCTGCTCCTGCCTTTGGACCATTCTGTGTCTGCTTTCGGACCAGTCTGTGTCTGCTTTCGGACCAGTCTGTGTCTGCGTTCGGACCAGTTTGCGTCTGCGTTCGGACCAGTCTGCGTCTGCTTTCGGACCAGTCTGTGTTCGGGCCAGTCTGCATTCGGACCAGTCTGCGTCTGCCTTTGGACCAGTCAGTGTTCGGACATATCTGCGTCTGCATTTGGACACATCTGCGTCTGCGTTCGGACCAGTCTGCGTCTGCTTTCGGGCCAGTCTGCATCTGCGTTCGGGCCAGTCTGCATCTGCGTTCGGACCAGTCTGCGTCTGCCTTTGGACCAGTCTGCGTCTGCGTTCGGACACGTCTGCGTTCGGACCAGTTTGCGTCTGCGTTTGGACCAGTCTGCGTCTGCGTCCGGGCCAGTCTGCATTCGGACCAGTCTGCGTCTGCCTTTGGACCAGTCTGTGTTTGGACACATCTGCGTCTGCATTTGGACACGCCTGCGTTCGGACCAGTTTGCGTCTGCTTTCGGGCCAGTCTGCATCTGCGTTCGGGCCAGTCTGCGTCTGCGTTCGGGCCAGTCTGCGTTCGGACCAGTCTGCGTTCGGACCAGTTTGCGTCTGCGTTCGGACCAGTCTGCGTCTGCTTTCAGACCAGTCTGCGTCTGCTTTCAGACCAGTCTGCGTCTGCGTGCGGGCCAGTCTGCGTTCTGACCAGTCTGCGTCTGCCTTTGGACCAGTCTGTGTTCGGACACATCTGCGTCTGCATTTGGACACATCTGCATCTGCGTATGGACCAGTCTGCGTCTGCTTTCGGGCCGGTCTGCATCTGCGTTCGGGCCAGTCTGCGTCTGCGTTCGGACCAGTCTGCGTCTGCCTTTGGACCAGTCTGCGGCTGCCTTTGGACCAGTCTGTGTTTGGACACATCTGCGTCTGCATTTGGACACATCTGCGTCTGCGTTCGGACCAGTCTGCGTCTGCCTTTGGACCAGTCTGCGTCTGCCTTTGGACCAGTCTGTGTTTGGACACATCTGCGTCTGCATTTGGACACATCTGCGTCTGCATTCGGACCAGTCTGCGTCTGCGTTCGGACCAGTCTGCGTCTGCCTTTGGACCAGTCTGCGTCTGCCTTTGGACCAGTCTGTATTGGACACATCTGCGTCTGCATTTGGACACATCTGCGTCTGCGTTCGGACCAGTCTGCGTCTGCCTTTGGACCAGTCTGTGTTTGGACACATCTGCGTCTGCATTTGGACACATCTGCGTCTGTGTTCGGACCAGTCTGCGTCTGCCTTTGGACCAGTCTGCGTCTGCCTTTGGACCAGTCTGTGTTTGGACACATCTGCGTCTGCGTTCGGACCAGTCTGCGTCTGCGTTCGGACCAGTCTGCGTCTGCCTTTGGACCAGTCTGCGTCTGCCTTTGGACCAGTCTGTGTTTGGACACATCTGCGTCTGCATTTGGACACATCTGCGTCTGCGTTCGGACCAGTCTGCGTCTGCCTTTGGACCAGTCTGCGTCTGCCTTTGGACCAGTCTGTGTTTGGACACATCTGCGTCTGCATTTGGACACATCTGCGCCTGCGTTTGGACCAGTCTGTGTTTGGACACATCTGCGTCTGCATTTGGACACATCTGCGTCTGCTTTCGGACCAGTCTGCGTCTGCCTTTGGACCAGTCTGCGTCTGCCTTTGGACCAGTCTGTGTTCGGACACATCTGCGTCTGCATTTGGACACATTTGCGTCTGAGTTCGGACCAGTCTGCGTCTGCCTTTGGACCAGTCTGTGTTCGGACACATCTGCGTCTGCGTTCGGACCAGTCTGCATCTGCGTTCAGACCAGTCTGCGTCTGCATTTGGACACATCTGCGTCTGCTTTCGGACCAGTCTGCGTCTGCGTTTGGACCCATCTGCGACTGCGCCTTCAGTCTACCTGTCCACTCCCACGGCTTCATCTTCGTCTCTACTTGCTTCAGTCTCATTTTTGCCACGTTCACTCTTGTCTGCACCTCGTCTTTGATGAAGACCTTGTGTTGTCTCTCTCCAGAGAAGGAGCAGCAGGAAGCAATCGAACACATCGATGAAGTACAGAATGAAATTGACAGGTGAGTTTGGACGCCTGTGGGGAACTGCAGACCGTGGTGTCTGGTCCATGTTTGACAGGTCTTCTGTTCTTCTCGTTTCTCTCCACCAGACTTAATGAACAGGCTAGTGAAGAAATTTTAAAAGTAGAGCAGAAGTACAACAAATTACGCCAGCCATTCTTTCAGAAGAGGTCAGAACTTATAGCCAAAATCCCAAACTTCTGGGTCACAACATTCGTCAACCATCCACAAGGTAATGATCCAGGATCAGTTTCCACTTGACACTTTTACAGGAATGAAATCACAAAGCTAACTCAGTGTGTGTGTGTGTGTGTGTGTGTGTGTCAGTTTCAGCTCTTCTGGGGGAGGAGGATGAGGAGGCACTACATTACTTGTCGCGGGTGGAGGTCACAGAGTTTGAAGATATAAAGTCTGGATACAGAATAGATTTTGTGGGTGTTTGATCTCAGGTTGCCGTTGACGCTGAACGTGGGGAACATCTCTGACACACTCCTCTGTGTTTGCAGTATTTTGATGAGAATCCATACTTTGAGAACAAAGTCCTCTCCAAAGAGTTTAACGTAAACGAGAGCGGAGACCCCGTTTCCAAATCCACGGAGATCAAATGGAAAGCTGGAAAGGTCTGGAAATGTCTCTTACTCCTGATACCTGAGATATATATATATATAGTGTGTGTATATACTGTATGTGTGTGTGTGTGTGTGTGTGTGTGTATATATATATATATATATATATATATACATACATACATAAATCATATGAAATAATTCTATTAAAAAATTTGAATATCCTGAAATTTCCGGGGCGACAGTGGCTCAGGTGGGAGAGCAGGTCGGCCAATGATTGGAGGATCGGCGGTTCGAATCCCGATCCCCGAGCCATATGTCATT
This sequence comes from Atherinomorus stipes, assembly GCA_023101725.1. Lineage (NCBI taxonomy): Eukaryota > Metazoa > Chordata > Actinopteri > Atheriniformes > Atherinidae > Atherinomorus > Atherinomorus stipes. The sequence goes on along the minus strand of JALJCO010003374.1, from coordinate 356,396 downwards.
GTGTCCTTGGGCAAGACACTTAACCCCCCTTGCCTTGTATGAATGTGTGTGAATGTTCCGGTGGTGGTGGGAGGGGCCGTAGGCGCGAAATGGCAGCCACGCTTCCATCAGTCTGCCCCAGGTCAGCTGTGGCTACATACATAGCACCATCACCACGTATGAATGAGGAGTGAATGAATAATGGACCAACTGTGAGCGCTTTGAGTTCCTTGAAAAGGGAGGAAAAAAAGCACGATATAAATCTAATCCATTATTATTATTTTTGTTTATTTCTGTAATTCAACTTAAAAAGGTGCAATTTACATATTGTGTAGATAAATAATATGCAAATCAATGTATTTCAAGCTTTGATTTGTTTGGATGTTGCTGATCAGAAGAAGCAGCTTAAGAAAACCTCAAATTCTAAAACTCAAAAAATTAGAAAATTGCATGAAATTAAATTTAAAAGGACTTTAAATAATATCAGATAAAATATTCGTCCTCCTGCAGTAAAACCTTACATGTGTACTTAGTACTTGGTTTGGTCCTTTTGCATGAATGAATCCTTAGCCCGGCGTGGCATGGATGCTAGCAGCTTTAACCCGGCGTGGCATGGATGTTACCAGCTTTAACCCGCCGTGGCATGGATGCTAGCAGCTTTAACCTGCCGTGGCATGGATGCTAGCAGCTTTAACCCGCCGTGGCATGGATGCTAGCAGCTTTAACCCGCCGTGGCATGGATGCTAGCAGCTTTAACCCGGCGTGGCATGGATGCTAGCAGCTTTAACCCGGCGTGGCATGGATGCTAGCAGCTTTAACCCGGCGTGGCATGGATGCTAGCAGCTTTAACCCGGCGTGGCATGGATGCTACCAGCTTTAACCCGCCGTGGCATGGATGCTAGCAGCTTTAACCCGGCGTGGCATGAATGCTAGCAGCTTTAACCCGGTGTGGCATGGATGCTACCAGCTTTAACCCGCCGTGGCATGGATGCTAGCAGCTTTAACCCGGCGTGGCATGGATGCTAGCAGCTTTAACCCGGCGTGGCATGGATGCTACCAGCTTTAACCCGGCGTGGCATGGATGCTAGCAGCTTTAACCCGGCGTGGCATGGATGCTAGCAGCTTTAACCCGGCGTGGCATGGATGCTAGCAGCTTTAACCCGGCGTGGCATGGATGCTAGCAGCTTTAACCCGCCGTGGCATGGATGCTAGCAGCTTTAACCCGGCGTGGCATGAATGCTAGCAGCTTTAACCCGGTGTGGCATGGATGCTACCAGCTTTAACCCGCCGTGGCATGGATGCTAGCAGCTTTAACCCGGCGTGGCATGGATGCTAGCAGCTTTAACCCGGCGTGGCATGGATGCTAGCAGCTTTAACCCGGCGTGGCATGGATGCTACCAGCTTTAACCCGGCGTGGCATGGATGCTAGCAGCTTGTGGCATATCTCAGCTGTTATGGAGACCAACATGCTTCCATCACAGCCTTGAGCTCTTCTTTATTGTTTGCTCTCTTCCCGTTCAGCTTTCTCTGACGATGTCCCACATGTTTTCAATGGGGTTCAGGTCAGGTGGGTTTGCGGGCCAATCCAGCATGGTGATCCATGGTTGTTGAAGCAGGATTTGGTAGTTTTGGCAGTGTGGGCAGGTGCCAAGTCCTGCTGGAAGATGAAGTCTGCATCCCCATACAGCTGGTCCACTGAAGCAAGCATGAAGGTCTCCAAAATGTCCTGGTAGACGGCTGCATTGATGCTGGACTTGATGAAGCACACAGGTCCATCCCTTATGAAGTCCTCCACACTTTCCTGACCATCTTCTCCAGGCTGCTGTCAGCCCTCCGGCTTCTACACCGTTTTCTTCCACACTTCTTCCTTCCACTTAACTGTCCATTAATGTGCTTTGAGACACTCTGAGAACATCCAGCTTCTTTTCTATCACTTTTTGTGTCTTTCCACCTTGTGCAGGGAGTCAGTAGCTGTGTTTACATGGCAAAATTTTGATCCGATCAAACACCAATCAGAATAAAAATGTGCCATGTAAACATGTCAGCTGATCCAATCGGCCTTGATCGAAAAGAATTTCCAATCCGATCGAGAGGGATGGTTTAAACCTTTTTACGATCCAATCAGCAGAAAAAAACGCTGTCATTCCGATCATTTCTGTGGAATTTTGTCTCTGCACATGCTTGAACCACGTGGGGGTTGCGTGACGTAGCAGATTCAGGAAGAAGGCGGAAGCAAAACACAACAGGACTTTGCTGGGAAACCCCAGACAGCAAAGGACAGCGCCGCGGATCTGCAGCAGCTGCGCTGTTCGGCTCGGATCTGCCTTGCAGAGTCATGTAGGAGTCCGCTTGCACAGTGGGATGGATCCGCTGATGATCCGCGTTCTGACTGGAAACTCTGATGTTAGGCGAAGCAAAGGCAGACCTAAAGCTGCACCTTTTCCCGGATCCATTCATGATCATGTGCTTCAGCCGCGGGTCCAGTATGGACCCGTTATATGGCTGTGTTTTTATTTAAATCTCCACTGAAAGAGGTAATGATTATTGAGCATTTCAACAGTCAAAAAATGATACATTTAATAAGAAAACTCCTCTTCTTACGATCCAGGAGCCATTGTAATGCTTTTGACATGCTCAAAAATATCTGTCCATTAGGGCTGCACAATTAATCGTTAAAAGATCGTGATCTCAATTCACACATACATGCAATCTCAATTCTACCCACAACAATTCTGAAACATTTTTAATCATGAGCTTATCACAAATAAGTTTCCATTTTTCCCAGATTTTTTCAAGCGCCCTCAAATGCAACACTGCCGTTGCCTCCCCACCCCCTAACCAATGTTAAAGAATTACAACTATGCATCTGCCAAAGAAATGCTCCAACAAAGCTCTTGTGCAAACACATGCTTTATTTTGAATTAACTTTTGAATAGGTTGTTTTGTTTGTTTTGTTAAAGTTTATTTGTGCAATAAATACTTTTAGGGAAAAAAAAATTGTTTCAGAGAATCGTGATCTTAATTTTAAGCAAAAAAATCACGATTCACATTTTTACCAGAATCGTGCAGCCCTACTGTCCATCAAGTAAATAGAACCGATCGGATCACTTTTTCACTGTCCATGTAAACATGTCAGCTGGACGCTCCGATCGAAAAAAAGATTTCAATCGGATAGATCAACTATTTGTCCATGTAAACGTAGCTAGTGATGGTTTTCTGCACAACTGTCAGATCAGCATCTTCCCCATGATTGTGAATTCTTCTAAACCAACACAGACTTTTTAAAGGCTCAGGGTACTTATGGAGGTGTTTGGATTACTGACCTTATTAGAATGTGACACTCTGAACCTACAATACTGGAGCTTTTCACACTATTCTCATTTTTGGAGTTTTTGAATTTAACGTTTTCTTAAGCTGCAACTTCTAATCAGCAACATCCAAACAAACAAAAGCTTGAAATATATTGATTTGCATGTTATTTATCTATACAATATGTAAATTGCAACTTTAAAGTTGAATCACAGAAATACATGAACTTTTTCAGGATATTCTCATTTTTTGGATAGTACTGTGTATATATACACATACACACATATATATACATATGTATATGTATGTATATATATATATATATATATATATATATATATATACATACATACATATACAATGTATTTGGTGTGTGTGTGTGTATATATTTCATCTAGTGGGAGGGGGGCGGGTGTGTTCCTGGTATTTTTGGGGTCTGGCTGGTGTGGAGAGGTTACGGTTTTTTATCTAGTCATCTTTAAACCTGATGTGACTCCTCAGGATCTGACGAAGCGTTCGGGTCAAACTCCAAACAAAGCGGCGAAGAAAAGGCAGCACGAGGAGCCGGAGAGCTTCTTCACCTGGTTCACCGACCACTCGGACGCAGGAGCCGACGAGCTGGGGGAGGTCATCAAAGACGACATCTGGCCCAACCCTCTGCAGTACTACCTGGTAGGATTACTGCCCCCCCAGTACTCCTGTTTACCACAACATCTCGGGTTCTGCTGGACTTCTCCAGACCGGGACTCTGTGCAGTTCTGGTCCTGATCCAGACTCTGAGCTCTAACCTCCTGGATGTGTTCAGGTCCCAGACATGGAGGACGAGGAGGGGGATGGAGATGATGATGAAGACGATGAGGAGGAAGGCCTGGAGGACATTGACGAGGGTGAAGAAGATGAGGGTGAAGATGAGGATGGTGAAGATGGGGAGGTGAGGATGCGGGTCCTGGGCGTGTAGAGAGTCTTGATGCTGTTGTAACAGGGTTCCTGGGGGTCCTTGAAAAGTCTTAAATTTAAATCCTGGAAATAAAGGTCTTAAGATTTTTAATTTGCTCCTCTCTGTGGCAACGTTACTCCTTTCTGTTGCTCCTCTCTGGCAGGGATGCTCCCCGACGGCAGCATCTCTGTTTCCTCTGCGTGGTTTTCCTGTCAGTTACGGGTTAGTTTGATTCTGCCTCATACGAGCCGCCGGAGTCCTGCAGCAGCTCAGAGCTGTATGATGCAGCATCACCGGGCAGGACGGGGTTAAATGTAACACAGCAGCTCAGAGCTGGATGATGCAGCATCACCGGGCAGGACGGGGTTAAATGTAACACAGCAGCAGCTCAGAGCTGCATGATGCAGCATCACCGGGCAGGACGGGGTTAAATGTAACACAGCAGCTCAGAGCTGGATGATGCAGCATCACCGGGCAGGACGGGGTTAAATGTAACACAGCAGCTCAGAGCTGCATGATGCAGCATCACCGGGCAGGACGGGGTTAAATGTAACACAGCAGCTCAGAGCTGGATGATGCAGCATCACCGGGCAGGACGGGGTTAAATGTAACGCAGCAGCAGCTCAGAGCTGGATGATGCAGCATCACCGGGCAGGACAGGGTTAAATGTAACACAGCAGCTCAGAGCTGCATGATGCAGCATCACCGGGCAGGACGGGGTTAAATGTAACACAGCAGCAGCTCAGAGCTGCATGATGCAGCATCACCGGGCAGGACGGGGGTTAAATGTAACACAGCAGCTCAGAGCTGCATGATGCAGCATCACCGGGCAGGACGGGGTTAAATGTAACGCAGCTGCTCAGAGCTGGATGATGCAGCATCACCGGGCAGGACGGGGTTAAATGTAACACAGCAGCTCAGAGCTGGATGATGCAGCATCACCGGGCAGGACGGGGTTAAATGTAACACAGCAGCAGCTCAGAGCTGGATGATGCAGCATCACCGGGCAGGACGGGGTTAAATGTAACACAGCAGCAGCTCAGAGCTGGATGATGCAGCATCACCGGGCAGGACGGGGTTAAATGTAACACAGCAGCAGCTCAGAGCTGCATGATGCAGCTTCACCGGGCAGGACGGGGTTAAATGTAACACAGCAGCTCAGAGCTGCATGATGCAGCATCACCGGGCAGGACGGGGTTAAATGTAACGCAGCAGCAGCTCAGAGCTGCATGATGCAGCATCACCGGGCAGGACGGGGTTAAATGTAACACAGCAGCAGCTCAGAGCTGCATGATGCAGCATCACCGGGCAGGACGGGGTTAAATGTAACACAGCAGCAGCTCAGAGCTGGATGATGCAGCATCACCGGGCAGGACGGGGTTAAATGTAACGCAGCAGCAGCTCAGAGCTGGATGATGCAGCATCACCGGGCAGGACGGGGTTAAATGTAACGCAGCAGCAGATCAGAGCTGGTTGATGCAGCATCACCGGGCAGGACGGGGTTAAATGTAACACAGCAGCTCAGAGCTGGATGATGCAGCATCACCGGGCAGGACGGGGTTAAATGTAACACAGCAGCTCAGAGCTGGATGATGCAGCATCACCGGGCAGGACGGGGTTAAATGTAACACAGCAGCAGCTCAGAGCTGGATGATGCAGCATCACCGGGCAGGACGGGGTTAAATGTAACGCAGCAGCAGCTCAGAGCTGCATGATGCAGCATCACCGGGCAGGACGGGGTTAAATGTAACACAGCAGCAGCTCAGAGCTGCATGATGCAGCATCACCGGGCAGGACGGGGTTAAATGTAACACAGCAGCTCAGAGCTGCATGATGCAGCATCACCGGGCAGGACGGGGTTAAATGTAACACAGCAGCTCAGAGCTGCATGATGCAGCATCACCGGGCAGGACGGGGTTAAATGTAACACAGCAGATCAGAGCTGGATGATGCAGCATCACCGGGCAGGACGGGGTTAAATGTAACACAGCAGCAGCTCAGAGCTGGATGATGCTGCATCACCGGGCAGGACGGGGTTAAATGTAACGCAGCAGCAGCTCAGAGCTGGATGATGCAGCATCACCGGGCAGGACGGGGTTAAATGTAACGCAGCAGCTCAGAGCTGGATGATGCAGCATCACCGGGCAGGACGGGGTTAAATGTAACGCAGCAGCTCAGAGCTGGATAATGCAGCATCACCGGGCAGGACGGGGTTAAATGTAACACAGCAGCAGATCAGAGCTGGATGATGCAGCATCACCGGGCAGGACGGGGTTAAATGTAACACAGCAGCTCAGAGCTGGATGATGCAGCATCACCGGGCAGGACGGGGTTAAATGTAACACAGCAGCAGCTCAGAGCTGCATGATGCAGCATCACCGGGCAGGACGGGGTTAAATGTAACACAGCAGCAGATCAGAGCTGGATGATGCAGCATCACCGGGCAGGACGGGGTTAAATGTAACACAGCAGCTCAGAGCTGGATGATGCAGCATCACCGGGCAGGACGGGGTTAAATGTAACACAGCAGCTCAGAGCTGGATGATGCAGCATCACCGGGCAGGACGGGGTTAAATGTAACGCAGCAGCTCAGAGCTGGATGATGCAGCATCACCGGGCAGGACGGGGTTAAATGTAACGCAGCAGCAGCTCAGAGCTGGATGATGCAGCATCACCGGGCAGGACGGGGTTAAATGTAACACAGCAGCTCAGAGCTGGATGATGCAGCATCACCGGGCAGGACGGGGTTAAATGTAACGCAGCAGCTCAGAGCTGGATGATGCAGCATCACCGGGCAGGACGGGGTTAAATGTAACGCAGCAGCTCAGAGCTGGATGATGCAGCATCACCGGGCAGGACGGGGTTAAATGTAACACAGCAGCTCAGAGCTGGATGATGCAGCATCACCGGGCAGGACGGGGTTAAATGTAACACAGCAGCAGCTCAGAGCTGGATGATGCAGCATCACCGGGCAGGACGGGGTTAAATGTAACACAGCAGCAGCTCAGAGCTGGATGATGCAGCATCACCGGGCAGGACAGGGTTAAATGTAACACAGCAGCTCAGAGCTGGATGATGCAGCATCACCGGGCAGGACGGGGGTTAAATGTAACGCAGCAGATCAGAGCTGGATGATGCAGCATCACCGGGCAGGACGGGGTTAAATGTAACACAGCAGCTCAGAGCTGGATGATGCAGCATCACCGGGCAGGACGGGGTTAAATGTAACACAGCAGCAGCTCAGAGCTGCATGATGCAGCATCACCGGGCAGGACGGGGTTAAATGTAACACAGCAGCTCAGAGCTGCATGATGCAGCATCACCGGGCAGGACGGGGTTAAATGTAACACAGCAGCTCAGAGCTGCATGATGCAGCATCACCGGGCAGGACGGGGTTAAATGTAACACAGCAGCTCAGAGCTGGATGATGCAGCATCACCGGGCAGGACGGGGTTAAATGTAACACAGCAGCTCAGAGCTGGATGATGCAGCATCAACGGGCAGGACGGGGTTAAATGTAACACAGCAGCAGCTCAGAGCTGCATGATGCAGCATCACCGGGCAGGACGGGGTTAAATGTAACACAGCAGCTCAGAGCTGGATAATGCAGCATCACCGGGCAGGACGGGGTTAAATGTAACACAGCAGCTCAGAGCTGGATGATGCAGCATCACTGGGCAGGACGGGGTTAAATGTAACACAGCAGCTCAGAGCTGGATGATGCAGCATCACCGGGCAGGACGGGGTTAAATGTAACACAGCAGCAGCAGCTCAGAGCTGGATGATGCAGCATCACCGGGCAGGACGGGGTTAAATGTAACACAGCAGCAGCTCAGAGCTGCATGATGCAGCATCACTGGGCAGGACGGGGTTAAATGTAACGCAGCAGCAGCTCAGAGCTGGATGATGCAGCATCACCGGGCAGGACGGGGTTAAATGTAACGCAGCAGCTCAGAGCTGGATGATGCAGCATCACCGGGCAGGACGGGGTTAAATGTAACGCAGCAGCTCAGAGCTGGATGATGCAGCATCACCGGGCAGGACGGGGTTAAATGTAAAGCAGCAGCTCAGAGCTGGATGATGCAGCATCACCGGGCAGGACGGGGTTAAATGTAACGCAGCAGCAGCTCAGAGCTGCATGATGCAGCATCACCGGGCAGGACGGGGTTAAATGTAACACAGCAGCAGCTCAGAGCTGCATGATGCAGCATCACCGGGCAGGACGGGGGTTAAATGTAACACAGCAGCAGCTCAGAGCTGCATGATGCAGCATCACCGGGCAGGACGGGGTTAAATGTAACACAGCAGCTCAGAGCTGCATGATGCAGCATCACCGGGCAGGACGGGGTTAAATGTAACACAGCAGCTCAGAGCTGCATGATGCAGCATCACCGGGCAGGACGGGGTTAAATGTAACGCAGCAGCAGCTCAGAGCTGGATGATGCAGCATCACCGGGCAGGACGGGGTTAAATGTAACACAGCAGCTCAGAGCTGGATGATGCAGCATCACCGGGCAGGACGGGGTTAAATGTAACGCAGCAGCAGCTCAGAGCTGGATGATGCAGCATCACCGGGCAGGACGGGGTTAAATGTAACGCAGCAGCTCAGAGCTGGATGATGCAGCATCACCGGGCAGGACGGGGTTAAATGTAACACAGCAGCTCAGAGCTGGATGATGCAGCATCACCGGGCAGGACGGGGTTAAATGTAACACAGCAGCTCAGAGCTGGATGATGCAGCATCACCGGGCAGGACGGGGTTAAATGTAACGCAGCAGCTCAGAGCTGGATGATGCAGCATCACCGGGCAGGACGGGGTTAAATGTAACGCAGCAGCTCAGAGCTGGATGATGCAGCATCACCGGGCAGGACGGGGTTAAATGTAACACAGCAGCTCAGAGCTGGATGATGCAGCATCACCGGGCAGGACGGGGTTAAATGTAACACAGCAGCTCAGAGCTGCATGATGCAGCATCACCGGGCAGGACGGGGTTAAATGTAACGCAGCAGCAGCTCAGAGCTGCATGATGCAGCATCACCGGGCAGGACGGGGTTAAATGTAACACAGCAGCTCAGAGCTGGATGATGCAGCATCACCGGGCAGGACGGGGTTAAATGTAACACAGCAGCTCAGAGCTGGATGATGCAGCATCACCGGGCAGGACGGGGTTAAATGTAACACAGCAGCTCAGAGCTGGATGATGCAGCATCACCGGGCAGGACGGGGTTAAATGTAACACAGCAGCTCAGAGCTGCATGATGCAGCATCACCGGGCAGGACGGGGTTAAATGTAACACAGCAGCAGCTCAGAGCTGGATGATGCAGCATCACCGGGCAGGACGGGGTTAAATGTAACACAGCAGCTCAGAGCTGGATGATGCAGCGTCACCGGGCAGGACGGGGTTAAATGTAACGCAGCAGCAGATCAGAGCTGGATGATGCAGCATCACCGGGCAGGACGGGGTTAAATGTAACACAGCAGCAGCTCAGAGCTGGATGATGCAGCATCACCGGGCAGGACGGGGTTAAATGTACCACAGCAGCAGCTCAGAGCTGCATGATGCAGCATCACCGGGCAGGACGGGGTTAAATGTAACACAGCAGCAGCTCAGAGCTGGATGATGCAGCATCACCGGGCAGGACGGGGTTAAATGTAACGCAGCAGCAGCTCAGAGCTGGATGATGCAGCATCACCGGGCAGGACGGGGTTAAATGTAACACAGCAGCTCAGAGCTGCATGATGCAGCATCACCGGGCAGGACGGGGTTAAATGTAACACAGCAGCTCAGAGCTGTATGATGCAGCATCACCGGGCAGGACGGGGTTAAATGTAACACAGCAGCTCAGAGCTGTATGATGCAGCATCACCGGGCAGGACGGGGTTAAATGTAACACAGCAGCTCAGAGCTGCATGATGCAGCATCACCGGGCAGGACGGGGTTAAATGTAACACAGCAGCTCAGAGCTGCATGATGCAGCATCACCGGGCAGGACGGGGTTAAATGTAACACAGCAGCAGCTCAGAGCTGTATGATGCAGCATCACCGGGCAGGACGGGGTTAAATGTAACACAGCAGCAGCTCAGAGCTGGATGATGCAGCATCACCGGGCAGGACGGGGTTAAATGTAACGCAGCAGCAGCTCAGAGCTGGATGATGCAGCATCACCGGGCAGGACGGGGTTAAATGTAACACAGCAGCAGCTCAGAGCTGGATGATGCAGCATCACCGGGCAGGACGGGGTTAAATGTAACACAGCAGCTCAGAGCTGGATGATGCAGCATCACCGGGCAGGACGGGGTTAAATGTAACGCAGCAGCTCAGAGCTGGATGATGCAGCATCACCGGGCAGGACGGGGTTAAATGTAACGCAGCAGATCAGAGCTGCATGATGCAGCATCACCGGGCAGGACGGGGTTAAATGTAACACAGCAGCTCAGAGCTGGATGATGCAGCATCACCGGGCAGGACGGGGTTAAATGTAACACAGCAGCTCAGAGCTGCATGATGCAGCATCACCGGGCAGGACGGGGTTAAATGTAACACAGCAGCAGCTCAGAGCTGGATGATGCAGCATCACCGGGCAGGACGGGGTTAAATGTAACACAGCAGCAGATCAGAGCTGGATGATGCAGCATCACCGGGCAGGACGGGGTTAAATGTAACACAGCAGCAGCTCAGAGCTGGATGATGCAGCATCACCGGGCAGGACGGGGTTAAATGTAACGCAGCAGCAGATCAGAGCTGTATGATGCAGCATCACCGGGCAGGACGGGGTTAAATGTAACGCAGCAGCAGCTCAGAGCTGTATGATGCAGCATCACCGGGCAGGACGGGGTTAAATGTAACGCAGCAGCTCAGAGCTGGATGATGCAGCATCACCGGGCAGGACGGGGTTAAATGTAACGCAGCAGCAGCTCAGAGCTGGATGATGCAGCATCACCGGGCAGGACGGGGTTAAATGTAACACAGCAGCTCAGAGCTGGATGATGCAGCATCACCGGGCAGGACGGGGTTAAATGTAACACAGCAGCTCAGAGCTGGATGATGCAGCATCACCGGGCAGGACGGGGTTAAATGTAACGCAGCAGCAGCTCAGAGCTGGATGATGCAGCATCACCGGGCAGGACGGGGTTAAATGTAACACAGCAGCAGCTCAGAGCTGGATGATGCAGCATCACCGGGCAGGACGGGGTTAAATGTACCACAGCAGCAGCTCAGAGCTGGATGATGCAGCATCACCGGGCAGGACGGGGTTAAATGTAACACAGCAGCAGCTCAGAGCTGGATGATGCAGCATCACCGGGCAGGACGGGGTTAAATGTAACACAGCAGATCAGAGCTGTATGATGCAGCTCACCGGGCAGGACGGGGAAATGTAACGCAGCAGCTCAGAGCTGTATGATGCAGCATCACCGGGCAGGACGGGGTTAAATGTAACACAGCAGCTCAGAGCTGGATGATGCAGCATCACCGGGCAGGACGGGGTTAAATGTAACACAGCAGCAGCTCAGAGCTGCATGATGCAGCATCACCGGGCAGGACGGGGTTAAATGTAACACAGCAGCAGCTCAGAGCTGGATGATGCAGCATCACCGGGCAGGACGGGGTTAAATGTAACACAGCAGCTCAGAGCTGGATGATGCAGCATCACCGGGCAGGACGGGGTTAAATGTAACACAGCAGCTCAGAGCTGGATGATGCAGCATCCCGGGCAGGACGGGGTTAAATGTAACACAGCAGCTCAGAGCTGATGATGCAGCATCACCGGGCAGGACGGGGTTAAATGTAACACAGCAGCAGCTCAGAGCTGCATATGCAGCATCACCGGGCAGGACGGGGTTAAATGTAACACAGCAGCAGATCAGAGCTGGATGATGCAGCATCACCGGGCAGGACGGGGTTAAATGTAACACAGCAGCTCAGAGCTGTATGATGCAGCATCACCGGCAGGACGGGGTTAAATGTAACACAGCAGCTCAGAGCTGGATGATGCAGCATCCCGGGCAGGACGGGGTTAAATGTAACACAGCAGCTCAGAGCTGCATATGCAGCATCACCGGCAGGACGGGGTTAAATGTAACACAGCAGCTCAGAGCTGGATGATGCAGCATCACCGGGCAGGACGGGGTTAAATGTAACGCAGCAGCAGCTCAGAGCTGGATGATGCTGCATCACCGGGCAGGACGGGGTTAAATGTAACGCAGCAGCTCAGAGCTGGATGATGCAGCATCACCGGGCAGGACGGGGTTAAATGTAACGCAGCAGCTCAGAGCTGGATGATGCAGCATCACCGGGCAGGACGGGGTTAAATGTAACACAGCAGCTCAGAGCTGCATGATGCAGCATCACCGGGCAGGACGGGGTTAAATGTAACACAGCAGCTCAGAGCTGCATGATGCAGCATCACCGGGCAGGACGGGGTTAAATGTAACACAGCAGCTGTTCATCCAGACGGTTTAAGGGTACCGGTGCAGTGTGTGCACCAGTTTGGCTGCTGCTGCTGCTGCTGCTGCTGCTGCTGCTGCTGCTGCTGCTGCTGTGTGACGCGACCGGCTCGGACAGGAATAACTGTTGGTTGGCGTGTGTTTGCCGTCACATAACTGGTAAAACCGAAGCACACGTTACATGATGTTGTTTCACAGTCTAACATCAACGGTGTCGGTTTCATTTGCTGTCCAGCAGAGAACCGCACGTTCCCATGATTCAGAGAAATAACCCGATAGTTTCGTTTGTGTCCACAGACTTTCACAGATGATCAGTTCCTCATCAGTTTGGTGTTAGTTGGTGTACAAATGAAGGCTACACGTCATCTTTAAAGAATGTAATTGATTAGAGGAGGTGTCATAAAGTAAAATAAGAATAAATAAAAGGAAAAAATATAACAAATGTGACGCCTCCTGATCCCCAATTCCACCTTCAAGCTATGGTTTGATCAGGCTTGTGTGTTTAATCTCTGACAAAGTCCTTAAAAATTACAGTTAAAAGGATACGTTTCTTTTTTTTTCAACCTGGACCTTATTTCTAGGAGTTCATACGTGGATTTACTCACAGGTAAAGTTTCTGCATCACTTTGAGTCCTTCTGAAGATGTTACGCTGAGTCTTCTTTCGGTGTTCCTCCAGTAAAACAGTGGAGACGGGGCAGCCTCTATCAGACATTATCTGCAGCAGAACTCCTCCATCTCATCAATACTTTCAGTAGAATGAAGGAATGAACGAGTACTACGGTCCTGTGAGTCCAGATTCATCTTTCCGTTAGTTATCAGGGTTCTACACACTTTTCAGGGCCGCGTGTTCATGATGCGCTTCCATAGTACAGCTGAGACGATCAGCTGCTACCCAGACAACAAAAACACAATCAGAGAAACTCTGAACTCACAGGACAATAGTACTCATTCATTAATTCAACTTAAAGAATTGGTGAAAATCAGAGTTTTACTGCAGATAATGTCTGATAGGCTGTCCCGTCTCCGCCATGATACTGGAGGAACACCGAAGGACGACTCAGCGTAAAATCTTCTGAAGGACTCAAAGTGATGCAGAAACTTTACCAGTGAGTAAATGCACGTATGAACTCGTAGAAACAAGGTCCAGGTTGATAAAAAGAAAGTCTTTTTATAAAAAAAATATTTATATTATATATATAATAAATAAATATATATATATTATATATTTTTTTATATATATATATATTATCATTTAACCTTTATCCTTTGATATATATATATATATGTAATATACACACACACAGTACTACCCAAAAAATAATCCTGAAAAAGTTAATGTATTTCCTGTAATTCAACTTAAAAGTTGCAACTTACAAATTGTATAGATAAAGGCTTGACATATATTGATTTGCATGTTATTTATTTGTTTGGATGTTGCTAATTAGAAGTTGCACTTAATGAAAACCTCAAATTGTAACACTCAAAAAATGAGAATATTGTGAAAAGCTCCAGTATTGTAGGTACAGAGTGTCACATTCTAATCAGATAAGTAATCCAAAACACCTCCATAAGTACCCTGAGCCTTTAAAAAGTCTGAATTCTTCTAAACCAAGACACAATCATGGGGAAGATGCTGATCTGACAGTTGTGCAGAAAACCATCATTGACTCCCCTGATTTTGGGGTCTTCAATTTTTTGGGGTGAGATCTTAAAGGTGTGATGACATAGCAGTAAAAGTGGTCCTAACACGACTGTTAAGAGTGGGGGGATTGTTTACTTGATAGTGTCCTCTGATTGGAGCAATTAAACTACGTAGAATGATGGAACTACGTAGAATGATGGAACTGCGTAGAATGATGGAACTACGTAGAATGATAGAACTACGTAGAATGATGGAACTACGTAGAATGATAGAACTACGTAGAATGATGGAACTACGTAGAATGATGGAACTACGTAGAATGATAGAACTACGTAGAATGATGGAACTACGTAGAATGATAGAACTACGTAGAATGATGGAACTACGTAGAATGATAGAACTACGTAGAATGATGGAACTACGTAGAATGATAGAACTACGTAGAATGATGGAACTACGTAGAATGATGGAACTACGTAGAATGATAGAACTGCGTAGAATGATGGAACTACGTAGAATGATAGAACTACGTAGAATGATGGAACTACGTAGAATGATAGAACTACGTAGAATGATAGAACTACGTAGAATGATAGAACTACGTAGAATGATGGAACTACGTAGAATGATGGAACTACGTAGAATGATAGAACTACGTAGAATGATAGAACTACGTAGAATGATGGAACTACGTAGAATGATAGAACTACGTAGAATGATGGAACTACGTAGAATGATAGAACTACGTAGAATGATGGAACTACGTAGAATGATGGAACTACGTAGAATGATAGAACTACGTAGAATGATAGAACTACGTAGAATGATGGAACTACGTAGAATGATGGAACTACGTAGAATGATGGAACTACGTAGAATGATGGAACTACGTAGAATGATAGAACTACGTAGAATGATAGAACTACGTAGAATGATGGAACTACGTAGAATGATAGAACTACGTAGAATGATAAGCTGCTGTCTGATTCAACTGTTTCTGAGCAGAGAGACAAAGCTGACAGACCATAAACAGGAACTTTGATTCTCACTCTGACATTCACATGACCTCATCAGAGCACAACAGATCATATTGGACCCCCAAAACCCCAGAAAAGGGAAATGTGATGTCATGGCACCTTTTAAAAAGCATTGAATGTTCTTTGGTGCAGAAGTGTGTAACTGCTGTTGTCTGTGGTCTCCAGGACGACGGTGAGGATGACTGAAGCTCGTCCCCTCTCGTCCGTCTGCGGGAACAACGTCTGCTCTGATGGAGGATCCTGTTCTCCCCACCCCCACCCCCCTCCCCCCAGCTGCCCGGCCCCTCCCAGACCTGCAGCCTCCCTCCTCCTCCACTGGAAACCAGTCTGCATCGTGTACCAGTTGCTTTGTTCCAATAAAACGTGTATGTGATTCTGGAGTAGTTTCATCACATTCTGGCGTCTCACAGCAGATGGTCCCGGTTCACCCCAGAACCAGAACCAGACCCAGACCCAGACCCAGTCCGGTCCCCAGCAGCAGTCAGCTCTTAGCTTTCCCGTGGTGGTGTTGGATGGAGTATTCAGAGAAGTTAGTTGCTGCGGCGCTCCCAGACTCGTCCTGCAGGGAACCATGAGGACGGTGGGGGGCGGGGTCTAACTTCTGGATCTGGATGTAGGAGTGAAACTGGTCTGTAGAAACCACTTTTCTGGACATTTTTAACGTAAACTCTGTTAGCAGGCCTAGTGTTTAGCAGTGCCATGTTGTTGAATATGTCCCACCGTGCTGGACGTGGGTTTTATAATAAACCTCTGTGGCTGACCCGACTTTTAATACATTCCACGTCTCTGGTTTCCTTTCTTGGTTTCTAACTGGTTCTGCTGGGATCACGATGAAGCAGAGCCATGAAAAATGAAGTGAAGTCTCCTAAAAAGTACAAGCAGCAAATGTTTACATTCTAGAAACCACACATTTCAAATGTCTTTGCTTCTGTTTTGTTGAATTAGTTTGTGATGAGTCAATCTGAGGACAGAGACGTCATGTCTAAAAATCTGAAGACACCAGCGGGTATGCTAGTCAGATGTAGCAGTCCTCAGCATTCACCCCCTCCCATCAGATAAGCCAAAAATCAGCTCAGTTGACATTTACAAAAGTATTCATAAATAAATTCTATGAAAACCATATTGGTTTTGAATTGTGGTTCAACAGAGATATACATACTGTAATATATGTGTGTGTATGCACACACTGGCCACTTTATTAGGTACACCTGACCAACTGCTCGTTAATGCAAATTTCCAATCAGCCAATCACATGGCAGCAACTCAATGCATTTAGGCATGTAGACATGGTGAAGACGATCTGCTGCAGTTCAAACCAGCATCAGAATGAGGAAGAACGGTGATTTAAGTGACGTTGAACGTGGCATGGTTGTTGGTCTGAGTATTTCAGAAACTGCAGATCTACTGGGATTTTCCTGCACAACCATCTCTAGGGTTTACAGAGAATGGTCCCAAAAAGAGAAAATATCCAGTGAGCAGCAGTTCTGTGGGCGCACATGCCTTGTTGGTGCCAGAGGTCAGAGGAGAATGGCCAGACTGGTTCCAGCTGATAGAAAGGCAACAGTAATTCAAATAAGCACTTGTTCCAACCGAAGTCTGCAGAAGAGCATCTCTGAATGCACAACACATCCAACCTGGAAGCAGATGGGCTACAGCAGCAGAAGACCACACCGGGTGCCGCTCCTGTCAGCTAAGAACAGGAAACTGAGGCTACAATTCACACAGACTCACCAACATTGGACAATAGAAGATGGAGAAATGTTGCCATGTCTGATGAGTCTCCATTTCTGCTACCAGATTCAGATGTAGGCTCAGAGTTTGGTGTCAGCAACATGAAAGCATGGATCCATCCTGCCATGTATCAATGGTTCAGCTTGGTGGTGGTGGTGTAATGGTGTGGGAGAGATTTTCTTGGCCCACTTTGGGCCCCTTAGTACCAACGTGGCGGTTTAACCACCACAGCCTACCTGAGTATTGTTGCTGACCATGTCCATCCCTTTATGACCACAGTGTAGCATCCTCTGATGCTGCTTCCAGCAGGATAACGCACCATGTCATAAAGATGACATCATCCAGCAGGATAACGCGGCATGTCATAAAGATGACATCATCCAGCAGGAGAACGCGCCATGTCATAAAGATGACATCATCCAGCAGGATAACGCGGCATGTCATAAAGATGACATCATCCAGCAGGAGAACGCGCCATGACATAATGATGACATCATCCAGCAGGAGAACGCGCCATGTCATAAAGATGACATCATCCAGCAGGATAACGCGGCATGTCATAAAGATGACATCATCCAGCAGGAGAACGCGCCATGACATAATGATGACATCATCCAGCAGGAAAACGCACCATGTCATAAAGTGGGAATCATCTCAGACTGGTTTCTTGAACATGACGATGAGTTCATTGTACTCAAATGTTCTTCACAGTCACCAGATCTCAATCCAACAGAGCAGCTTTGGGATGTGGTGGAACGGGAGGTTCTCATCATGGATGTGGTGGAACGGGAGGTTCTCATCGTGGATGTGGTGGAACGGGAGCTTCTCATCATGGATGTGGTGGAACGGGAGGTTCTCATCGTGGATGTGGTGGAACGGGAGGTTCTCATCATGGATGTGGTGGAACGGGAGGTTCTCATCATGGATGTGGTGGAACGGGAGCTTCTCATCATGGATGTGGTGGAACAGGAGGTTCTCATCATGGATGTGGTGGAACGGGAGGTTCTCATCATGGATGTGGTGGAACGGGAGGTTCTCATCATGGATGCGGTGGAACGGGAGATTCTCATCATGGATGCGGTGGAACGGGAGCTTCTCATCATGGATGTGGTGGAACAGGAGCTTCTCATCATGGATGTGGTGGAACGGGAGCTTCTCATCATGGATGTGGTGGAACGGGAGCTTCTCATCATGGATGTGCAGCCGACAAATCTGCAGCAACTGCGTGATGCTGTCATGTTAATATGGAGAAAATCTCTGAGGAATGTTTCCAGAACCTTGTTGAATCAATGACACCAAGGATTAAAGCAGTTCTGAAGGCAAAAGGGGGTCCAACCCGGTACTAGCAAGGTGTACCTAATAAAGTGGCCGGTCAGTGTGCGTGTGTGTTTACATATACATCATGTGTATGTATGTACAGGGGGTGGACAATGAAACTGAAGCAGCTGTCATTTTAGTGTGGGAGGTTTCATGGCTAAATCAGAGCAGCCTGGTGGCAAATATTCATTAATTGCACATTGCAGCAGTAAGAGCAGAGTGTGAAGGTTCAATTAGCAGGTAAAAAGCACAGTTTTGCTCAAAACATTGCAATGCATACAACTTTGTATCAGAGTTCAAAAGAGGACAAATTGTTGGTGCACGTCTTGCTGGCGCATCAGTGACCAAGACAAAGTCTTTGTGATGTATGAAGAGCCACAGTATCCAGGGTAATGTCAGCATACCACCAAGAAGGACGAACCACATCCAGCAGGATTAACTGTGGACGCAAGAGGAAGCTGTCTGAACGGGATGTTCGGGTGCTAACCCGGATTGTATCCAAAAAACGTAAAACCACAGCGGCCCAAATCACGGCATTCGCTTGGCCCAGGACTTGTGCTAGATGGGCCAAGGACTACTGAACCATTCTGGAGGACCATGTGCATCCAAAGGTTCAAACATTGTATCCTGAAGGCGGTGCAGTGTATCAGGATGACAATGCACAAATACACACAGCAAGACTGATGAAAGATTGGTTTGATGAACATGGAAGTGAAGTTGAACATCTCCCATGGCCTGCAAAGTCACCAGATCTGAATATTATTGAGCCACTTTGGGGAGTTTTGGAGGAGCGAGTCAGGAAACGTTTTCCTCCACCAGCATCACGTAGTGACCAGGGGCCTCATGTACAAAGAGTTGCGTGGATTTCCTCCTGAAACCCGGCGTACGATCAAATCCTGAAAACGTCATACGCACAAAAGTTTTCAGATGTATGAAACTGTGCGCATGCATGGATCCAAGTACTTTTCCTTTGTACATCCCAATCAACGTGGAATTGAGTGCACATGTTGGAGTACCTGACGCCTCCCTGTCCACACCCCCAACATAAATACGCAAATGACATTTAAATGAGATCTGCAGCGGAGATTCTCCTCTCTGCACCATCAGAAAGACAAAATATGAGCATGACAGTGAATGAAAATGACAAAAAAAAATTCACGGAGAACGAACTTGAGGCAGCTTGTTTAAAGGAGTGATGACATAGCAGTTAAAAACTAGTTTATGTTGTTGGCATTACTGCATATGTAAATACTCCAAAGAAAAAAACGGCATTTTTTACAGCGGAGTATTGTTTTGAAACGCCAGACCTCACTTCCTCAGTAATACAGTTGGGTCCGGTGATGGTAAGGAGCTTTACCCGGAGACCACGTTGACTTCATTTTGATTGGCTACACCTTATTTGGCTATGACCTATTTGGAGAATCTAGGTCAAGCTGCGGTCGGAGTTTGCTAAAGGCTAACTGCTAGCAACAATCCAGACAGTGAGCTACGTTTATCAGACAAGACAGCATTTAGAAAATAAATAAACTTACAGGTAATGACAAGGTTGTGGCCCCCTCCCTCAGTGTTGCTGCAGAAGTTTGCTTTTAAATCCATTTGTTTGAAAATCCAGACCTGACTGCACAGAAGTTACTACTAGCTCCATACACGAAGCTGAATCAGACAGGGAGGGGAGGGGGGGAGCGGACGGTGCATAGGCCGTTAGGAGAGAGAGAGAGGGGCAGGGGGGGGGGGCGCTGCTTACTTGATAGTGTGCTCTTATTGGAGCAATTAAATTACGTAGAATGATAGAACTACATAGAATGATAGAACTACGTAGAATGATAAGCTGCTGTCTGATTCAACTGTTTCTGAGCAGAGAGACAAAGCTGACAGACCATAAACAGGAACTTTGATTCTCACTCTGGACATTCACATGGCCTCATCAGTGCACAACAGATCATATTATACACCCAAAACCCCAGAAAAGTGAAATTAGATGTCATGGCACCTTTAAGTACAAATGCACAAAAATGTGAACTTTAACACGCTGTTGTCCGGCAACACACCCAACAGAAAAATGAATGGGACAGTGTGTGTCGCGGTCAAAGATGGGGGGTCAGAGTCGCGCACACAAGCCGAAAAACGAAGTGGTCCAACTTCAAGTTGGATGTGAATCAGAGGACGGCTGCTCGTGACTGCATTTCGTCTTTCAGAGGTGGTGGGAGTTCACGCGGGTGACTCCGGTTTTTCTAAAGGTAAATAAATATATATTTGTGAAACGTGTGTTTATACAGTCGCCTCCTCACAGCCTGATGTCACTGTAAATACTGTATTTATTAGCTGACACAATCATTACCATAAGAGGACGTGCAGCATCGGGAATTCCTCCTGCATCACCTGCGTCACAGCCTCGGGGGTTTCCTAATCCCGGGATGTAGATGTACCCGACCTGCTACTGTTAAATCGCCATACCGGCCGAGTCCCCCCCCTGCTGTGCTGGTATAAGTGATTGAACAGATCATCCTATAGATGTCCTCACAAATTAAGTGCATTAATAAACAAACCGGAATATAAGTGAATTTATTCGCCGGAGCGCGTGGAGGCACAGCTGGGTGTGTTGCCCCCCCCCCCAGCCTGGCTTCAGCTCTGTGCACAGAGATGTCTCTGGGAACTTAAAGCGTCTGACCAGCCAGTTATCATTAAATCAGTAAATCTTCTCGACCTCTAAAAACACTCTCTCTGCACATCCACCATTTCCAACGTTTTCTTCCATCTAAAACAGCTGCTGGAAAGGAGCCTATTTCTGCTCCACTTTGCGCTTTTATATCCACACATAATTGCAGACGCAGGTGTTAATTGTTTATGAGGCTGTTTGTTCATGTGTCTGACCACATCACTCAGTCTGGGGATGGTTGTTTTCACATTTATTTCTTTAACAGTTTCCAGCATCGCCTCCGAGTGTCGCCAAAGTCTCCACAGCTGTAAAAACGTTCGTACGCAGCCATGAAGTTGACGTGAAGCACCGCACATTTCCACGGTCACTCCATTCTTGATACATCTCGACTTTACCGTGGAAATGATCGTACGCCACGTTTTTGTGCGTACGAACCCTTTGTACATGAGGCCCCTGGCCACTATCCTGCAAGAAGTATGGCTTAAAATCCCTCTGACCACTGTTCAGGACTTGTACATGTCATTTCCAAGACGAATTGTCGCTGTATTGGCCGCAAAAGGAGGCCCCCCCCCCCATATTAATAAATGATTGTGGTCTAAAACCAAGTGTTTCACTTTCATTGCCTAACCCCTGTATGTATATATATATATATATATATATATATATATATATATATATATAACTGTATATATATATACACATATAACGTCCAATCAGACGTCTGCACTTGTTGACAGGTATGTTGGTCCGTGTTCATGGGAAAGCTGCTCTAATGTGTCTGGTATGAGGAACGAAAAATGACAAAACAAAAAATAAATATATAAATAAATAAATACACATATAAATAAATAAATGCACATACAAATGTATAAATAAATAAATGAATAAATATAAAAATAAATAAATACACAAATAAATGTAGAAATGCATTCATCAATCAATAAATAAATATATTTTGGTCATAAAAAATGCCAATTTTATTTTTTTTTTTACTTGTATTTGTCTATTTATTTACGTATTTATTCATGCATTTTCTCATTTTTGTGCATTTATACATTTATGTATTTATTCATTTATTTATTTTTTACATTTATTTATTTCTACATTTATTTATTTACACATTTATTTATTCATACTTTTATTTATTTCTTCCTACATTTATTTCTGTATTTCTACATTTCCACATTTATTTATTTCTACATTTCTGTCTCCATATGCTAATGATGTGGGTGGTTCTAACATTTGTCTTCAGCACGATTGGTTAGAGTGGTGCATATGATCCTATCTGCTGCTACTGCCAACTTTTTAAGGTCATTGGCGAATTATGTCGACAGAAACGAACCCAATGACTACCTCCAGTTTCGTTTGGCATGTTCAGGTAGTTCAGCAGTGTAAAAGCTGCACGGTGGCTTTTGTTGAGGAAGTTACCGGATATTTTACACTGAACCTGTGTCTGACTTCCTGTCTGGCTCGATCTGAACTACTGAAAAGCCACCGTGCAGCTTTTAAACTTCTGAACTACCTGAACATGACGTCATCTCCGTGTCCACAAGGTTTCAGTGAAATAAGAAACCATGACGCATGAACATGTGGACAAAATGAACCATTTGGATGAGAATCACAGGCGATCTAGCAGCCCTCTGGTGATTTCGTGATGTCACGAATCTAACAGCAGCTGGTGCGCTCGCGGGTGCACTGCGCGGCCGCACAGTGAACCGAGGAAGTCGCAGCAAAGCCGCTGCGCTGTGCGGCGCCGTAGTCACGAACCAGGTGTAAAGCCGGGGTTAGGCCTAGACTTGAGTACGTGAGTTGTTATGATACATCATTCGCCTGAAGGAAAGTTCTTTGACAGCCATCGCCAACGAGCCTCGTTTCCTCTGACTCCGAGCGGATGGCAAGTTGGCGGGAAACTTCCTCCAGACTGTCCAATACAGCCGAGTCAACCTCCACATCCATCTCAGCTTGGAGCTGAAATTAATCCTCCATGACCCGTGGCAAACGAAACTGGAGGTAGTCATTGGGTTCGTTTCTGTCAACATAATTCGCCAATGACCTTAAAAAGTTGGCAGTAGCAGTAGATGGGATCATATGCACCACTCTAACCAATCCCACTGAAGACAAATGTTAGAACCACCCACATCATTAGCATATGGAGACAGAAATGCAGAAATAAATAAATGTGGAAATGTAGAAATACAGAAATAAATGTAGGAAGAAATAAATAAAAGTATAAATAAATAAATGTGTAAATAAATAAATGTAAAAAATAAATAAATGAATAAATACATAAATGTATAAATACACAAAAAGGAGAAAATGCATGAATAAATACGTAAATAAATAGACAAATACAAGTAAAAAAAAATAAAATTGGCATTTTTTATGACCAAAATATATTTATTTATTGATTGATATATGCATTTCTACATTTATTTGTGTATTTATTTATTTTTATATTTATTCATTTATTTATTTATACATTTGTATGTGCATTTATTTATTTATATGTGTATTTATTTATTTATATATTTATTTTTTGTTTTGTCATTTTTCGTCCCTCATAGTCTGGGAAGGTTTTGTTTATTCGTTTACACTACAATTTAAAAGCAATATTTTAATTCAGCAAATTATTGTTATTGTTATTGTAAGTTTTAGTTTTTTGTCGACTGGATTAAAATGGTCAATTTAGCTTTTTATTTAACAGGAGGGTTAAAATCATTTTCAGCACGACTGTACATAAAATGTATACGTGTATATATATATTTTCTTTCCTAGAAAGGGCGGAAACGGACGGAGGGCTTCCGTCGTTCTGGCGGCGGTTTGTCCGTCACCATGGTAACGGGTTTATTCCAAAATGGCCGCGGCGCCATCCGCTTGCTTGTGTTTTAATCTTTAGCTTCTCGAGCGTCATGTTTACTGACGAGGTTCTGGACGGAGTCGCGGTTCCGTCGCTGTGGAGGAGGTCCCAGCAGTCCGCTCAGCAGTCGGTACGTCCTCGTCTTCTCCCCCCTCCTTTCCAGGAACCTTACGCTTCTGTTCTAACGGTTCTAACATGTCCACGACGACGGCTCGGGAATGTTGCGACAGCCACGTCACTGACGCTGCGTACCGCTGGCACTGACGTCACAGGCTGTCTCACAACAGCGAACGTTTACTATCGGTTTAGGTAAATCGCACGAGCTGCCTACTTATGTTAAAAGGTGATGGAGGACAGACAGACGGACAGATCCGTCATGCTGCTCTGTGTCAAAGTGAAGTTATTTAGGAAAGAAATCTCCTCTGAGGGACGTTTTTACTCCACACCTGGTAGAAGAAGTTCAACACCTGGTAGAAGAAGTTCAACACCTGGTAGAAGAAGTTCAACACCTGGTAGAAGAAGTTCAACACCTGGTAGAAGAAGTTCAACACCTGGTAGAAGAAGTTCAACACCTGATAGAAGAAGTTCAACACCTGGTAGAAGAAGTTCAACACCTGATAGAAGAAGTTCAACACCTGGTAGCATATATACAGTTTGAAGTATATAACAGTTTGAATGTCTGAAATTCCCAGTGGAAAGAACAGAAAACAGTAAAAAGTGGAGGAAATGGAAACAGATTTGGTTTGTAGTTTACTCACATGTTGTTAATTAAAGCGAAGAAGTCCCAAAACAAACAAACAAAGAAATCATCTGCTGGACGAACTTTAATCTTTCAGAAGCACAAATACTCACGGGGGGGGGGGGGGGGGGGGGGGGGATTTACTGATATATTTAGATATCCAGGTCCTAATCAATCCATCCATCCATGCATCCATCCATCCATCCATACCATCCATCCATCCATCCATGCATCCATCCATCCATCCATGCATCCATCCATCCATCCATGCATCCATCCATCCATCCATGCATCCATCCATCCATCCATCCATCCATCCATCCATCCATCCATCCATCCATCCATCCATCCATGCATCCATCCATCCATCCATGCATCCATCCATCCATCCATGCATCCATCTATCCATCCATCCATCCATGCATCCATCCATGCATCCATCCATCCATCCATCCATCCATGCATCCATCCATCCATCCATCCATGCATCCATCCATCCATCCATCTATCCATCCATTCATGCATCCATCCATCCATCCATCCATCCATGCATCCATCCATCCATCCATCCATTCATCCATCCATCCATCCATCCATCCATCCATCCATCCATCCATCCATCCATCCATCCATGCATCCATCCATCCATCATCCATCCATCCATGCATCCATCCATGCATCCATCCATCCATCCATGCATCCATGCATCCATCCATCCATGCATCCTTCCATCCATCCATCCATTCATGCATCCATCCATCCATTCATGCATCCATCCATGCATCCATCCATCCATCCATGCATCCATCCATCCATTCATGCATCCATCCATGCCATCCATCCATCCATCCATGCATCCATCCATGCATCCATCCATGCCATCCATCCATCCATCCATCCATTCATCCATCCATCCATCCATCATGCATCCATCCATCCATCCATCCATCCATCCATCAGCCATCCATCCATCCATTCATGCATCCATCCATGCATCCATCCATCCATCCATCCATCCATGCATCCATCCATCCATGCATCCATCCATGCATCCATCCATCCATCCATGCATCCATCCATGCATCCATCCATCCATCCATTCATGCATCCATCCATCCATCCATGCATCCATCCATCCATCCATCCATCCATTCATGCATCCATCCATCCATGCATCCATCCATCCATCCATCCATCCATCCATCCATCCATGCATCCATCCATGCATCCATCCATCCATTCATGCATCCATCCATCCATCCATCCATGCATCCATCCATCCATCCATCCTTGCATCCATCCATGCATCCATCCATCCATCCATCCATCCATGCATCCATCCTTGCATCCATCCATCCATCCATGCATCCATCCATCCATTCATGCATCCATGCATCCATGCATCCATCCATCCATCCATCCATCCATCCATCCATCCATCCATCCATTCATGCATCCATCCATCCATCCTTGCATCCATCCATGCATCCATCCATCCATCCATCCATCCATCCATCCATCCATTCATGCATCCATCCATCCAACCTTGCATCCATCCATGCATCCATCCATGCATCCATCCATCCATCCATCCATCCATGCATCCATCCATCCTTGCATCCACCCATTCATCCATCCATCCAAAATCGAGAGGGGGGGTGTGTGTGTGTGTTTCCAAGTGATGCCCGTTCCCGGCTGCCCCTACCCTGGGGGTCCTGGGGAACAGGGGTGCCTCCTGCCACCATGGCTCTTCTTCTGGGGGAGGTTCCCTGCGACCGACCTGCGGGGTTCCTCCCCCAGCCACACGCGTGTCATCACATGATCTAACGTGTCTGCAGTCATACGTGACCGGTCTTTCACTGGTCTCTCTGTGTCTCAGAGAGGCTGCCAGACCCGGGCCGTCCACAGTGCAGACGCTCAAGCCCAGACGGCGTCCACCGCTGCTGGATCCACCCAGACGGACCCGCGGGACCTGACCAGCGAGCAGGACCATCAGCCCTGGAACGGCCCAGAACCGCCGGGCCTGGCCGGCTTCCTGAGGAGGGTTGAGGATCTGATCGTTGGGGAACTGGAGAGAACCTCCCGGAGCCACGCATTCGATGGGTTCCAGGCCAGATGGGAGGATCCGGGTCTGCAGGTCAGCGGGACCAGAACTTCTTCAGCCCCGTTCTCCTGCAGCAGGTCTGTCTTCATGAATCTGTGGTACGTCTGCAGGTGTCACGCCTCCACCAGCTGCAGCACCCCGCTGCTCAGGACCAGGGTCTGCAGGTCACCGGGGTCAGCTGGACCTGCACGGGGTCCGGTCTGGCCTGCTCCTTCGGTCGGTACGTATCTCACCTGCACGTCTGAGCCACAACCTCCGTGTCCCTGATCAGACCGCGTCTCCCGGACAGGATGGACCACGGAGACTGGAGCAACCAGAGGTCCTACGTATGCACCTGGAACCTGGACCGCAGAGGCCTGTCCCCCCAGCAGCCAGACCTGGTCTTAGAGGTTCCCACAGCCGTCACGGCTCTGAGCTGCCACCCCAGCCAGCCCGCCCTCATCGCAGGTACGCCAGAGACCTCAGACCTGGTCCAGATCTGACCTACGCCAGAGATGGGCCAGGACCTGGACCTGGTCTGACCTGGTCCAGGAGAGCCCACCCTCATCACAGGTACGCCAGAGACCACAGACCTGGTCTGACCTGGTCCAGGTCATACCTGGACCTGGTGCTGACTAGCGACCAGATCCAGCAGGGGGTGGTGGTCTGAGAAGGACCCGGGTTCAGCTGGAGGTGGTGCAGGTCTGCAGGTCCTCACCTGGACACATCTGTCTTCTCCGACCTGTGCTTGTCCTGCAGGGGGTCTGTACAATGGGGACGTGGTGGTCTGGGACACCAGTCAGACTCAGGACCCCGTGCTGGCTCAGACCGGGATGTCGTCAGACAGCCACAGGGAGCCGGTCTACCAGGTGAGGAGGGTGAGGAGGGTGCGGGGGACGTGATCTGGGTCCAGTCTGCAGCTCGTCTGTCCCCGTGTCTTCAGGTGTCCTGGGTGCCCCTGCAGAAGAAAGGCGAGCTGGGGGTGCTAAGCGCCAGTTCAGAGGGAAGCGTGCTGCTGTGGACGGTTGTCCCGGACCGGGTCCAGCTGGTCCTGAGCGCTGCCTATGCCCTGACCCAGCAGCAGATCCCCCACATCTCCAGCCTCAAGGTGAGCCCGGTCCAGACCCGGTGTTCCTGAAACCAGACAAGTCCCACCCCAGTCATGTAGGAACGATGTAGGGCAGGGACGGATAGCTGTTAGCATGATGCTGACCTGCTGCTAGCATGTCAGATGGGAAACACCTCTCCTGATTCACTGTAACTCACCAGGCATAGTAACGGACAACTCTGAGGTCCTACGTGTCCCCACAAACCTGATCATGGAGGTGAAAGTGGTCGTGGTGGATTACAACAGGCAGGGTGCAGCTAGCATGTAGCAGCTAGCATGTAGCTTTGCTGCATATGAAGTCTGGGTTTCTGAAGGTAGGCAGCTGCAACACAACCCCACCCAGGATACGCAGCAGGAAGATGGATGTAGCTCTGGTGTCATGTTGTTCTATGTCACCTGTGTCTCTGGGGTCATGTTGTTCTATGTCACCTGTGTCTCTGGTGTTATGTTGTTCTATGTCACCTGTGTGTCTGGTGTCATGTTGTTCTATGTCACCTGTTTCTCTGGTGTCATGTTGTTCTATGTCACCTGTAGCTCTGGTGTCATGTTGTTCTATGTCACTTGTGTCTCTGGTGTCATGTTGTTCTATGTCACCTGTTTCTCTGGTGTCATGTTGTTCTATGTCACCTGTTTCTCTGGTGTCATGTTGTTCTATGTCACCTGTATCTCTGGTGTCATGTTGTTCTGTGTCACCTGTATCTCTGGTGTCATGTTGTTCTATGTCACCTGTATCTCTGGTGTCATGTTGTTCTGTGTCACCTGTATCTCTGGTGTCATGTTGTTCTATGTCACCTGTATCTCTGGTGTCATGTTGTTCTACGTGACCCATAGCTCTGGTGTCATGTTGTTCAATGTCACCTGTATCTCTGGTGTCATGTTGTTCTATGTCACCTGTTTCTCTGGTGTCATGTTGTTCTATGTCACCTGTATCTCTGGTGTCATGTTGTTCTGTGTCACCTGTATCTCTGGTGTCATGTTGTTCTATGTCACCTGTATCTCTGGTGTCATGTTGTTCTTTGTCAACTGTATCTCTGGTGTCATGTTGTTCTATGTCACCTGTATCTCTGGTGTCATGTTGTTCTATGTCACCTGTATCTCTGGTCTCATGTTGTTCTATGTCACCTGTATCTCTGGTGTCATGTTGTTCTATGTCACCTGTATCTCTGGTGTCATGTTGTTCTTTGTCACCTGTTTCTCTGGTGTCATGTTGTTCTATGTCACCTGTATCTCTGGTGTCATGTTGTTCTATGTCACCTGTATGTCTGGTGTCATGTTGTTCTATGTCACCTGTATCTCTGGTGTTATGTTGTTCTATGTCACCTGTATCTCTGGTGTTATGTTGTTCTATGTCACCTGTATGTCTGGTGTCATGTTGTTCTATGTCACCTGTGTGTCTGGTGTCATGTTGTTTTATGTCACCTGTGTCTCTGGTGTCATGTTGTTCTATGTCACCTGTATCTCTGGTGTTATGTTGTTCTATGTCACCTGTGTGTCTGGTGTCATGTTGTTCTATGTCACCTGTATCTCTGGTGTTATGTTGTTCTATGTCACCTGTATCTCTGGTGTCATGTTGTTCAATGTCACCTGTTTCTCTGGTGTCATGTTGTTCTATGTCACCTGTTTCTCTGGTGTCATGTTGTTCTATGTCACCTGTTTCTCTGGTGTCATGTTGTTCTATGTCACCTGTATCTCTGGGGTCATGTTGTTCTATGTCACCTGTATCTCTGGTGTTATGTTGTTCTATGTCACCTGTGTCTCTGGTGTTATGTTGTTTTATGTCACCTGTGTCTCTGGTGTCATGTTGTTCTATGTCACCTGTGTGTCTGGTGTCATGTTGTTCTATGTCACCTGTATCTCTGGTGTTATGTTGTTCTATGTCACCTGTATCTCTGGTGTCATGTTGTTCAATGTCACCTGTATCTCTGGTGTTATGTTGTTTTATGTCACCTGTGTCTCTGGTGTTATGTTGTTTTATGTCACCTGTATCTCTGGTGTCATGTTGTTCTATGTCACCTGTGTCTCTGGTGTCATGTTGTTCTATGTCACCTGTATCTCTGGTGTTATGTTGTTCTATGTCACCTGTATCTCTGGTGTCATGTTGTTCTATGTCACCTGTATCTCTGGTGTTATGTTGTTCTATGTCACCTGTATCTCTGGTGTTATGTTGTTTTATGTCACCTGTGTCTCTGGTGTCATGTTGTTCTATGTCACCTGTATCTCTGGTGTTATGTTGTTTTATGTCACCTGTGTCTCTGGTGTCATGTTGTTCTATGTCACCTGTATCTCTGGTGTTATGTTGTTTTATGTCACCTGTGTCTCTGGTGTCATGTTGTTCTATGTCACCTGTTTCTCTGGTGTCATGTTGTTCTATGTCACCTGTATCTCTGGTGTCATGTTGTTCTTTGTCACCTGTATCTCTGGTGTCATGTTGTTCTATGTCACCTGTATCTCTGGTGTTATGTTGTTTTATGCCACCTGTATCTCTGGTGTCATGTTGTTTCATGTCACCTGTATCTCTGGTGTCATGTTGTTCTATGTCACCTGTATCTCTGGTGTCATGTCGTTCTATGTCACCTGTTTCTCTGGTGTCATGTCGTTCTATGTCACCTGTATCTCTGGTGTCATGTCGTTCTATGTCACCTGTATCTCTGGTGTCATGTTGTTCTATGTCACCTGTATCTCTGGTGTCATGTTGTTCTTTGTCACCTGTATCTCTGGTGTCATGTTGTTCTATGTCACCTGTATCTCTGGTGTTATGTTGTTTTATGCCACCTGTATCTCTGGTGTCATGTTGTTTCATGTCACCTGTATCTCTGGTGTCATGTTGTTCTATGTCACCTGTATCTCTGGTGTCATGTCGTTCTATGTCACCTGTATCTCTGGTGTCATGTTGTTCTATGTCACCTGTATCTCTGGTGTTATGTTGTTTTATGCCACCTGTATCTCTGGTGTCATGTTGTTCTATGTCACCTGTATCTCTGGTGTCATGTCGTTCTATGTCACCGGTATCTCTGGTGTCATGTCGTTCTATGTCACCTGTTTCTCTGGTGTCATGTCGTTCTATGTCACCTGTATCTCTGGTGTCATGTCGTTCTATGTCACCTGTTTCTCTGGTGTCATGTTGTTCTATGTCACCTGTATCTCTGGTGTCATGTTGTTCTTTGTCACCTGTATCTCTGGTGTCATGTTGTTCTATGTCACCTGTATCTCTGGTGTTATGTTGTTTTATGCCACCTGTATCTCTGGTGTCATGTCGTTTCATGTCACCTGTATCTCTGGTGTCATGTTGTTCTATGTCACCTGTATCTCTGGTGTCATGTCGTTCTATGTCACCTGTATCTCTGGTGTCATGTTGTTCTATGTCACCTGTTTCTCTGGTGTCATGTTGTTCTATGTCACCTGTATCTCTGGTGTCATGTTGTTCTATGTCACCTGTGTCTCTGGTGTCATGTTGTTCTATGTCACCTGTATCTCTGGTGTCATGTTGTTCTATGTCACCTGTTTCTCTGGTGTCATGTTGTTCTATGTCACCTGTATCTCTGGTGTTATGTTGTTTTATGTCACCTGTTTCTCTGGTGTCATGTTGTTCTATGTCACCTGTATCTCTGGTGTCATGTTGTTCTATGTCACCTGTATCTCTGGTGTCATGTTGTTCAATGTCACCTGTGTGTCTGGTGTCATGTTGTTCATTGTCACCTGTGTCTCTAGTGTCACATTGTTCTATGTCACCTGTTTCTCTGGTGTCATGTTGTTCTATGTCACCTGTATCTCTGGTGTCATGTTGTTCTTTGTCACCTGTATCTCTGGTGTCATGTTGTTCAATGTCACCTGTGTGTCTGGTGTCATGTTGTTCTATGTCACCTGTATCTCTGGTGTCATGTTGTTCTATGTCACCTGTATCTCTGGTGTCATGTTGTTCTATGTCACCTGTTTCTCTGGTGTCATGTTGTTCTATGTCACCTGTATCTCTGGTGTCATGTTGTTCTTTGTCACCTGTATCTCTGGTGTCATGTTGTTCAATGTCACCTGTATCTCTGGTGTCATGTTGTTCTATGTCACCTGTATCTCTGGTGTCATGTTGTTCTATGTCAACTGTTTCTCTGGTGTCATGTTGTTTCATGTCACCTGTATCTCTGGTGTCATGTTGTTCTATGTCACCTGTATCTCTGGTGTCATGTTGTTCTATGTCACCTGTATCTCTGGTGTCATGTTGTTCAATGTCACCTGTATCTCTGGTGTTATGTTGTTTTATGTCACCTGTATCTCTGGTGTTATGTTGTTCTATGTCACCTGTATCTCTGGTGTCATGTTGTTCTATGTCACCTGTATCTCTGGTGTCATGTTGTTCTATGTCACCTGTTTCTCTGGTGTCATGTTGTTCTTTGTCACCTGTATGTCTGGTGTCATGTTGTTCTATGTCACCTGTATGTCTGGTGTCATATTGTTTTATGTCACCTGTATCTCTGGTGTCATGTTGTTCTATGTCACCTGTATCTCTGGTGTCATGTTGTTCTATGTCACCTGTATCTCTGGTGTCATGTTGTTCTTTGTCACCTGTATGTCTGGTGTCATGTTGTTCTATGTCACCTGTATGTCTGGTGTCATGTTGTTTTATGTCACCTGTATCTCTGGTGTCATGTTGTTCTATGTCACCTGTATCTCTGGTGTCATGTTGTTTCATGTCACCTGTATGTCTGGTGTCATGTTGTTCTATGTCACCTGTATCTCTGGTGTCATGTTGTTCTATGTCACCTGTATCTCTGGTGTCATGTTGTTCTTTGTCACCTGTGTCTCTGGTGTCATGTTGTTCTATGTCACCTGTATCTCTGGTGTCATGTTGTTCTATGTCACCTGTGTCTCTGGTGTCATGTTGTTCTATGTCACCTGTTTCTCTGGTGTCATGTTGTTCTATGTCTCCTGTGTGTCTGGTGTCATGTGTGTCTGGTGTCATGTTGTTCTATGTCACCTGTATCTCTGGTGTCATGTTGTTTTATGTCGCCTGTATCTCTGGTGTCATGTGTGTCTGGTGTCATGTTGTTCTATGTCACCTGTATCTCTGGTGTCATGTTGTTTTATGTCACCTGTATCTCTGGTGTCATGTTGTTCTATGTCACCTGTTTCTCTGGTGTCATGTTGTTCTATGTCACCTGTATCTCTGGTGTCATGTTGTTCTATGTCACCTGTTTCTCTGGTGTCATGCTGTTCTATGTCACCTGTATCTCTGGTGTCATGCTGTTCTATGTCACCTGTTTCTCTGGTGTCATGTTGTTTTATGTCACCTGTATCTCTGGTGTCATGTTGTTCTATGTCACCTGTATCTCTGGTGTCATGTTGTTCTATGTCACCTGTATCTCTGGTGTTATGTTGTTTTATGTCACCTGTGTCTCTGGTGTCATGTTGTTCTATGTCACCTGTATCTCTGGTGTCATGTTGTTCTATGTCACCTGTATCTCTGGTGTCATGTCGTTCTATGTCACCTGTATCTCTGGTCTCATGTTGTTCTATGTCACCTGTATCTCTGGTGTCATGTTGTTCTATGTCACCTGTATCTCTGGTCTCATGTTGTTCTATGTCACCTGTATGTCTGGTGTCATGTTGTTCTATGTCACCTGTATCTCTGGTCTCATGTTGTTCTATGTCACCTGTATGTCTGGTGTCATGTTGTTCTATGTCACCTGTATCTCTGGTGTCATGTTGTTCTATGTCACCTGTATCTCTGGTGTTATGTTGTTTTATGTCACCTGTGTCTCTGGTGTCATGTTTTTCTATGTCACCTGTTTCTCTGGTGTCATGTTGTTCTATGTCACCTGTATCTCTGGTCTCATGTTGTTCTATGTCACCTGTATCTCTGGTGTCATGTTGTTCTTTGTCACCTGTATCTCTGGTGTCATGTTGTTCTATGTCACCTGTATCTCTGGTGTCATGTTGTTCTTTGTCACCTGTATCTCTGGTGTCATGTTGTTCTATGTGACCTGTATCTCTGGTGTCATGTTGTTCTTTGTCACCTGTATCTCTGGTGTCATGTTGTTCAATGTCACCTGTATCTCTGGTGTTATGTTGTTCTATGTCACCTGTATCTCTGGTCTCATGTTGTTCTATGTCACCTGTATCTCTGGTGTCATGTTGTTCTTTGTCACCTGTATCTTTGGTGTCATGTTGTTCTATGTCACCTGTATCTCTGGTGTCATGTTGTTCTATGTCACCTGTATCTCTGGTGTCATGTTGTTCTATGTCACCTGTTTCTCTGGTGTTATGTTGTTTTATGTCACCTGTATCTCTGGTGTCATGTTGTTCTATGTCACCTGTGTCTCTGGTGTCATGTTGTTCTATGTCACCTGTTTCTCTGGTGTCCTGTTGTTCTTTGTCACCTGTATCTCTGGTGTCATGTTGTTCTATGTCACCTGTATCTCTGGTGTTATGTTGTTCTATGTCACCTGTATGTCTGGTGTCATGTTGTTCTATGTCACCTGTATGTCTGGTGTCATGTTGTTCTATGTCACCTGTATCTCTGGTGTTATGTTGTTCTATGTCACCTGTTTCTCTGGTGTCATGTTGTTTTATGTCACCTGTATCTCTGGTGTCATGTTGTTCTATGTCACCTGTATCTCTGGTGTCATGTTGTTCTATGTCACCTGTTTCTCTGGTGTCATGTTGTTCTATGTCACCTGTTTCTCTGGTGTCATGTTGTTTTATGTCACCTGTATCTCTGGTGTCATGTTGTTCTATGTCACCTGTTTCTCTGGTGTCATGTTGTTTTATGTCACCTGTATCTCTGGTGTCATGTTGTTCTATGTCACCTGTATCTCTGGTGTCATGTTGTTCTATGTCACCTGTATCTCTGGTGTTATGTTGTTTTATGTCACCTGTGTCTCTGGTCTCATGTTGTTCTATGTCACCTGTGTGTCTGGTGTCATGTTGTTCTTTGTCACCTGTATCTCTGGTGTCATGTTGTTCAATGTCACCTGTATCTCTGGTGTTATGTTGTTCTATGTCACCTGTATCTCTGGTGTTATGTTGTTTTATGTCACCTGTATCTCTGGTCTCATGTTGTTCTATGTGACCTGTATCTCTGGTGTCATGTTGTTCTTTGTCACCTGTATCTCTGGTGTCATGTTGTTCAATGTCACCTGTATCTCTGGTGTTATGTTGTTCTATGTCACCTGTATCTCTGGTGTTATGTTGTTTTATGTCACCTGTATCTCTGGTCTCATGTTGTTCTATGTCACCTGTATCTCTGGTGTCATGTTGTTCTTTGTCACCTGTATCTCTGGTGTCATGTTGTTCTATGTCACCTGTATCTCTGGTGTCATGTTGTTCTATGTCACCTGTATCTCTGGTGTCATGTTGTTCTATGTCACCTGTTTCTCTGGTGTTATGTTGTTTTATGTCACCTGTATCTCTGGTGTCATGTTGTTCTATGTCACCTGTGTCTCTGGTGTCATGTTGTTCTATGTCACCTGTATCTCTGGTGTCATGTTGTTCTATGTCACCTGTTTCTCTGGTGTCATGTTGTTCTATGTCACCTGTATCTCTGGTGTCATGTTGTTCTATGTCACCTGTATCTCTGGTGTCCTGTTGTTCTTTGTCACCTGTATCTCTGGTGTCATGTTGTTCTATGTCACCTGTATCTCTGGTGTCATGTTGTTCTATGTCACCTGTTTCTCTGGTGTCATGTTGTTCTACGTGACCCATAGCTCTGGTGTCATGTCTGTCCGTGTCACTCCGGTGTAATGCTTTTTCACGTCGCCCGTAGGTCCGTGGCAGCAGGACAGTGGGTATCGCCTCCTTGGCCTTGTGTCCGTGGGACTCGGACACCTTCCTCGTGGGCTCTGAGGGGGGCCAGATGCTCAGATGCTCCTTCTCCTCCACAACGCCGGCTGCAGTGTCGTCAGAGAAGAAGAGCGTGGAGCAGAAAGCTCCGGCCGTCTTCTCATTCCGGCCTCGTGGTGGACCCGTGTACTCCATCCACTGCTCGCCCTACCACAGGTGATGCATTCACTGCCGGCCCCGTCCACGCGGAGCTGGTCCTGGTCCACGCGGAGCTGGTCCTGGTCCACGCGGGCTGATATGGTCCACCAGGAGCTGGTCCTGGTCCACACGGACTGATATGGTCCACGCGGAGCTGGTCCTGGTCCACGCGGGCTGATATGGTCCACGCGGAGCTGGTCCTGGTCCACGCGGACTGATATGGTCCACGCGGGCTGATATGGTCCACCAGGAGCTGGTCCTGGTCCACGCGGGCTGGTTTGGTCCACGCGGAGCTGGTCCTGGTCCACGCGGGCTGATATGGTCCACGCGGAGCTGGTCCTGGTCCACGCGGGCTGATAAGGTCCACGCGGAGCTGGTCCTGGTCCACGCGGGCTGATATGGTCCACGCGGAGCTGGTCCTGGTCCACGCGGGCTGATAAGGTCCACGCGGAGCTGGTCCTGGTCCACGCGGGCTGATATGGTCCACGCGGAGCTGGTCCTGGTCCACGCGGGCTGATAAGGTCCATGCGGAGCTGGTCCTGGTCCACGCGGGCTGATATGGTCCACGCGGAGCTGGTCCTGGTCCACGCGGACTGATATGGTCCAAGCGGAGCTGGTCCTGGTCCACGCGGGCTGATAAGGTCCATGCGGAGCTGGTCCTGGTCCACGCGGACTGATATGGTCCACGCGGAGCTGGTCCTGGTCCACGCGGACTGATATGGTCCACGCGGAGCTGGTCCTGGTCCACGCGGGCTGATATGGTCCACGCGGAGCTGGTCCTGGTCCACGCGGGCTGATATGGTCCACGCGGACTGATATGGTCCACGCGGAGCTGGTCCTGGTCCACGCGGACTGATATGGTCCACGCGGGCTGATATGGTCCACATGGAGCTGGTCCTGGTCCACGCGGACTGATATGGTCCACACGGAGCTGGTCCTGGTCCACGCGGACTGATATGGTCCACGCGGAGCTGGTCCTGGTCCACGCGGGCTGATATGGTCCACGCGGACTGATATGGTCCACGCGGAGCTGGTCCTGGTCCACGCGGACTGATATGGTCCACGCGGGCTGATATGGTCCACCAGGAGCTGGTCCTGGTCCACGCGGACTGATATGGTCCACACGGAGCTGGTCCTGGTCCACGCGGACTGATATGGTCCTCGCGAAGCTGGTCCTGGTCCACGCGGGCTGATATGGTCCACACGGAGCTGGTCCTGGTCCACGCGGACTGATATGGTCCACGCGGAGCTGGTCCTGGTCCACGCGGAGCTGGTCCTGGTCCACGCGGACTGATATGGTCCACGCGGAGCTGGTCCTGGTCCACGCGGAGCTGGTCCCGGTCCACACGGACTGATATGGTCCACGCGGAGCTGGTCCTGGTCCACGCGGACTGATATGGTCCACGCGGAGCTGGTCCTGGTCCACGCGGAGCTGGTCCTGGTCCACGCGGACTGATATGGTCCACGCGGAGCTGGTCCTGGTCCACGCGGACTGATATGGTCCACGCGGAGCTGGTCCTGGTCCACGCGGAGCTGGTCCCGGTCCACGCGGAGCTGGTCCCGTCTCACATCTGCTGTGTTTCCAGGAACCTGTTAGTGAGTTCAGGGACCGACGGTCTGGCCCACATCCACTCGCTGCTGCAGGCCAGCCCGCTGCTGTCCCTCCGGGTCTCGGAGTCCTACGTGTTCCAGGTGCAGTGGTCCCCGACCAGACCTCTGGTCTTTGCTGCAGCCACCGGGGAAGGTACTGAAGCTCGGTTCAGCGTGTAAACATGTCACCTGGCAGATTTCTGACCTGCTACTTCCTTCCAGGTGAGGTGCGGATATTCGACCTGGGCTGCCGGTCCCTGAGACCAGTGGCCACCATCGAGGGGGGGCCGGGCCAGGCCGCCTCTTGTCTGGCCTTCAACCATAAAAACCAGCAGCTGCTGGCAGTCGGGAAAGCAGACGGGACGGTCGGCGTCTGGCAGCTGAGCGCCGAGCTGACGGAGCAGCGGCCCAGAGAGCGCCAGCAGCTGGAGCAGATAGCCAATCAGGTGGCTGAATGAGACGGACGCAGACGGCCAATCAGGTGGCAGAATGAGACGGACGCAGATGGACTGAGTGATTTCATTTTTCTACGCGTTTCATGTGGAGCTGAAATAAAGACAGTCAAGTTTTCCAGTTCTAACCAGAAGCGTTTATTAAAGCACACCATTTGTTGAAGTCATTGAAGCTACAACGGCTAACAGCCGCTAGTAACAGCGAAAAGCAGCTAACAGCAGCTAATAACAGCTAATAGCCGCTAACAGCAGCTAATGACAGCTAATAGTCGCTAACAGCAGCTAATGACAGCTAATAGCCGCTAACAGCAGCTAATAGCCGCTAACAGCAGCTAATGACAGCTAATAGTCGCTAACAGCAGCTAATAACAGCTAATAGCCGCTAACAGCAGCTAATAACAGCTAATAGCCGCTAACAGCAGCTAATGACAGCTAATAGCCGCTAACAGCAGCTAATGACAGCTAATAGCCGCTAACAGCAGCTAATAGCCGCTAACAGCAGCTAATGACAGCTAATAGTCGCTAACAGCAGCTAATAACAGCTAATAGCCGCTAACAGCAGCTAATAACAGCTAATAGCCGCTAACAGCAGCTAATGACAGCTAATAGCCGCTAACAGCAGCTAATAGCCGCTAACAGCAGCTAATGACAGCTAATAGCTGCTAACAGCAGCTAATAACAGCTAATAGCCGCTAACAGCAGCTAATAGCCGCTAACAGCAGCTAATGACAGCTAATAGCCGCTAACAGCAGTGACATTCAGAGCAGGAGAGCCACTAAGCTACGTTAAGAAGCACAGACGGGTAACTAGCAGGACAGTTAGCTAGCGGTGAGGGTTTTGTTGCCGTGATCATGCAGTTTCAGCCGTGTTGGTGGTGAAGTGTGGGGGGAAAACGCATCCCAGTTATAGACTGGTGGGGGGGGGGTCAGTTGACGAAGAGCGAGCGTGTG
The DNA here is from genome assembly GCA_023101725.1 of Atherinomorus stipes. Lineage (NCBI taxonomy): Eukaryota > Metazoa > Chordata > Actinopteri > Atheriniformes > Atherinidae > Atherinomorus > Atherinomorus stipes. The sequence goes on along the minus strand of JALJCO010003374.1, from coordinate 317,593 downwards.
AACTCCACGAAGTCGAAGGCAGACGGCAGCTCGCGGCCCTTGCTGTCCAGGTACGGCTTCATGTGCGACAGGCAGTAGTCGGCCTGCTCCTTGGTCAGGTTCTGGAAGAGGAGCAGACGGTGAGGAGGAGCCGGACCCGCTCCGGGTCCACACGGACCCGCTCCGGGTCCACACAGACCGGATCTTACCTGGTAGAGCTCCTCTTTGGTCACGTAGGGCTTGTTCTCCGTGCTCAGAGCCCGGAAGGCGCTCTCGATCTCCTCGCTGGACTTGACGTTCTCCGTTTCCCGGCTGATCATGAAGGCCATGTACTCCTGTAGCGACACGTTTCCGTCCCTGCGGGGGGGGCAGCCACACGTTACAGCACAGAAACCCGAGCCGAGGCGGGCGGAGACCAGAACCTGCCGTACCTGTTTGGATCCACCGTGTCCAGGATGGCCTCAAACTCGGGGTCCGGTTCCCCCTCCTCCACCATGGGCAGGTCGTAGCCCAGCGACCGCAGGCAGGACTTGAACTCCTGGTGGTTCAGACGGCCCGACTTCTCCTTGTCAAAGTGCCTGATGGTAGAGAGCATGATTAACCCTTTACAGCCCGGCGGGGAATCACATTTTCAGGGTTCCCACTCTTCTTGACATTATTTTCCAGGACTTTTGCAGCTGCTACAGTACCATTCAAGTTATCCTAACATACACTCATAAACCCCCCCAGCTTTGGAGAAGTGTTTTCTACAGTTGTACCTTATATTTTGTACATTTAACCAGATGTTTCTCTCGTATTTTCGCCACAAAACAAGACTCATGTTGTTTACAGTTTGTGCATCTGACAACTACATTAAATTAATAATAAAAATCACAGAAAAAATCTATTTAAAAAATATGAATATCAAAATCAAATGTAATCAGTTATTCAGTTAACTTTTTTTTTTTTTTTAATTTAAATTTAAGTGCATGTTTGATTTTTTTTTTATGTTAGGGGTTTTGTTTATAGGTCATTTAGTGGTCTTGATTGTTTGATGCTTGAAAAGTGCTGTATAAATAAAGCTGAAGTTGAGGGAAGAAACGTAATTTCACAGGAAAACTAAAACTTTCCCAGGACAAGTGACTTTTTTTTCCTTTCTTTTTGTCATTTTCCATGTGTTTTCCAGGACTGGAAAATTGGTCAATCACTTTCCAGGTTTTCCAGGATGCGTGGGAACCCTGATTGTAATTGAATAGCCCTTTGCAATAACCAGAATGTTACTCAAAGTGCTTCACAATTCAGCCATTAAAAGTACACAAAAGCAAAAAACAGAGAAATAATAAAAACAAAGACAAATAACTGGGAAGTGCCACAGCGCTGCAGGGTATCGGGCCCCTAGAAAGCGTATGAAATAAGTTTGATCAAATAATAAAAGCTTTACCTAAAAACTGGAGGTGGAGTTCAATTCTAATGTAAAAAAGCGGGTCTTTATCTTTAAATGAAAAAGGCAGTTTGTTCCAGTAAGGAGCAGCAGCTGATGAGGTCGTCCCACCGCTCGTTTCTGACCGGGACAGTCCAAATCTCTGACAGGTAGGAGGGCGATGGCCGTGAGCGGCGTTAAAAACAACCAACAAAAGTTTCGAAGCAACTCTACAGCGCACGGCGATGTGTTCACGTCCCTACGTGCCTGTTAGAAATCAGGCTGCAGCGTTCGGGACAAGACGGAGACGTGAAATTAAAGACTGGTGGTTTCATTTAACTAGTTTGTCTAGTTTAAGCTTGCTGACAAATGTAACACGGAGATTTAAGAAAGGGGGCCGGAGAACCACAGTTTATGAGGACACTGGACATGAGTGACGTACCAAACAAGATGCTTTCTGTTCTACCGTTGTTAAGGACCAGAAAGTTCGTGCCAGCCTTACAGGCTTACATCACTAAGCCTGTGGTGTCCAAAGTCGGTCTCCAGGGCCGCTGTCCTGACGGTTTTCCATGCTGCCGTGCACCAGCACAGCTGACTGGAACTAAATCTGAACGCTGATGAACTTGAATCAGGTGTGTGTTGGACAAGGGAGACATGAAAAACCTGCAGGATTGGGGCCCTCGAGGACCGGAGCTGGACACCCCCGTCTTAGACAGTCCAGTAGCTTACCAAGGTGTTTTTTTTCATTTGATCTCATGTATATCTGCAGATCATCAGCATAAAAATGAAAGGACAGATGGTGTTTTCTGATGATTGGTCCCAGAAGAAACAAATACAAAGAAAAAAGAAAAGGGCCGAGAATAGATCCTTGCGGCACCCCACCAGAGACACACATGTGAGGAGCAGAGAGCACCAATCACAGGCCAGAAGCAGCAGCTTACTTGAACATCATGCTGAACTCCTTCAGAGCCTCCTCCGTCACGCCGGTGGTGTTTCTGGAAAGGAGGAAGAGGAAGATGAACCTGCAGCTCCGAAACGCGGCGTCTGACCTCCTGACTGGTGGGGGGGGGGGCGTACCTGGCCTGGATCTGCTGCTCCAGGTTGTGCTGCATCCTCATTCCCAGCTGGTCCAGCTGGTCCCACTGCTGGGCCAGACCCACCGTGCTGTGTTCCGTGTACTTGTTGTCCAGAATCAGAGCCTCCTCCATCGCTGCTCCCAGATCCTCGATCTTCTTCAGCTGGCTGCGCATGGCCCGGATCTCCTGGTGTTTACGCTGCACGCACACACACACACACACACACACACACACACGTGAGTGACCGTTGCAGGATCTTAAACACAACCTGATGAGCTGGGAAACATGATCAGACATGCAGACTGCATTCTGGTGTTTAAACTCCTCCATGCTCCTGCTCCATTAAAAGACTTCATAAAGAAAGAAAAACTCAGGCAGGTCGACTAGATCCAGATCCAGAGGAGACCAGGTCCAGATCCAGAGGAGACCAGGTCCAGAGGCGACACATTTTACATATGTATACACACATATATACATGTACATATAGGCCTGGGACGATAATCAATAAATTAATCGCACGATAAATGAAAGTGAGGTCAATAACTTTTCCGGCCTCCGTATGATCTATGTATTTGTTTTCCACGTCTCCTCTAAACGTGCCAGACGACGTTTCTGCGCTTTGAGGAGCGTAGAAACGAAAAGCCAAATGCTGCAGCTGTGGTGAGGGAACATTTCAGCTTCAGGCTCAACGAGCGACACAGAAAAGCTCGAACGCCACGTCTGGTTAAAAATGGTAGCGACAAAAGAGGAAACACAACGAACTAGCATGGTCACCTCAAACACAATCATCCGGTTGAGTTTTCCCAACGGGGGGAAAAAACTGCACCCAGAGTTGTAGAGCCGTCGGCCCGACAGTCAGCACATCATCATCCGTAGTAATGATAATAGTAATCATAGTATTATTATTAAAGTGCAGTTTTGTCTCAGACTGGATAGGCCGTTGTATTTAAGGAACGGGGATGGGCAATATGGACGCCATTATGTATCCCTATAATTTCTGATTTTTATCACAACAACAATACGTGACTATAGAAAATATCAGTCTAACCTTTTGCATTTCAAATTTATACCTTTTATCCCGTTTAAAAAGGGGGATCTATAACTACTTTCGGTTTTTAGACCTAAAATAATACATCAGTTAAGTTCTAGTAGGACACCTGTACTGCAAAACTGCGAGTCTGAAATATGAGAACAAATCTGACATTTATTCAAAAGACGCAAACAGCAAAATTAACTATATATAAATAACTGTAAATACAACCTGATAAATTGAATTTATCGTTTTTATCGTAAAGTGACAAATTATTACCGTGGGGAATTTCTCTGACGATATCAAGGTCAAGTTGGATTAATTTATATCGCCCCCCGCACCCCCGTCCCCATTACCCCCATGCTATCCCTTGAATTTTCTCTTTTTTTCTTTTCTTCCTACCTTTATAATCTTTTTTTCTCTCTTTTTCCTTTTTTTTCTTTCCTCTTCTTTTTTTTTTTTTTATTATAATTTTAATTTTTTCTTTAATTTTTTATTCTACCCAAGATAAATTTATATTTTACCTATTATTCTTTTTTTTTTTTGTCTCTTTCTTCCTTCTTCCCTTTTATCCTCTTTCCATTCTATCTTTCCCATTTCTTTTTTCATTTTTTTCCCTTTTTTTTACCCTTTTTTCTCTTTTATTTTTTTTTATTTTATATTTTTTTTATTTTTTTTTATTTTTTTTATTTATTTTTTTTTTTTTTTCTTTTTTTATTTTTTATTATTTTCCAAAATTTTTATCTTTCTTCTCTTTTTTTTTTTTATTTTTTTTATTTTTATTTCTTTTTTCCCCCTTCTTCCTCTCTTTCTCTTTTTTTTTTTTTTTTTGCAGTAATTTTATATCTATATTTTAATTTATTTATTCTTTCATACCGGATGACAAACTCTTCCTCCACTTTTCATTTATTTTTTTTTTTTTTTCTTTCTTCACCACACATTAATAAAATTTAAAATTTACTCATTTTTTTCTTTTTCATTTTTATCATCTCCATCTTTTTATTTTTTTTTTTTCTTCCTTTTCTTCATCTTTATTTTCATTTTTTCTCCTCCTCACTTTTATTCTTTCTTTTTTTTTTTTTTTTTTTTTTGATCCATCTTCTTTTTTCCTGTATATATTTTTCTTTGCTATTCTCCACGCACTTCTCATTTCCTAGTAATTAAACAAATTGACGATTAAATTTTCCAGGTATTTCTTTGCCCCCCCATCAACAACCATTTTTCCCCCTTTTCCTTACCCGTTGTATATTTTTCGGAAAATCCCCATTTTCTCGTATCCATACACAATTTTCTGATAGTCTGCTGCACAGACGCACACTAGGTGCCAAAAAACAGACACTTCTTAAAGAAAGAATGAAAACAAATTATACAAATTTGAAGACATAAAAATAATCAAATACAATAAGAACATCAGGACCAGTACAGATATCTACGACACGACTAAGGGTGGGGGGCTGTGCATAGAGGTGCGTCTGGAGCCCATCCCTGTTCATCCACATCAAGAATTATTTCTTGCTTCTCTGTTTAAGTCTTCAGATTTGATCTGAGAAAGTCAGAGCGTCTGACAGCGTGAAGAAGAGGACTTTACCTTCGTGGCCTCCAGCTGGGACTCCAGCGTGCCGGACTCCTCCACCATGCAGGACCTGGACACAACAGCTCGGGTTAGACTGGGGAAGTTGCTCTGACTGCAGATAAAACGTTCCTGACCTCTGACTGCAGATAAAACGTTCCTGACCTCTGACTGCAGATAAAACGTTCCTGACCTCTGACTGCAGATAAAACGTTCCTGACCTCTGACTGCAGACGTTCCTGACCTCTGACTGCAGATAAAACGTTCCTGACCTCTGACTGCAGATAAAACGTTCCTGACCTCTGACTGCAGATAAAACGTTCCTGACCTCTGACTGCAAACGTTCCTGACCTCTGACTGCAAACGTTCCTGACCTCTGACTGCAAACGTTCCTGACCTCTGACTGCAGACGTTCCTGACCTCTGACTGCAGATAAAACGTTCCTGACCTCTGACTGCAGATAAAACGTTCCTGACCTCTGACTGCAGATAAAACGTTCCTGACCTCTGACTGGAAACGTTCCTGACCTCTGACTGCAGATAAAACGTTCCTGACCTCTGACTGCAGATAAAACGTTCCTGACCTCTGACTGCAGATAAAACGTTCCTGACCTCTGACTGGAAACGTTCCTGACCTCTGACTGCAGACGTTCCTGACCTCTGACTGCAGACGTTCCTGACCTCTGACTGCAGACGTTCCTGACCTCTGACTGCAGACGTTCCTGACCTCTGACTGCAGACGTTCCTGACCTCTGACTGCAGACGTTCCTGACCTCTGACTGCAGATAAAACGTTCCTGACCTCTGTCTGCAGATAAAACGTTCCTGACCTCTGTCTGCAGATAAAACGTTCCTGACCTCTGACTGGAAACGTTCCTGACCTCTGACTGCAGAAACGTTCCTGACCTCTGACTGCAGAAAAACGTTCCTGACCTCTGACTGCAGACGTTCCTGACCTCTGACTGCAGATAAACGTTCCTGACCTCTGACTGCAGAAAACGTTCCTGACCTCTGACTGCAGATAAAACGTTCCTGACCTCTGTCTGCAGATAAAACGTTCCTGACCTCTGACTGGAAACGTTCCTGACCTCTGACTGCAGACGTTCCTGACCTCTGACTGGAAACGTTCCTGACCTCTGACTGCAGACGTTCCTGACCTCTGACTGCAAACGTTCCTGACCTCTGACTGCAGATAAAACGTTCCTGACCTCTGACTGCAGACGTTCCTGACCTCTGACTGCAGAAACGTTCCTGACCTCTGACTGCAGACGTTCCTGACCTCTGACTGCAGAACGTTCCTGACCTCTGACTGCAGATAAAACATTCCTGACCTCTGTCTGCAGATAAAACGTTCCTGACCTCTGACTGGAAACGTTCCTGACCTCTGACTGCAGACGTTCCTGACCTCTGACTGCAGACGTTCCTGACCTCTGACTGCAGACGTTCCTGACCTCTGACTGCAGACGTTCCTGACCTCTGACTGCAGATAAAACGTTCCTGACCTCTGTCTGCAGATAAAACGTTCCTGACCTCTGACTGCAGATAAAACGTTCCTGACCTCTGACTGCAGATAAAACGTTCCTGACCTCTGACTGCAGAACGTTCCTGACCTCTGACTGCAGACGTTCCTGACCTCTGACTGCAGATAAAACGTTCCTGACCTCTGACTGCAGATAAAACGTTCCTGACCTCTGTCTGCAGAAAAAACGTTCCTGACCTCTGACTGCAGATAAAACGTTCCTGACCTCTGACTGCAAACGTTCCTGACCTCTGACTGCAGATAAAACGTTCCTGACCTCTGACTGCAGATAAAACGTTCCTGACCTCTGTCTGCAGATAAAACGTTCCTGACCTCTGACTGCAAACGTTCCTGACCTCTGACTGCAGATAAAACGTTCCTGACCTCTGACTGCAGAAAAAACGTTCCTGACCTCTGACTGCAGACGTTCCTGACCTCTGACTGCAGATAAAACGTTCCTGACCTCTGACTGCAGATAAAACGTTCCTGACCTCTGTCTGCAGATAAAACGTTCCTGACCTCTGACTGCAGAAAAACGTTCCTGACCTCTGACTGCAGACGTTCCTGACCTCTGACTGCAGATAAAACGTTCCTGACCTCTGACTGCAGATAAAACGTTCCTGACCTCTGACTGCAGATAAAACGTTCCTGACCTCTGACTGCAAAAACGTTCCTGACCTCTGACTGCAGATAAAACGTTCCTGACCTCTGACTGCAGACGTTCCTGACCTCTGACTGCAGATAAAACGTTCCTGACCTCTGACTGCAAAAAACGTTCCTGACCTCTGACTGCAGATAAAACGTTCCTGACCTCTGACTGCAAACGTTCCTGACCTCTGACTGCAGATAAAACGTTCCTGACCTCTGACTGCAGACGTTCCTGACCTCTGACTGCAGATAAAACGTTCCTGACCTCTGACTGCAGACGTTCCTGACCTCTGACTGCAGACGTTCCTGACCTCTGACTGCAGATAAAACGTTCCTGACCTCTGACTGCAAACGTTCCTGACCTCTGACTGCAGATAAAACGTTCCTGACCTCTGACTGCAGATAAAACGTTCCTGACCTCTGACTGCAGATAAAACGTTCCTGACCTCTGACTGCAGATAAAACGTTCCTGACCTCTGACTGCAGATAAAACGTTCCTGACCTCTGACTGCAGATAAAACGTTCCTGACCTCTGACTGCAGATAAAACGCTCCTGACCTCTGACTGCAGATAAAACGTTCCTGACCTCTGACTGCAGACGTTCCTGACCTCTGACTGCAGACGCTCCTGACCTCTGACTGCAGATAAAACGCTCCTGACCTCTGACTGCAGATAAAACGCTCCTGACCTCTGACTGCAGATAAAACGCTTCCTGACCTCTGACTGCAGATAAAACGCTCCTGACCTCTGACTGCAGATAAAACGTTCCTGACCTCTGACTGCAGATAAAACGCTCCTGACCTCTGACTGCAGATAAAACGTTCCTGACCTCTGACTGCAGATAAAACGTTCCTGACCTCTGACTGCAGATAAAACGTTCCTGACCTCTGACTGCAGATAAAACGTTCCTGACCTCTGACTGCAGATAAAACGTTCCTGACCTCTGACTGCAGATAAAACGTTCCTGACCTCTGACTGCAGACGTTCCTGACCTCTGACTGCAGACGTTCCTGACCTCTGACTGCAGAAAACGTTCCTGACCTCTGACTGCAGATAAAACGTTCCTGACCTCTGACTGCAGATAAAACGTTCCTGACCTCTGACTGCAGATAAAACGTTCCTGACCTCTGACTGCAGATAAAACGTTCCTGACCTCTGACTGGAAACGTTCCTGACCTCTGACTGCAGATAAAACGTTCCTGACCTCTGACTGCAGATAAAACGTTCCTGACCTCTGACTGCAAACGTTCCTGACCTCTGACTGCAGATAAAACGTTCCTGACCTCTGACTGCAGATAAAACGTTCCTGACCTCTGACTGCAAACGTTCCTGACCTCTGACTGCAGATAAAACGTTCCTGACCTCTGACTGGAAACGTTCCTGACCTCTGACTGCAAACGTTCCTGACCTCTGACTGGAAACGTTCCTGACCTCTGACTGGAAACGTTCCTGACCTCTGACTGGAAACGTTCCTGACCTCTGACTGCAGATAAAACGTTCCTGACCTCTGACTGCAGATAAAACGTTCCTGACCTCTGACTGCAGATAAAACGTTCCTGACCTCTGACTGCAAACGTTCCTGACCTCTGACTGCAAACGTTCCTGACCTCTGACTGCAAACGTTCCTGACCTCTGACTGCAGATAAAACGTTCCTGACCTCTGACTGCAGATAAAACGTTCCTGACCTCTGACTGCAAAAACGTTCCTGACCTCTGACTGCAGACGTTCCTGACCTCTGACTGCAGATAAAACGCTCCTGACCTCTGACTGCAGACGCTCCTGACCTCTGACTGCAGATGTTCCTGACCTCTGACTGCAGATAAAACGTTCCTGACCTCTGACTGCAGATAAAACGTTCCTGACCTCTGACTGCAGACGTTCCTGACCTCTGACTGCAGATAAAACGTTCCTGACCTCTGACTGCAAACGTTCCTGACCTCTGACTGCAGAAAAAACGTTCCTGACCTCTGACTGCAAACGTTCCTGACCTCTGACTGCAGAAAAAACGTTCCTGACCTCTGACTGCAGACGTTCCTGATCTCTGACTGCAAACGTTCCTGACCTCTGACTGCAAACGTTCCTGACCTCTGACTGCAGACGTTCCTGACCTCTGACTGCAGACGTTCCTGACCTCCGACTGGAAACGTTCCTGACCTCTGACTGGAAACGTTCCTGACCTCTGACTGGAAACGTTCCTGACCTCTGACTGCAAACGTTCCTGACCTCTGACTGCAAACGTTCCTGACCTCTGACTGGATACGTTCCTGACCTCTGACTGCAAACGTTCCTGACCTCTGACTGCAAACGTTCCTGACCTCTGACTGCAGACGTTCCTGACCTCTGACTGGAAACGTTCCTGACCTCTGACTGGAAACGTTCCGCATCTATGGCTGCAAACATTTCGCATGTACGGCTGCAAACGTTCTAAATCTACGGCGGAAAGCGTTCTGTATCTACGGCGGGAAACGTTCTGTATTTTTGGCGGGAAACGTTCTGCATCTACGGCGGGAAACGTTCTGCATCTACGGCGGGAAACGTTCTGCATCCATGGCGGGAAACGTTCTGTATTTTCGGCGGGAAACGTTCTGCATCTACGGCGGGAAACGTTCTGCATCTACAGCGGGAAACGTTCCGTATCTACGGCGGGAAACGTTCTGCATCTACGGCGGGAAACGTTCCGCATCTACGGCGGGAAACGTTCTGCATCTATGTTGGGAAACGTTCTGCATCTAAGCGGAAAGGTTCTGCATCTACGGCTGCAAATGTTCTGCATCTACGGCTGGAAACGTTCCGTATCTACGGCAGTAAACGTTCTGTATCTGCGGCGGAAAACGTTCTGTATCTGCGGCGGGAAATGTTCTGCATCTATGGCGGTAAAGTTTTGTATCTACAGCGGGAAACGTTCTGTATCTACGGCAGGAAACGTTCTGTATTTTCGGCGGGAAACGTTCTGCATCTACGGCGGGAAACGTTCTGCATCTACGGCGGGAAATGTTCTGCATCCATGGCGGGAAACGTTCTGTATTTTCGGCGGGAAACGTTCTGCATCTACGGCGGGAAACGTTCCGCATCTACGGCGGGAAACGTTCTGCATCTAAGCGGGAACGTTATGCATCTATGGCTGCAAATGTTCTGCATCTACGGCTGGAAACTCCGTATCTACGGCAGTAAACGTTCCATCTACTGTATCTCGGTGGCGGAAACGTTCTGCATCTACGGTGGGAAATGAAACGTTCCGTATCTTCGGCGGGAAACGTTCCGCATCTACGGCGGGAAACGTTCTGCATCTACGGTGGGAAATGAAACGTTTTGTATCTACGGTGGGAAACGTTCTGCATCTACGGTGGGAAATGTTCCGTATCTACGGCGGGAAACGTTCCGCATCTAAGGCGGCAGACGTTCTGCATCTATGGCGGGAACGTTTTGTATCTACGGCAGTAAACGTTCTGTATCTGCGGCGGAAAACGTTCTGCATCTACTGCTGGAACACGACCATGCAGGTGAGGTCTACGGTGCTGCAGGTCAGTCCGGATTAAGGGCTCAGCTTCACACGCATGCAGGAACTGAACCAGTGACCCAGAGAAAACTGCTATGTGAGCTAAGTCCACACGTGAAACAGTGCAGGTTAGATCCAGGCCGCTGGCTTAGAGCGGTGCTGGAGGAGGTTAGTTCTGCAGAACCGGGCCCACACGGTGGTTTAAGCTGGGTCAGAGAAGCAGAAGCAGGTTGACCTTCCAGAGAGATCGTCTGCTACTTGGTACTGATAGACATAGATAACCCGCCGGTACGCTATGCTAGTCAGAGACAGAAGGAGGACACGTTAGAGAGGACAGAATATCCTGGAGACCCGTCCCCACACTCATCATCATCATCATCATAGAAGCAAGAGAGTCATATTAACCCATCCAGAAGGTACGTCCTGATCACGAAACACCCGGAGGAGGCGGTACCGGAGGAGGCGGTCCCAGAGGAGGTGGGGTGGAGGGAGGGAATAGAAAACAGTTGATTAGCATCCCTGAGTCAGCAGAGTAGCCCCCCCCCAGACCTGCTGGTGCTGTACCTGGTCTCCTGCAGCCACTGGTGGAAGGCGTTGGCATGCTGGGCGAACTCCTGCCGCAGCTTATCGTTCTCCTCCTGCCTCCTCTGCTCCTTCTGCAGCTCCAGCTCCCTCTCCTGCTCAAACACACACCAGCTCAGATCAGCCACCCACACCGGCACAGCGGGAGCCCACGAGGGCGGGCTTTCCCGGGGGAGGGGGGCGTATGGAACATTCATACATTCTAGCGTAGCGATTCATCTGGATCTGCAGGTGGAACAGGAAGATGGTGGTCCTGGCCATCGCCTCCGTGTTCCTGTTTCCAGAACGTCACGTTTAAGCGTTTCCTCGTCCGGGCCAGTTCAACAGTAGCTGAATCCACTTCAATGATGCAGACAGCTAGCGTTAGCAGGCTAGCATTAGCCAGCTAGTGTTAGCTGACGTACCTAACTTTGAGCGTCTGAAAATGGGGTCTGTACCCCCCCGTTTTCAGTGGAACAACTGGGGGCTGCCAAGAAAGGAGATGCTTATAAAAGAGCATTTTCACAGATTTAGTGTATGAGACGAGGACGTTGTCTCTTCACGTAGCAGCAGCTGCACGTCTCCTCTGCTGGGTAAACGTCGCGGCCTACGCCAGTTTTTTTTTACTGATGCTTTATTGATGATAACGTCATAAGATCTGATTTCAGATGTTTGTGTGTTTTCAGACGCACAAAGTTAGGCACGTCAGCTAACACTAGCCTGCTAACGCTAGCCTGCTAATGCTAGCCTGCTAATGCTATCTGTGTAGTCTGCATCATCGAAGTGCCGGCTACAAACAAACGTGCTACCTTGTTTATTCTAAAGTTCGGCCCTTCACCCGGCGAATCGTTTTGATGCACTAATTCATCAGCATCACTTCAGTCGGGAATCCATGAAAACTTAAGTAGGGTGGTGTTTTTTATTATATTTACCAAGTGGAACAGAGCAGGGACGTTGGATTCATGTGCTGTTGAACTGGCCTGGAAGAGGAAACGCTTAAATGTTACAAGTTCCAGAAACAGGAACACGAAGCGTGATACTTCAGGAAAATATTTATGTTCGTATTTAAAGGAGTAATCACCTGGAAATTGCATTTTTCTAGTTAAAACATGTTTATTGGTGTTGGAGTGAAATGTAAACTTGCATGAAACCCCCCCATTTTTCACACGGTCCAGTTGGCTCTTTCCTCACACCAGAACATCCCACAAGAGCTAAATCTCGGGAATGTGAGATTCTGATTGGCTCCTTCAGTTTGGTAACTAACAGAGGCTGTTAGCATCGGCCAGCCTCTCTCTGACACGCCTGCGGACTTCTGTCACACTGGACCACATGCTCCACTCCACAGCATGTGGGGGGGCAGGACTTGTGGAGGGGGCGGGGCTTGTGGGATTTCCAGTTTGCATTTTTCTGCTTTTAAATCATTACATTTCCTGTTCAAATACACAAAGTGCCTTTCCCATTATGATATAAAACATTTTAGATAAAAATGAGGGATGTCTGATCCAGATGCCGCCATCAATACTCGCTCCCATACTGATGTGGGGGGGGGGGCTTCTCCTTACTGACAGCACCTGAGCTCCGGAAACGTAAACGTAAAACTCCCGTTCACTGTAATAATGTTAGAGGTTATTCATAAAATATTGCGCTTTGTCTTAACCTTTAGTCTTTGGTTTATCTTGAACATGTTTAAAGGAAAGCAGCAGCATCTTCTGTGTCAGGTGTGTACTGCTGTGTACTACTATGTACTACTGTGTACTGCTCAGAGTACTGCTCTGTAAATTATAACAAAATATCCGACAAATGAAACGAAACACACACACACAAACAGACATATACGTACATATTTACACACATAATAATAATTTAATTCAACATGTTCAAAAGGAGTAAAAAGAAGTTAACTTATTTAATCCCTTTAAGTCCTAAAAGATCTCATATTCTTACAATCTGGTGTGACTTTAATCTGATTTATAATCTGGTGTGACTTTAATCTTATTTATAATCTGATTTATAATCTGGTGTGACTTTAATCTGATTTAAAATCTGGTGGGACTTTAATCTGATTTACAATCTGGTGGGACTTTAATCTGATTTACAATCTGGTGGGACTTTAATCTGATTTATAATCTGGTGGGACTTTAATCTGATTTACAATCTGGTGTGACTTTAATCTGATTTATAATCTGGTGTGACTTTAATCTGACTTTAATCTGATTTATAATCTGGTGTGACTTTAATCTGATTTATAATCTGGTGTGACTTTAATCTGATTTACAATCTGGTGTGACTTTAATTTGATTTATAATCTGGTGTGACTTTAATCTGATTTATAATCTGGTGTGACTTTAATCTGATTTACAATCTGGTGTGACTTTAATCTGATTTATAATCTGGTGTGACTTTAATCTGATTTATAATCTGGTGTGACTTTAATCTGTTTTATAATCTGGTGTACTATTTAATTTTAATCTGGTGTGACTTTATCTTATTTATAATCTGGTGTGACTTTAATCTGATTTACAATCTGGTGTGACTTTAATCTGATTTATAATCTGGTGTGACTTTAATCTGATTTATAATCTGGTGTGACTTTAATCTGATTTATAATCTGGTGTGACTTTAATCTGATTTATAATCTGGTGTGACTTTAATCTGATTTATAATCTGGTGTGACTTTAATCTGATTTATAATCTGGTGTGACTTTAATCTGATTTATAATCTGGTGTGACTTTAATCTGATTTATAATCTGGTGTGACTTTAATCTGATTTATAATCTGGTGTGACTTTAATCTGATTTATAATCTGGTGTGACTTTAATCTGATTTATAATCTGGTGTGACTTTAATCTGATTTATAATCTGGTGTGACTTTAATCTGATTTACAATCTGGTGTGACTTTAATCTGATTTATAATCTGGTGTGACTTTAATCTGATTTATAATCTGGTGTGACTTTAATCTGATTTACAATCTGGTGTGACTTTAATCTGATTTATAATCTGGTGTGACTACATGTGCGATGTCACCGGAGGGTTTTGGGGAGCTCGGTGAACTTGCTTCCTGGTATCCTGCTTGTTGGACTTGGCCTTTGTTCACGTGCAGATAAAACACTCGTCTTCTCAGACCAAATGTCTGTTCTCGGCTTTGGATTGTGAGAAATAAATTTCTGCATAATCTGCATGTGATCGTATCTGTGTTTTTCCCTCTTCATGACACTGATGTGGTTTAAGTTCTGGAGCGACCTGTAGTCCAGAAAATACGGTACTACAAAATCTCTTCTAGAAAAGTGTGTGTACTCTCTGAAATACTTCAACATCTACTTCAAACTGGTGTAGTGCTGGTGGTGAGCCATGCCAGCTGGAGGGACGTTTCTGTCCTCCAGTGACCTGTCAATCACATGAGGTGCCCTGTCCTGATCAGAGGATCCGTCTACAGACCTTGATGATCTTCTGCAGGTTCCTCCAGGTCTCCTCCAGGGCCTCCATGGTGAACCAGGTGTAGGGGTTGGACACCACCTGGTAGCTCCGGATCTGCTGGTCCAGCTCGGCCAGCTGGTTGAAGTCGGCCTGGGCGGAGCTCAGAGAGGACCGGAAAGCCTCGTGGGCCTCGCGCAGCGCCCGGATCTCCTCCAGGGAGTTGCACCTCACCGGGTCCGTCAGATCCTCCTCCGCGTTCTCGAACCAGCTGTTGAAGGCAGACGCCTTCTTGGCGAACGTCAGGAACAGGTCTTCCACCTGCAGCGGACAGACGAGGACCAGAGACCAGCTCAGACTCCTGCAGACGTCCCAGAACGTCCTCCGTCCAGCAGAGGGAGCTCCTGCTCACCTTGCGGAAGTGCTCCTGAGCTTCCAGAAGCTTCTTCTTGCGAGCGGCGGAGTTGGACAGCAGCTGGTTCCAGCGCTTCATCAGGGACGCGTGCCGGTCTTCGATGGCCCGGGACTGGACGTGCTGGGCCGCCAGCAGCTGGTCTTTCAGAGCCGTGATGTTGGTGATGCCCTCCTGCTGGAAGGCCTGCAGGCCCGCGTCAAACGTCTCCTGCAGGGACACGGGGACGGACAAGAGGTTGGAGAGGACAGAGCAGGACAAGATGGAGGAGGACAGAGCAGGATAGCAGGACAAGATGGAGGACAGAGCAGGACAGCAGGACAAGATAGAGGACAGAGCAGGATAGCAGGACAAGATGGAGGACAGAGCAGGACAGCAGGACAAGATGGAGGACAGAGCAGGACAGCAGGACAAGATTGAGGACAGAGCAGGACAGCAGGACAAGATAGAGGACAGAGCAGGACAAGATGGAGGACAGAGCAGGACAGCAGTCCAAGATAGAGGACAAAGCAGGACAAGATGGAGGACAGAGCAGGACAGCAGGACAAGATGGAGGACAGAGCAGGACAGCAGGACAAGATAGAGGACAGAGCAGGACAAGATTGAGGAGGACAGAGCAGGATAGCAGCACAAGATGGAGGACAGAGCAGGACAGCAGGACAAGATGGAGGACAAAGCAGGACAAGATTGAGGACAGAGCAGGACAGCAGGACAAGATGGAGGACAGAGCAGGACAAGATGGAGGAGGACAGAGCAGGATAGCAGGACAAGATGGAGGACAGAGCAGGACAAGATAGAGGACAGAGCAGGACAGCAGGACAAGATGAAGGACAGAGCAGGACAAGATGGAGGACAGAGCAGGACAAGATGGAGGAGGACAGAGCAGGACAGCAGGACAAGATAGAGGACAGAGCAGGATAGCAGGACAAGATGGAGGACAGAGCAGGACAAGATGGAGGACAGAGCAGGACAAGATGGAGGACAGAGCAGGACAAGATGGAGGAGGACAGAGCAGGTCAGGAGGACAAGATGGAGGGCAGAGCAGGACAAGATGGAGGAGGACAGAGCAGGACAGGAGGACAAGATGGAGGACAGAGCAGGACAGGAGGACAAGATGGAGGACAGAGCAGGACAAGATGGAGGACAGAGCAGGACAAGATAGAGGACAGAGCAGGACAAGATAGAGGACAGAGCAGGATAGCAGGACAAGATGGAGGACAGAGCAGGACAAGATGGAGGACAGAGCTGGACAAGATTGAGGAGGACAGAGCAGGATAGCAGGACAAGATGGAGGACAGAGCAGGACAAGATGGAGGACAGAGCAGGACAGCAGGACAAGATAGAGGACAGAGCAGGATAGTAGGACAAGATAGAGGACAGAGCAGGACAAGATTGAGGAGGACAGAGCAGGATAGCAGGACAAGATGGAGGACAGAGCAGGACAAGATGGAGGACAGAGCAGGACAGCAGGACAAGATGGAGGACAGAGCAGGACAAGATGGAGGACAGAGCAGGATAGCAGGACAAGATGGAGGACAGAGCAGGACAGCAGGACAAGATGGAGGACAGAGCAGGACAGCAGGACAAGATGGAGGACAGAGCAGGACAGCAGGACAAGATGAAGGACAGAGCAGGACAGCAGGACAAGATGGAGGACAGAGCAGGACAAGATGGAGGACAGAGCAGGACAGCAGGACAAGATGAAGGACAGAGCAGGACAGCAGGACAAGATGGAGGACAGAGCAGGATAGCAGGACAAGATGGAGGACAGAGCAGGACAGCAGGACAAGATGAAGGACAGAGCAGGACAGCAGGACAAGATGGAGGACAGAGCAGGACAAGATGGAGGAGGACAGAGCAGGACAGCAGGACAAGATGGAGGAAGACAAACCTGCTTGGTCAGCAGAGTCTGGACGGAGGACAGGTCCCTGCCATAGTCGTCCGTCTTCAGGCTGTTCTCCTTCTCACCTGGAGACAGGTCATGAGGGGACAGAGACCACGTCAGAGACAGAAATCACATCAGACGGGTCGGTGAGACCCGCGGGGACGTGGTCCGTACCGATCCAGGACTCCACCACGTCGGCCTTCCAGTTGAACTGCAGGAAGGCGGAGTTCTCGTCCAGCTTGGCCTTCCTCTGAGCCGCCGCCCGCTCCAGCTCCGACACCTTCCCCCGCAGCGCCGCCATCTTGGCGCTGATGTTGTCCACGTGGTGGTTGTTCTGTGTGGACAGAGAAGACATCGCCATGACGACGGTATTTTGGCAGCGTGTGTGTGTGTGTGTGGGGGGGGGGGGGGGGGGGCGTGAGCGGCCGCTACCTTCTTGATGAGCTCGTCCCCGTTGACGCACACGTCGCTGACCCGGTCCCGGTGGACGGTGAAGTCTGTCTCGAAGGCCTCGTGCTTCTTCAGCAAGCCCTGAGAAACAAGCGCACGTCAACACGAGTCCCAGAGACGCCAAAGACCGGGACGGAGGTCTGGAGACGCACCTGGACCGCCGCCAGCGTGTCCCCGTAGTCCTCGCTCCCCACCAGGTTCAGCTTCTCGTTGATCCAGGCCTCCTCCTCCTCCACGTTGGCCACGAACTGCTGGTACTCCAGAGACTCCTCCAGTCTCTTCCCCCTGTAGAGACACGCGTCCTCGTCATGTCCAGATCCAGACCTGGTCCAGACCTGGTCCAGAACCCGGCACCCACCTGGCTCCAGACAGGTCCTTCAGCTCCTTCCAGTGGTCCACAAACTGAGCCAGTCTCTGCTGGATCTCCTCCTGACCGATGCTGTTGTCGTCCGACAGCTTCTTCCCCGTGTCCAACACCGACTGAGGACAGAGGACAGCGTCAACCGCAGCTCCTGGACCAGGAGCGGGACTATGACCTGTGTCAGGACCTACCTGGATGGCCGGCTCGTGGGCCCCCAGCTCGGCCTCCAGCCTCTTGTGCTTCTTCCTCAGGTTCTGGACCCCCGTCAGGTCTCGTCCATAGTCCTCCGAGCCCACCAGCAGCTTCTTCTCTCTGAGGAGACAGGGGTTAGTCTGGCGTCCAGCAGGACCAGGACCAGGACCAGGACGCGGTCTTACTTGATCCAGGACTCCTCGTCATCTAGGTCCCTGAAGAACTGGTGCAGGCGGTGGGACTCGCTGAGCTTGGTCCTGCGTCCTGCCGCCATGCTCTTGATCCTGGAGAAGCGCCCGTTGACGGCGTCTCGCTTGTCCTTCACCTGAGACGTGTCAAAGGCGTTGCTGGACATCAGGCTGTCCGCCTGCCCGTTCAGGTCCTTCAGCCGGTCCTGAGACAGACCACAGACTCTGCGTCAGGTCTCACGCGGTTTCTGACAGTTAACAGGTCCCGTCAAGTCCAGTTGGGTCCTGTCAGGTCCTGCTGGTCCAGTCAAGTCCTCTCAGGTCCCAGCGAGTCCGGCTGGGTCCTTTCAAGTCCCATCCCGTCCCGTCGACCCTGTTAGGACCCATTGTGTCATGTCAAGTTGTGTCAGTCATGCGAGGTCCTGCCGCGTCACGTCTGGACCCGGGATGTAGGGATCCACGGATCTGAGTCTTTTCTAACCGATGCGACTGCACCGGCAGCCGTCTTTTAATATTTGTTTTTAAAACATCAGAGCCGGGCGGTGCAGCTGCACAAGTTCAGTTCAATTCAACTTTATTCGTATAGCGTCCATTCATGACATCATCACCTCAGGGCACTTAGACAGAAAAATTCAGGTCAGATTCATAACAGCCTAGTTAAGGGAACCAACAGATTGGATGGGATCTGGACTTGACCCGGTCCAATCCCCCATCCTGAGCAAGCACGGAGGGGTGGCGACAGTGGGAAGGAAAACACCCTTTTAACAGGGAGGAAAAACCTCCGGCAGAACCCGGCTCAGGTAGGGCGGCCATCTGCCTCGACCGGCTGGGAGGGGGGGGAGTAAGTAAACAGAAATCATGGAGGGAGGACACAGCAGGTGAAGAGGACATATTCAGCATCTCTGAGGACACACGTCCAAAGTCTGGCGATACTTGGAAGATGGAAAACTTGACAAGAAATCTGTGGCTTGAAAACAATGTGGCGCTGCTATAAAAGACTTCAGCAGCATGGTGGGCGGCATGGTGTGGACCCCCCCTCCTCAGATGATTGCACTGATGAACATAAATATGAGGTGAACTGAATTTATTAGTTTTATTCTGTAACACTGACACTTCCTGACAGCATCTCTGTACCAGAGTGAACTGTATCAGTTTAAGATGATTTGTTGGTTTGATTAATAGAAAACAATCAGAAACATCAGTTTTAAACATCCTTCACAGGGAACGAGAGAAGGTAAAATAACTGTGATGATGCTGAGAAACCAGATGGAGACTTGGAAATGATTCGCTTTGTGTTGAATCGCAGAATCGTATCAAATTGTTTAAAGTCGAATCAACGGTGAATCGTATCGGCAGGAGGCTTCACTGTATCGTGAATGTATCGTATCGCTGGCAGCGTATCGGGATACGTATGGAATCGCTTCCTGGGTGGGGATTCACATCCCTAGTCTGGTCCTGTGAAGTCCTGTCAGGTCCAGTCAGGCGCTATGGGGTCCTGTCCAGTCCCGTGGGATCAGGTCAGGCCCGGTCTGGTCCCGTCCTGCAGTTCCCACATGAAGACTACCCACCTCATGAGCGGAGAT
Source organism: Atherinomorus stipes (assembly GCA_023101725.1). Classification (NCBI taxonomy): domain Eukaryota; kingdom Metazoa; phylum Chordata; class Actinopteri; order Atheriniformes; family Atherinidae; genus Atherinomorus; species Atherinomorus stipes. The sequence continues at coordinate 297,831 of JALJCO010003374.1, read as the reverse complement.
GTCGGCTTCCAGCAGCTGGTGTTTCTTCAGCAGGTTGTTGACCGAGGCCAGATCTTTGCCGTAGTCCTCAGAAGCAAGGAGGGCTTCCACCTGAAACACAGACCACCGGGTTCAGACCACCGGGTCCAGACCACCGGGTTCAGACCACCGGGTTCAGACCACCGGGTCCAGACCACCGGGTCCAGACCACCGGGTCCAGACCACCGGGTTCAGACCACCAGGTCCAGACCACCGGGTTCAGACCACCGGGTCCAGGCCACCGGGTTCAGACCACCGGGTCCAGACCACCGGGTTCAGACCACCGGGTCCAGGCCACCGGGTTCAGACCACCGGGTCCAGACCACCAGGTCCAGACCGGTGTGTGTGGGACATGTAGACCAGGTCCTGACCCTCAGGTCCAGACCGGTGTGTGTGGGACATGTAGACCAGGTCCTGACCCTCAGGTCCAGACCAGTGTGTGTGTGTGGGACGTGTAGACCAGGTCCTGACCCTCAGGTCCAGACCGGTGTGTGTGGAACATGTAGACCAGGTCCTGACCCTCAGGTCCAGACCAGTGTGTGTGTGGGGACATGGGTAGAACCAGGTCCTGACCACCAGGTCCAGACTGGTGTGTGTGGAACGTGTAGACCAGGTCCTGACCTCAGGTCCAGACTGGTGTGTGTGGAACGTGTAGACCAGGTCCTGACCCTCAGGTCCAGACCGGTGTGTGTGGAACATGTAGACCAGGTCCTGACCCTCAGGTCCAGACCAGTGTGTGTGTGTGGAACGTGTAGACCAGGTCCTGACCCCCAGGTCCAGACCGGTGTGTGTGGAACGTGTAGACCAGGTCCTGACCCTCAGGTCCAGACCGGTGTGTGTGGGACATGTAGACCAGGTCCTGACCCTCAGGTCCAGACTGGTGTGTGTGGGACATGTAGACCAGGTCCTGACCCTCAGGTCCAGACCGGTGTGTGTGGGACATGTAGACCAGGTCCTGACCCTCAGGTCCAGACCGGTGTGTGTGGGACATGTAGACCAGGTCCTGACCCTCAGGTCCAGACCGGTGTGTGTGGGACGTGTAGACCAGGTCCTGACCCTCAGGTCCAGACCGGTGTGTGTGGGACGTGTAGACCAGGTCCTGACCCTCAGGTCCAGACCGGTGTGTGTGGGACGTGTAGACCAGGTCCTGACCTCAGACAGCCAGAAGTCGAAGTCTTTGATGCCGGTGTTGAAGTTCTGCTGCTTGTTGGCCTCCTTCAGCTTCTGGCTCTTCTCTGCAGACTTGTTGACCAGGAACTGCCACTGGTCGTCCAGAGCACCAAGCCGGGCCTGAGAACCAGAACCAGAACATGCTGGGTCAGAATGCAGGTCAGATCACATGGGGGACTAGAACCAACTGCAGCCTGCTAGTTTTCAGCTGGATCTGACTTCATGAATGTGTCTAAAGCAGACCAGCAGGTCCACCAGCACCAATCTTAACCCTGAATCTTGACCTTCAATCTTAACCCTCAATCTTAACCCTCAATCTTAACCCTCAATCTTAACCCTCAATCTTAACCCTGAATCTTGACCTTCAATCTTAACCCTCAATCTTAACCCTCAATCTTAACCCTCAATCTTAACCCTGAATCTTGACCTTCAATCTTGACCCTCAATCTTAACCCTCAATCTTAACCCTCAATCTTAACCCTCAATCTTAACCCTCAATCTTGACCTTCAATCTTAACCTTCAATCTTGACCCTGAATCTTAACCCTCAATCTTAACCCTGAATCTTAACCCTGAATCTTAACCCTCAATCGTAACCCTGAATCTTGACCCTCAATCTTAACCCTCAATCTTAACCCTCAATCTTGACCTTCAATCTTGACCCTCAATCTTAACCCTCAATCGTTAACCCTCAATCTTAACCTTCAATCTTAACCCTCAATCGTAACCCTCAATCTTGACCCTGAATCTTGACCTTCAATCTTAACCCTCAATCTTGACCCTGAATTTTAACCCTCAATCGTAACCCTGAATCTTGACCTTCAATCTTAACGCTGAATCTTGACCTTCAATATTGACCTTCAATCTTAACCCTCAATCTTGACCTTCAATCTTGACCTTCAATCTTAACCCTGAATCTTGACCTTCAATATTGACCTTCAATCTTAACCCTCAATCGTAACCCTCAATCTTGACCCTCAATCTTGACCCTCAATCTTAACCCTCAATCGTAACCCTGAATCTTGACCTTCAATCTTGACCTTCGATCTTAACCCTCAATCGTAACCCTGAATCTTGACCTTCAATCTTGACCTTCGATCTTAACCCTCAATCGTAACCCTGAATCTTGACCTTCAATCTTAACCCTCAATCGTAACCCTCAATCTTAACCCCCTGAATCTTGACCTTCAATCTTGACCCTCAATCGTAACCCTGAATCTTAACCTTCAATCTTAACCCTCAATCTTAACCCTCAATCTTAACCCTCAATCTTAACCCTCAATCTTAACCCTCAATCTTAACCTTCAATCTTGACCTTCAATCTTAACCCTCAATCGTAACCCTGAATCTTGACCTTCAATCTTAACCCTCAATCGTAACCCTGAATCTTGACCTTCAATCTTGACCTTCAATCTTAACCCTCAATCGTAACCCTGAATCTTGACCTTCAATCTTAACCTTCAATCTTAACCCTCAATCTTAACCCTGAATCTTGACCTTCAATCTTAACCCTCAATCGTAACCCTCAATCTTAACCCTCAATCTTAACCCTGAATCTTGACCTTCAATCTTAACCTTCAATCTTAACCCTCAATCTTAACCCTCAATCTTAACCCTCAATCTTGACCTTCAATCTTAACCCTCAATCGTAACCCTGAATCTTGACCCTGAATCTTGACCTTCAATCTTAACCCTCAATCAATCTTACCTTCAAATCAAAAAATCGCACTCCCGCAAAGTGCAAGTGCTGTCCTGACTTCCATAAAGTTAAGTTGAGGCAAGTTTGAGGCTGAATATCCTCAAACTTAGGATTCACCACCTTGTGAGTAAGGATTACCCAGAATGCAGCAGCAAAGAAGGTGAGCTGCAATCTTAAGTATTTTCTTTGTTAATGGAGACATAGATATTAGGAAAACCATTGTACTATCTAGGTTAGGCCCAGGTCATGGATTAGTCATCACATTGTTGCATAATATTCATTTTTATTTTACAATCTTTTGTCATTAGCGGCCGGTGCAGTCAACCCATGTTGCTATCGTTTTAGTTAGTTAATGTTACAAAATGGTAATTTTTCTCAGTGCTAATGTAATTGTTTTTATCAAGATAACAACCAGTTTACCGTGCTTGTGCCGATAATGGTATAAAACAACTGTCTCCCGTACCCGCAGAGCTAACTAACGACAGTTCTGTTTCATTCCTTCAAGACTCCCTGTGGCAGTTGATAAAGTGGACATGTCTCCTCGCAGGTCCAGAACTAAAGACAACAAAGTCAATCAGGCGACGTGTCGGCCAGCTGACTGCAGTCATCCAGGAACTCACAGAACCACAGTCACCTGCGTAACTTAAGTTACAGCTGGTGACATTTACCTTCCAGTAAGCCGTGGTATGCGGTGACAGCTGAATGTGTCCATGGTGGCTGCGTTTGTGGCTGATGATTAAACAGACGGGGTTAACAGTGCAAATAAATGTCAATAAAGTAAATGCTGCTTCTTCTTCTGAATTGACAGACTGAACGCCCCTTTGGCATAACGCTGCCCCCCGCAATTTGAAGACGTATCTGCATTTAAGGGGTGTCCCTTTTCTAAGCCACAAAATAGCCCTAAACACTTGGTTTTGAGGGCTACTAAGATTGAGGGTGAAGAGAGGAGCTGGAATTGGCCCTGAAAGCAGAAGCAGGAGCTGGACGGAGCTGCAGGTCTCCTTCGTGTGTGATGTGCAGCTCAGGTGTGAGAGTGACGGACCTTCACGGCGTCCTCGCTGCCGGAGCAGGCTCCTCGCTGGATCAGCGCGTTCCCGGTGTCGATCACCCCGCGGATCCGGTCTGCGTTGGCGTGCAGCTCCGCTTCAAACGCCTGGTGTTTCTGATGCTTGCTCTGGGGGGGGACAGACAGCGTGAGAACCGGACAGATGGAGGAGGTGACGTCTGCGGCTCAGCCGGAGCAGAACGGCCCGTCTGGCTGAGCGGAAGCTACAAATGACCAAAACAAGAGCCATGATGGAGACGTGGAAACGCAACACAGAGACATGAACACTGCTGCAACACAGGAGGACGGAGGAGGTCACCGTGATGCGCCTCCAGTCTGGATCCAGAGTCCAGGTCTCAGTCCAGGCTGGATCCAGACCTGGAGGCGGACTCACACCACCTCCCTCCATGGAAATCAAAACCAGCCACACGCTTGAATGAATGAACTAAAGAAAAGGAGGAAGCCGGCGAGTAACGGTGCTGATGAGGGACAAACTTCTATCTACAGACAGACGTGATGTCATCGGTGAGTCAGACTTACCAGCAGCTTGGACAGCTAGAAGAGAACCAGACAGTGAAAGGAGAGTTGAGTCTCAGACAGAAGCAGGTTCCTGAACCAGCACCTGCTGGTCTGGTCCGAGCCGGCGGGACCTGGGCCGTACCTGGATATTGGTGGGGTCCTTGTAGGACTCGTCGGTGGCGGTCTGCAGCTTCTCGCTGATCCAGGCCTCGATCTCGTCCACATCCCGGCTGAACTGCTGCAGGGTCTGGGACTCCCCCAGTTTGGAGCGCTTCTCAATCATCTGGGCCTTCAGCCTGCGCCACCTGGAGGACAGAAGGATCAGGTCTGAGGCCGAGGACCTGGACCTGGAGCTGCAGGCGTCCAGGTCCAGGTCTGAGGCCGAGGACCTGGACCTGGAGCTGCAGGCGTCCAGGTCTGAGGCCGAGGACCTGGACCTGGAGCTGCAGGCGTCCAGGTCCAGGTCTGAGGCCGAGGACCTGGACCTGGAGCTGCAGGCGTCCAGGTCCAGGTCTGAGGCTGAGGACCTGGACCTGGAGCTGCAGGCGTCCAGGTCCAGGTCTGAGGCTGAGGACCTGGACCTGGAGCTGCAGGCGTCCAGGTCCAGGTCTGAGGCAGAGGACCTGGACCTGGAGCTGCAGGCGTCCAGGTCCAGGTCTGAGGCCGTGGACCTGGACCTGGAGCTGCAGGCGTCCAGGTCCAGGTCTGAGACTGAGGACCTGGACCTGGAGCTGCAGGCGTCCAGGTCCAGGTCTGAGGCTGAGGACCTGGACCTGGAGCTGCAGGCGTCCAGACATCGGGAGACACTGATTATTCCTGCTCATCCAGGTTCCGGGCTGGATGGACAGACGAACATGGTAATCATGAATAAAAATCTAGAGAAGTCCACCGGGACGACTGGAAACGAGTGTTGCTGTCCACACAGACTCTGGTGCTGCACCAGCTGAATCACAACCTGGACGCCATCCAGGTCCAGTTCAGCAGGCTGGCTGCAGTTCTGGACCTCGTCTGCGGGACGGATTCAACCTTGGAGAAATTGAGCACTTGGCTTGGTGGAAATTAACCCCCGATCCGGCTGATTGATGTTGCCATGGAGACCTGTTGTAGGACTGAAGGAGACGAAATGTTCCAACCTAAGCAACATCTGGAGCCCTGAGAGCCGGTCTGGGAGAGCAGGCCTCCAACATCCCCAGGAAGGTTATGAGAATGGACCGAGTCTTTGTCTCCCGGTTCTCCACCTGCGTAGGCGGAGAACCGGGAGACCTCTTTTTTACCACCTACCCATCTTTCCTCATGTGAGCGTTTTTATTCTACGTAGTTCCATCATACGTAGTTCATTTGCTCCAATAAGAACACACTATCAAACAAACAGCCCCCCCCCCTCTCTCCTTCCACCCTCTGCTCTCCCCCCTCCCCTCCCTTCTATTCAGCTTCGATGGAGCTAGTAGTCCACTCTGTGCAGTCAGGTCTGGGTTTTCAAACAAATGGATTTAAAAGCAAACTTCTGCAGCAACACTGAGGGAGGGGGCCACAACCTTGTCATTACCTGTAAGTTTATTTATTTTCTAAATTCTGTCTTGTCTGATAAATGTAGCTCACACTGTCTGAAATGCAGATGATGCTAACAGTTAGCCTTTAGCAAACTCCAACTGCAGCTTGACCTACTTTCTCTAAATAAGGTCATAGCCAATCAGAATGAAGCAAACTTGGTCTCTGGGTAAAGCTGCATATCATAACCGCACCCAACTCTTTCACTGAGGAAGGGAGGTGCAGCTGCCAAAACAACCCCCCGCTGTTAAAGTAATGTTTTTTTCTTTGGAGTTCTTACATGCAGTAATGCCAACAACATGAACCAGATTTTACTGCTATGATGTCATCACTGCTTTAAATGTTTAAATAAAGAACGGCCCCCGTCAGTGCAGCCGAGCATGCTGACCGAGGGAGCGCCGGCATGAAGGAGCTCCGGCGAGAGACGAAGAACCACTGCCAGATATCCCCCTCCCTTATCCCCCCCCCCAGCGTCAAGCGTTCCAGACTTTCTAATCGTGCAGACGGCCTCTTCCAACCGTTCCGTTCTGGACTCTTGTTTTTGTTTATACAACTCTTTTTTCCCCTTTTTTTTTTTGATTTTTTTTTATGTCTTCCCCCCCCCTCCCCTCCCCTCTTTCTTTTCCTTTTTTTTTCTTTTCTTACTTCCTCCCCCCGTTCAATAATTTCTTTGATTTTTTTTTTTGTTTTCTGTCTTCCATCTGATGGATACAGGATTCCTTCACCACTCTCGTAGCTATCCCTCTTTTCTTGTGGATATTTCCCCCCCCATTTTTACTTCTCCTCTCCTACCCCTTTCTCCCCCGGGCCTAGGGCTTTTTTTTTTTCTTTTTTGTCTCTGTTCTCCTCCTTGTTTCCTTTTTTATTTTTTTTATTTTTTATTACCAAAAAGATCGATCCACTCTCCCCAACCCCCCTCCCAACCCCCACCCCCCCTCCCCCTCCTCTCTTTTTCTCATCATCTATTCCGGGACGGGAAAACCTCCCCTATCCCCCCCCCATTCAACTCACCACCAAAGAGGATAAAGTGTTAAAACATGATGGTTCTAGCTATTACAGTCTATTCTGGATCAGTGTTAGCAGGTTTATGCTAACGGGGAACCTCCAGCGGCCGATCCGTTATTTAAGGCTTAAACTGGTGGAGATGACAGATCACCCCCACATACATGCTGGTCCAGTCAGCAGACCCCTGTGGACCCCGTCTTACCGGTCCAGGACTTCGTTGCAGCGGTTGTAGATCTCGGGTTTGGCGTAGTGGTCGGCTCCTATCAGCTGGTCGGCGAAGGACTGCAGGGCGGCGATCTTCTCCTCCTGGACAGAAAGCGGCGGTTACCTCCGTCCTCGGAGACTCACCGTGGCAGACCTACCGGGACGGCTCCAGACCTGGACGTTGATGGCTTTGTCAAAGTCCTCGTGTTTCTTGATGAGGGCCTCCACGCTGTCCAGGGAGTCGCCCTTATCGTCGCTGGCCAGGAAGGCCTCCCGAGCCGCCATCCAGTTCTCGGCCTGCTCGCAGTCCCTGTTGAAGAGCTGGAGGACACGCGGTCGAGGTGAGGACAGAGGGACGGACAGAAGGACGGTCTGCGGCTGCCTTCAGGCCACGGCTTACCTGCAGCTCCAGGCACTGGTCCAGCATCATGCGGCGCTGGACCCAGGCCTTCTCCAGGTCCGCGCGCTCCCGGTCCAGAGCCTGCAGCTTCTGCTGGATCTCAGGACTGGCGTAGTGTCCCCGAGCCAGCAGCTGCTGGCCGAACTGCTCGAAGGCCTGGAAGGTCCCGGCGCGGGCGTCGATCTCCGTGCGGTGCTCCTGGAGGACCACAGAGGACAGAGGGACGGCGTGAGACCAGGCAGAGCTGCAGGACGTCACGAAGAGTCGCAGCGGGACACCGAAAGACGTCACAGCGAGACGCCGCAGGACGCGTCTACTACCTGGTGTCTCTCCAGAAGCGCCTCGGCTCCCGTCACGTCTTTGGCCAGCTCCTCGGAGGACACCAGTCCTCGGATGCCGTTGATCCAGGACATCAGGTCTCTGTGGACATGGGGGACACGATCGATCACACCGATGGATTCATATCTGTAGACGGCCTACAGTCTGGAACCAGGACCCAGTTCAGACCTGGATGTAGTTCCGGTCCTGGACCAGGCCCAGTCCTGGCCCTAGCTCCGGTCCAGGTCCAGGCCTTGGCTCCGGTCCAGGTCCAGGCCCTAGCTCCGGTCCAGGACCAGGCCCTAGCTCCGGTCCAGGGCCAGGCCTTGGCTCCGGTCCAGGACCAGGCCCTAGCTCTGGTCCAGGTCCAGGCCCTAGCTCCGGTCCAGGACCAGGCCCTAGCTCCGGTCCAGGTCCAGGCCCTAGCTCCGGTCCAGGGCCAGGCCCTAGCTCCGGTCCAGGTCTAGGCCCTAGCTCCGGTCCAGGACCAGGCCCTAGCTCCGGTCCAGGACCAGGCCCTAGCTCCGGTCCAGGTCCAGGCCCTAGCTCCGGTCCAGGACCAGGCCCTAGCTCCGGTCCAGGTCCAGGCCCTAGCTCCGGTCCAGGACCAGGCCCTAGCTCCGGTCCAGGTCTAGGCCCTAGCTCCGTTCCAGGATCAGGCCCTAGCTCCGGTCCAGGTCCAGGCCCTAGCTCCGTTCCAGGACCAGGCCCTAGCTCCGGTCCAGGTCTAGGCCCTGGCTCTGGTCCAGGACCTGGCCCTAGCTCCGGTCCAGGTCCGGGCCCTAGCTCCGGTCCAGGACCGGGCCCTAGCTCCGGTCCAGGTCCGGGCCCTAGCTCCGGTCCAGGACCGGGCCCTAGCTCCGGTCCAGGTCTAGGCCCTAGCTCTGGTCCAGGACCTGGCCTTAGCTCCGGTCCAGGTCCAGGCCCTAGCTCCGGTCCAGGTCCAGGCCCTAGCTCCGGTCCAGGACCAGGCCCTAGCTCCGGTCCAGGTCCAGGCCCTAGCTCTGGTCCAGGACCAGGCCCTCGCTCTGGTCCAGGTCCAGGCCCTAGCTCCGGTCCAGGCCCTAGCTCTGGTCCAGGACCTAGCTCTGGTCCAGGACCAGGCCCTAGCTCTGGTCCAGGTCCAGGCCCTAGCTCTGGTCCAGGTCCAGGCCCTAGCTCCGGTCCAGGCCCTAGCTCCAGTGCAGGACCAGGCCCTAGCTCCGGTCCAGGCCCTAGCTCTGGTCCAGGACCTAGCTCTGGTCCAGGACCAGGCCCTCGCTCTGGTCCAGGCCCTAGCTCTGGTCCAGGCCCTAGCTCCAGTGCAGGACCAGGCCCTAGCTCCGGTCCAGGCCCTAGCTCTGGTCCAGGACCTAGCTCTGGTCCAGGACCAGGCCCTCGCTCTGGTCCAGGCCCTAGCTCCGGTCCAGGCCCTAGCTCCAGTGCAGGACCAGGCCCTAGCTCCGGTCCAGGCCCTAGCTCCAGTGCAGGACCAGGCCCTAGCTCCGGTCCAGGTCTAGGCCCTAGCCCCGGGACCTAGCACCAGTCCAGGTCCAGGCCCTAGCTCTGGTCCAGGACCAGGCCCTAGCTCTGGTCCAGGACCAGGCCCTAGCTCCGGTCCAGGTCCAGGCCCTAGCTCCGGTCCAGGTCCAGGCCCTAGCTCCGGTCCAGGTCCAGGCCCTAGCCCCGGGACCTAGCACCGGTCCAGGACCAGGCCCTAGCTCCGGTCCGGGACCAGGCCTTAGCTCCGGTCCAGGTCCAGGCCCTAGCTCCGGGACCTAACACCGGTCCAGGACCAGGCCCTAGCTCCGGTCCAGGACCAGGCCCTAGCTCCGGTCCAGGTCCAGGCCCTAGCTCTGGTCCAGGACCAGGCCCTAGCTCCGGTCCAGGACCAGGCCCTAGCTCCGGTCCAGGACCAGGCCCTAGCTCTGGTCCAGGACCAGGCCCTAGCTCTGGTCCGGGACCGGGCCCCGTGCCCCTCCTCACCTGAAGTCGGACAGGAAGCGCTGCAGGTCGTGGGAGTTGCCCAGCTTGTCCTTGCGCTGGTCGGCCCGGCCCACCAGGCTGCTCCAGGCCGTGTTCAGCTCCGTGCACTTCTCCTGGATGTCGTCCACGGCCTCGGGGTGGGACTGGATGAGCCGCTCCGCCGTCTCACCGAGAGAGTTGACCTGCAGACGGAGAGGAGTGAGCGCAGCTCTACGGGGGGACGGCCCCGGTCTCCGGGTAGGGTCTGACCTTGTCCCCCAGGGCGGCCAGGTCCCTCTCGAAGCCCTCGTGCTTGCGCTGCAGAGCCTGGACGCTGGCCAGGTCGTGGCCGTAGTTATCCGTGTTCAGGGCCTGGTTCTTCTCCTCGATCCACTCCTTCGTTTCATCCGCGTCCCTGAAAGACACGAAAACCCGCTTCAGTTCTCAGGTCGGCTCCGAGGTAGCCGAGGTCTACCGGAGCGGGTCCCGGGGTCCGAGCTGGGACCGGGCTCCGGGTCTGGGACCCAGCGGGACCCGAGCGTACCTGTGGAAGCGCTGCACCTCGTGGGCGCTGCCCAGCATGTTGCTGCGGTCCTCAGCCAGCTGCTGCAGGGACCTCCAGCGGTTGTTCAGCTCCTGCACAGAACAGACTGGTCAAAACTGGTTTTACTGGGGAAGGGGAACTGGGGCAGGTCTAACACCTGGACCAGGTCTAGGACCACAGTCTAATTTTACATGAATCAGTCAACATGGTGAGTGATGGATGCAGACTGCTACATCTATCTGGGAACAAGCACACTGATGGTGAAGACGACGACACCAACACAACATAACAAGGAAACATCATCATCATCATCATCATCATAGGGCTGGGCGATATGGACCAAATACCATATCATGATATTTATTTTAGACAACGATATACGATATATACAGCTGTACTTTTACCCTAATTTGTCTGTAAGTTTCATTTCATATCAAACAGCTGTTTTGTAGTTAAAATAATAGGGGTGGTAAAAAATATTGATACACTAAAATATTGCAATATTTTCATATGCCGCTACCATAGCTATATTTAAAAACACTATCGATCGATTTCACTAATGAAATCTTGTGATCATTTTACAAAATCTCATTAGATTTCACAAAATACCACGAGATATCAGCGTCGTGTTACAAAATCTCATGAGATTTCACGAAATACCGCGAGATCAGCGTCGTGTTACAAAATCTCATGAGATTTCACGAAATACCGCGAGATATCAGCGTCGTGTTACAAAATCTCATGAGATTTCACGAAATACCGCGAGATATCAGCGTCGTGTTACAAAATCTCATGAGATTTCACGAAATACCGCGAGATATCAGCGTCGTGTTACAAAATCTCATGAGATTTCACGAAATACCGCGAGATATCAGCATTGTGTTACAAAATCTCATGAGATTTCACGAAATACCGCGAGATATCAGCGTCGTGTTACAAAATTCATCTCGCGAGATTTCATTAGTAAAATAGATTGATACTGCGTATTTAACTACAGATATGGTATTAGCATATGAAAATATCATGATATTTCAGTGTATCGATATTTTTTCCCACCCTTATTAAATAGTCAGGTGACCCTTTGTAGTCAGTTGAGGTGTAGCCAGGTCATTATGAAAAAATAAAGCAAAAAATTTGCACAACCAATACCACGATATATAATGATATGTGTTATTTACATGAGAGAGATGTGATATTATCATATTGCGATATATCAATATATCGCACAGCCCTACATCATCATCACGTCTACTGGACTCAACATAGACCAGCATGCTAGGAAACACGGGTGAGGAGGACACGGACCACATGACATCAGGAAGACGTAAATCTCTGATCAGACGTGAACAGGACCACCGGGACACTTACCTTGATGGTATTAAAGTTAGCCGTTGTTTGCACACCCAAGCGTACAGTCTACAATCCAGAGAGAACGAGACGGAGTAAGACAGAACAGAAGAAGAAGAAAACACCAAACCCGTCAAGACTGTTGTGATTCATCCTGATTTGCTGAATCACAACCAAACATGTACACCCATCAGGAAGCACAGTAACCATGGTTACAGGGCTGCACAATAATGGACCAAACCTGCAATAGGCGATAACAGTGATGAGACACATGATGACGACATTTCACGATAAATAAAATACTTAATACATCTTTTTTTCATGCTAAGCTTCAGTGTCACATTAAAAATGTGCTTTTCCACTGCAGCCTTTCCTCTTTCTGCTTCTCCATTTTCAGCCTCCCTTTTCAAAAGTAGAACAAATTAACTGATTTATTCCAATAATGCACTCATCAGTCGCTTTCAGACTTGCGTTGCGGTACATGTGCGGTAAAGTCCATCTGTTCTTTAACTGGACTCGTCTTTTCAATCACGTTGCCTCCTCGTGGTCTTATTGCGCCTCGGTCATGTTCAGACATCAGGAAATGTTGCAGATAAGCCAACACAGCCACGCTCTCCCTGCAACTCTGTCTGGAACATTTTCATGTGTGTTCAGCCAAAATGACGAGCCGCAACATCTCCGCTCTGATGACCTGGGGTCCAGCAAGTACACGTCCGCTCTGATGACCTGGGGTCCAGCAAGTACACGTCCGCTCTGATGACCTGGGGTCCAGCAAGTACACGTCCGCTCTGATGACCTGGGGTCCAGCAAGTACACGTCCGCTCTGATGACCTGGGGTCCAGCAAGTACACGTCCGCTCTGAAGACCTGGGGTCCAGCCGGTACATTTCCACTACATCTCTGCTCTGATGACCTGGGGTCCAGCAAGTACATGTCCACTCTGATGACCTGGGGTCCAGACGGTACATGTCCACTACATGTCCGCTCTGATGACCTGGGGTCCAGCAAGTACATGTCCACTACATGTCCGTTGTGATGACCTGCAGTCCAGCAGGTACATGTCCGCTACATCTACAAGGTAAAAGACCGGAACATTTATCCTATATAACATTTGCATTCAGACAAAGTACACAATGGTACCGCTTTCCAGTGCAGGTCTGGAGGAGCCCCTGGAAGATGCCGCCTGTGGCTGAAACACTGGATTCTGACCCAGTTGTTGAGGTCGGGGCCTTCACAATGTTGGCTCCGTTGTCATGGTGATGCAGACCTATTGCTCTTCATATAAAACTCAGCTGGCCACCACTTGCTGTAATCCAAGAGCTGGTTTTCACTTGCGCGAGTCCGAGAAGTACACGGTCTCCAAACAGGGAGTTTTAAGTTGGAATTCTTCATGAGGAAATGCAGTAAAACTCATGAAGGTTCTGCTGCGACCAGACTTGTTTGTAGCACATCAACTGGAATATCACGTCACTTCCTTAAAATATATGTAAGCATAGACGCTGCTAGATAGCGCCGTTTAGACAGTCTTTGTAATGTGTACATCGTACGGGCCAATATCGCCATGAAGGTAAATTTTCAATACATTGTGCAGCCCTACATGGTTACTATGGAAACTTTCCACAAGCCCCACACACTGAGCTAAAATGAATCAAGCAAGGTCACTGGCAGAGACCTGGAAAGGACAGAAAAGTCTTTAAGATTCCAGGATCTTAATGTTCCCAACCATGCTGTTAGCTTCATGTTAAGATGACTGATGTGACATCATCATGGTTGATGTGACATCACAGCAAATGTGACATCACTACTGTCTGATGCAGAAACTGTCTGGGGACAGTTTCTGCAGTAAACCAACACACTACCATCAGAGGTTTGCAGAGTTTTTCCTTGACATGGTACAGTACAGCGTTGTCATGACAACCCTCCTGGACAGAGTCGTCACATGTTGGATCACACTGTAGTCCTGTTCCCTGCTCACAAGTGGTCGGAAAGTCTAGAGGAACTTTTACAGGGATATTTGTGCTCAGGTATGGCAGACCACCGGGTCATGGACCACCGGGTCATGGACCACAGGGTCATGGACCACAGGGTCATGGACCACCGGGTCATGGACCACCGGGTCATGGACCACAGGGTCATGGACCACAGGGTCATGGACCACCGGGTCATGGACCACCGGGTCATGGACCACCAGGTCATGGACCACAGGGTCATGGACCACAGGGTCATGGACCACCGGGTCATGGACCACCGGGTCATGGACCACCAGGTCATGGACCACAGGGTCATGGACCACAGGGTCATGGACCACCGGGTCATGGACCACCAGGTCATGGACCACAGGGTCATGGACCACAGGGTCATGGACCACCGGGTCATGGACCACAGGGTCATGGACCACCGGGTCATGGACCACCAGGTCATGGACCACCAGGTCATGGACCGCAGGGTCATGGACCGCAGGGTCATGGACCACCAGGTCATGGACCACCAGGTCATGGACCGCAGGGTCATGGACCGCAGGGTCATGGACCACCGGGTCATGGACCACCGGGTCATGGACCACCAGGTCATGGACCACAGGGTCATGGACCACAGGGTCATGGACCACCGGGTCATGGACCACCAGGTCATGGACCACAGGGTCATGGACCACAGGGTCATGGACCACCGGGTCATGGACCACAGGGTCGTAGACCACAGGGTCATGGACCACCGGGTGATAAACCAGCGGGTTGTGGAACCTCTTGTGGACTAGAAGATGGAGACGGGAAGCCTACCTTCCAGGGCGAGGCCGTCTTGGAGTCTCCTTCATCCTGTTGACAGATTCATTCCAGCGTTAGATAATTTATTCAGGTCTGGATGAACATCTAGACTACGCAGACGAGTGAGATCATGGTCACCTTTCCAGGCGCAGAGCCAAGCAGCTCCTGTTGCTGTGGACGGACAGACAGACAGAGCATTAGTCCAGCTGGACGGGGACTAACAGCTGATTGGTGGAGGTGAAACTCACCTGAGCCTGGACCATGGGAGCCTCCTCAGCCATGAGGCCCTCCGACTCCAGCTCTGACGCCACCTTGTTGATGTCCCTCAGACGAGACTCGTTGGCCTTCAGGTCCTGGAGGTCCCCAGACACAGCAGAGATGAGCATGAGCAGACCTGGGGGGCTAGGTCTTGCTCCCCTGTTTCATGGCAGTAAAGGAGACTGGAAGCTGTTACCTTCTGGAAGTCATCGAACTTCTTCTGCAGGACCTCCACCTGCTCCAGGTCGGAGCCCACCTCCTCGTTGGTCAGTGCGTTCTCCTTCTCGTTGATCCACTGCTGCAGCTCGTTGGCTTCGCGGAACAGCATGAACTTCTTGCAGCTCTTCTCCAGCATGTCCTTGCGCTTCTCCCCCAGCTCCAACAGCGTCCCGTACCTTCAGCAGGAGGACAGGGTCAACCGGAGGAGCAGGGTATGGGTATGCTGCCTGGTGAGGGACTGAACATGCAACTACACCGGGGGGAGGGGGACTGAACTCCACCATGTCACTTCCAGGTCAGGAGGGTAGCTTTTGCCCCCCGTTTCAGACCTGACTTCAGTGTGTACGATGAGGCGAGGCAGGACAGACGGACACCTAGAAACCTCCAGATCTGGAAGTTTTACTCCCCGCATGATGTCAAATCCAGATTCAAAACTGGACCAGAGACCTGACGACCACAAACCGGACAACCAGAGACCCGGTGGCAGGGAAGAAATGCACTCTGGACATTGCTACATTTTGTTTTAGTGGGCGTGGCTATACGTAAGTGGGCGTGTCCAAGTATCAGAGGGCGTGCCCAAACTCTTAAAGATTAGAATTAAGGATTAGTGGGCCTGTCTATATGCAAGTCGGCCTGTTCAAGTGTCATAACGTGTGTCCAAAGTCCTTAGGATTAGAATTTGGCTTCAGTGGGCATGTCTACATGTACACTACTCACAAAAAGTTAGTGATATTTGGCTTTTTGTATGATGTCAGAATGAATCTGAAATCCACGACAACCTTTCCAGGTGAACTGAATTAAACTTTCTCCAAACTTTTCAATGCACATGTTCATCGTTTAATGGTTAAATATTTATTCTGCATCATTCTGTTCTCCAAAAACCGAAAGTTGAATATCCCTAATTTTTTGTGAGTAGTGGAAGTAGACACGCCCGTAACAATCCATCAATAAGCCGCATCGTCGTTGGAGCCGACAGTGTTAAAAGCATGTGAGAAAAGTAGCGGATTGTAGCCCAAAATTTACGGTAAACGTGTAACTAAGGCAAAATATATCTACTTCCTGATAATGAGCTGGTACCGGTTCACTCTAAAAAGAAAGTAAAATGAGAGATGTTCATTACTTCTGGTATTTCTACAGTTATGGCCCACTGGAGATGAGATTCCTCAGAGTCTTGAACAGCGCGTTTACGTGTTCATCTGAACTAATCTAAGGAAACAGTGGAATTCAATGATCGGTGAAGGAGGGCTTCATTTCTGCTACAGTAAATAAGATCTGGGAGGTAAAAATGAACATGGATGGAGAGAGCTGGGATGAGACGGATGCACTTCTATCCTTGACTGGATAGAAGTTTGACCAGACGGGGGAGGGGGGAGGTTATGGTTGATGAATCACGACAACAGAAAACAGTAGGACGCTACTTCCTACTCACAGCTCTTCCACCTGCTTCATGCGTACAGAAACGCTGCAGGCCTCCTTGGTGACAAGCCTACACCGAGGCGAGGAAGAGGAGGGTTAAGGAGTTAGAGTTAGAGGGCAGAGGAGACAGAAAGTTAGAGGACTGGTGGAGAATCGACAGACTGAATCAGTAAATCTGGCAGGAGGACAAACTTGTTAGTCATGTGAACATGGAGACACTGAGCGTCCGTTTCTTACTGGTTCTCTATCTGATCCTGCCGCATGGCGATGCTGCCGTGCTCGTCCAGCAGGTTCTCCCTGGACGACGACTGGGTCGGGTCCAGCTTTTTCACGTAGGCAGCAGGAACGAAGCCCTGACGGTCATTAACCTCCACCTTCCACCAGTCCTGCAGGATGGAGGAGAGAGGGAGGAAAGACGGTGGATGCAGCCATCAGCCAGGGTTAGGGTTACACTGTCAGCAGACCCAACACCAGAGCTGTACTGGACTTCTGACACCGGTCTGGACTTACAAATCTCGGGACGCTGAAAATCAAATTTCGCTCCGAAATCGCACTGTAACTCGTGACCCCCACCAGTGTTTGGACGTGAGTTATGGCGCGATTTTGGAACAAGATTTCATTTCCAGCATCCCGAGATCTTGAACATTCCTTTCTCCATCACTCACATGTAAGGACATATGAAAACACCCCAGGTTAAAAAAAGAGAAATTCCCCTTTAATGAAAGGAACTGTGGGAAAAAACTTCTGTTTTTCTGTGCTTTATTGATGCCACAAAGGCATTTGATAGAGTCATCAATCAATCGAGGTTTACCAAGATATTTGCTGCGGATCCTTGTCTTTTGGAACGCAAATCAACTTATGTAAAATGGGACAATGCCGTCGCTGAGCCTTTCACGTTTGTAATGGTGTCCCACGAGGCGGCGTTCTCCCTACCGCTCAATTTAATGTGGAAGCTGAGTAACACGATGATTGTGAGAAGAAAGGAGGACAAATATGTCTTCCCAGTATTCTATTTATGTGGAAAGCCTGTTATAGTACTTTATACTGCATCTTATTACTGATGACTGGTGTGATGACAGAGATATTCAGAGATATCCTCCTCCTCCTGCATCACCTCCTCCTGCCTGCATCACCTCCTCCTGCCTGCATCTCCTCCTCCTGCCTGCATCACCTCCTCCTCCTCCTGCATCTCCTCCTCCTGCCTGCATCTCCTCCTCCTGCCTGCATCTCCTCCTCCTGCCTGCATCACCTCCTCCTGCCTGCATCACCTCCTCCTGCCTGCATCTCCTCCTCCTGCCTGCATCACCTCCTCCTCCTGCCTGCATCACCTCCTCCTCCTGCCTGCATCACCTCCTCCTGCCTGCATCACCTCCTCCTGCCTGCATCTCCTCCTCCTGCCTGCATCACCTCCTCCTCCTGCCTGCGGGCCCCCACCTTGTTGGTGCTGTTGAGCAGAGTGAGGATGTCGCCCTTCTTCATGGTGACCTCTCTGGGACTCTTCTCCTGGTAGTCGTACAGAGCCAGAACCAGCTCCTTCCCAGTCTCGTCGTCCGTTGGAGCCACTTGTTGCTGCCGGAACAGAAAAGTCACTGGTTAAGACAAAATAACCCAGGATTACCAGCTAGTTAACTCCAGGATAACTAGCTACTTTACTCCAGGATTACGTTCAGCTAGTTAACTGCAGGATGTTCAGCTAGTGAACCCATGATTTCCAGCTAGTTAAGTGCAGTATGTTAAGTGCAGGAGGTGAGGGTCAGTGGTGGCACTCCCATCTTACCCTGCAGGACTGGGCCTGCTCCTTCAGGGACTGGATGCTGCTTCCATACGCGCTGAGATCAGACATCAGGGCCTCGTGCTTCTTCAGCAGAGCCTGTAAAAGAGCAGGAATAAGGGTTTCAACGTGACCAGCGTGATTTATTTCTCCAACATCAAATGGTTTGTTTGTACCTCGGCCGAATCCTCGTCTTTTCCGTAGTCTGTGCTGCCAACGATGGGCTCCTTCTCCCTCATCCAGGACTCCGCCTCGTTGGCATCAGCGAAGTACTGCTGGGCCTGCAGAGAGTCCTCCAAGTCCTGCCTCCTCTGGGAGGCCTTGGTTTTCAGCAGGTCCCAGCGTCCATGCAGCTCCGCCAGCTTAGCCTTCACATCCTCTCCAGCAAAGTGACCTGATGGTGAATTGGAGCATTTCAGCTGCTTTCATGACTCCAAACGGTCCTGATGAAGACACAGATTAAAGCCATACCTTCCTCCACCATGGCCTCTCCCTTCTGGGTGACGGCCTTGATGCGAGGTTCATGTCCCGTGATCTCAGCCTGCAGAGCCTGGTGCTTCTTCAGCAGGTTCTGGACACCAATCAGGTCTTTCCCTGAGGAAAACAACCACTTTCCTCAGTCATTCGTCATTGAGGGCCCTGGGGCGTGAGCTGACACCAGGACGAACATCATACCTCTGTTGGTGGAGGCAGCGATGGGTTCCTTTTCACGGATCCAGGTCTCTTCATCCTCCACGTCTCTGAACAGCTGCTGCAGCCTCAGGGAGTCCGAGAGCTTCTGCTTGCGAGCAGCCATGGGTTCACGCAGAGCTTCGTAGCGGACCACCAGAGCCTCCTGCTTCTTACGGATGTTCTCTGCATCGAAGTGTCCAGCCTCCTGGAACTGCCGGGCCTGGATGGTGATGCCGTCGATGCGGTCCTACCACACGCAGCACAGAGGGATTCATGCACTTTTGGACATTTACATCGGTGATTCTTAAGCATGAGGCCGCGGCCCAAGCTCGGGCCCCAAGCGCCACCTAGAGCGCTGCAAAAAAACTCTCCTTTCACACAAGAGGGCCGTGAGGACCATCGGACCTTGAATTTTCACTGTTATTTATGACTGCACCAATTGCAATGTAGCCCCCCCCCCCCCACACACACACACCTGATGGCGCTAATTTGTCAGAGGTCAACAAACAAGCAGAAGAAGACACTCAGCTAGCCGCTAGCCTGTAGCTAACGTTATAAAGAAGAATTAAAACTAAATAATGAAGATAAAAATGGTCCCAAACCGCCCCTAAAGAGGCAAAAATCCACTCCAATTTATCAAATACGGATTAGTGAGCTGAGATAAAGCAGAGCTGAGAAGATGGATGGAGCACCAGCTAATGCTAACGCTAATGCTAAAGTTAATGTTAACGCTAACGAAAGCCTGAAAGCATCTGCAGCTTCATCCTGAAACAAACATCTAACACTCGTTGGAAAGAAAGAATTTTTTTGGGGAAAAAAGAGAGAATCTTCTATTGATGCAGAAAATGTCTGTCATGTTTGAAAGTTCATTAAAGGGACCAGAGGCAGGAATAAAAAAAACAAACAAACATGCATGTCCTTTTTTTCTCATACTAATGGATGATGAAGCGCTAAATACCAAAAATAACGTTTCCACCACGTTTCTCTCCGTTGCCTTGAACAGGCTGTGTGCTGCATAAAGCTGCAATTCAGTGTCCGAATTTCCCGCGCTGCCCTGCAGACGTGACGTCAAATGACCTACATCCGCAGTTTTGATGCAGGAAGAAGACGGTCGCAGTAAATTCAAACACTGTAAGCGATAGTTATGGATTATTCTGCCGTCAGCAAACGATCCAGATCAACTGAAAGACACTAAAAGTGGAACTACGAAGAAAGAGGGTAGGAAACAACATTATATCTTCAGTTTGTGCTCCGTGACGGCTTGGCTCGTGGCTGCAGTCGCGAGTTTCGTTTCTTAATCTTGCCTCAAGTCCCTTTAAAAAATTCTAAGAAAAGTTTAAATAAACTGTTCAATGAAATTTTGTGCTGTAACGGCCTGTCGCAATAAATAAACCCCAAGTTTATTTTACAGATTATTTAAACTGAGCCTTTTTATTTTCAATGTGATCTATTACTGCAGCATTTTATCTCTTTTTAAATCAGTTTCCATCAGTTTTTTCTGTTGCTCCTCTTTTTGTAGTAAAATGTTGTAGATTTTGTGTTTATAGCCTAATTCTGATTTGTTCTTGTAGGAGTCTGATTTTATTCCATGAATTATACGTGTGATATAAATGTGTTTGTGACCATCTCAGAATATATTTTATATGATGTTATTCATGTTTATCAGCCACATTTTACAGGTTCAGTCTGTTAAAGGCAGCTGGATTTGCTTCAGTTACTAGATAAATAAACCAGAAATGAGATCATTACTCTAATAGTGTTGAAATTTGAATGGATCCTGGACCAGTTTGGACTGAAAACTTGGGCCCCATCATGAAAAAGGTTGAGAAGTGCTGATTTATACTGAACAAAAATATAAAGGCCCCATTAAAATATTGTTAACAACTGTAAATAAGCATTTGCTGACATTTTGAATGTAATGCAGCTTGTGTCTCATTCAAGTGAGATGTTTTCTGAGTTTGTCAAGCGTAATTTCATTTGATGATTTAGATAATGTGTAAATTAATTGATTTGTTATGGAATTTGATGTCTTTCTCAAATGTTATTTTGTAACGATCATTTTTAACAGGAAGTTCTTTAGGTCTAGAGTTAAATATCTTAACAATTAAAAGTTTTAAAATTAGTTCAGGGTAATGTATGACGTGTTTACCATTTTAATTACTAATATATTGCATTTATGAATTGGTTATATAAACGTGGATTAAATGCCAGGTTGAGTAATTATTTAGAAATTAATTATTTGGAGGTATTTGGTAATTTGATAACACACTTTAAAGTATTTTTGATTAGGGTGTTATTTGTGGGATATAAGCTGGGAAACTTGTTTTTTTTTTTAAGTTTGGTTTCTGATTAATTGGGCATTAGTTTATTTTTGTGTAAATACTAATAATTAATTGTGGAAATTCTGGTAATTTATTTCTTTGTGGGTTTTGCTTAAAGGTTCTTTCCTGCATCATGACCAATAACATCATGTCTTCACAACAATATTGAAAAATAAAAAAAGAAGGAAACTTGTCGGTCATTTCAGTGGGATCCAGTTGGTCATATCTGCGTAAACGTTCCCATCCCTTTTAAGTGGGGAAGCTGCACAAATTTAAGGCATAACTTGACAAGCGTAGAAGAAGAAATTCTCTGTTTATATTGTGCTAAGAGCGACAGAGCTGCAGACAAACACAAGAGGGTCCAAGAGGGGTTGATATTGATTTAAAACAAAGAAAGAGAAAGAGAACGCGTGATCTCCACTGCCACAGTTTCATGAACGCGCATATGCGCGCTTAGCCAAAGTAAGATGTAGTACTGTTTAGGCTCTAAAAATCTACTAAATGACGTTTCCAGTAAATTCTGGAAGCTACCCACTCAGGACACTTGGATTACATTGGATGAGCAGTATGGAGGAATATTAACAAGTTTTTGTGGACTTTTATGGACCTTTTTGGCTCAAGCACCGATAACTCTATTATATGACAGTTGGGGCAAACGAGAAGCCTTCCTGATCGCCGGCTGCATTTGACATATTAAAAAAGTGCTGCAGAGTCTTTCTCACCATGAGGGGAAGTGGAAGATAAAGTTACATCATTCTGTGGGTGAACTGCTCCTTTAGTAAAAGTCTTACATTTGACATGGGGCGTTGATATTTTTGTTTGTTGTGTTTTGCCATTTTCACTAGCACGGGCAATGACGTAGATAATGAACAAGCTGCAGGTGGGCCGTGTCCTGCAGAGGTACCTGGTGAGCAGCCACGTCAGCCTCCAGCAGGGCATGTTTCTTCTGCAGGTTCTGGACGCTCGTCAGGTCTTTCCCGTAATCGTCCGATGCCAGGTGGCCTTCCACTTCGTACAGCCAGAGCTCGATGTCCTCCACATTCCTGTTGAACTGCTGCTGCTGGTTGGCCTCCCGCAGCTTGATCCCTGCAGAGTAAAGCTCATCCATCAGCACGTAGACCGGAGACGACTCCTGCAGGGGCTGGTTGTTCTGCAGGAATAAAACCTTCACCTTTGAGCTCAGTGGCTTCCAGCAGCTTCTTCCACTGGGAGCTGACCTCCTCCATGCGGCCGGCCACCTCGGTGGAGGCGTAGTGCTTCCCGTCCAGCAGCTCCTGGCCAGACTTCTGCAGGGCGTCGATGCGGAGCTGGTTGGCCGACAGCTCCGCCTCGAAGGCCTGGTGCTTCTGCACCTTGCCCTGGAGGTTGGAGGGATCCTGAGGTCACAGACAGACACAGAGGCAGCGGGTCAGGCAAACACATGAAGGGAGTCATTTTAAAGCTGAGGATTCCTAATGTGATAAAAAAAATCCATCCATCCGTAAACAGATGAACCTACCTTGTAGGACTCGTCAGTGGCCGTCTTCATCTTCTCACTGATCCAGCTCTTCAGCTCGTCAGAGTCTCTGAAGAACTGCTGGAGGTGGAAGGAGTCCTCCAGAGCAGCCCGACGCGACTGAGCACGCTCATGCAGAGCATTGCGTCGGCTCAGGAGCTGGAAAAGCACGGACAGATCGTTCCGGGTCATGTTTCAGCTGTGACTCTCTACACGTGACTCCAGGACAACGCTACTTACCGCGTCTCTCCGGGTCGCCACGTCTTCTTTGGCGTAGTGGTTGTTCTGAATCAGTTTGGTGGCAAATTCATCCAGAGCCTGCAGGAACAAGATATCAAAGGTATCAGAGGCAGCGGGTACCAGATAACGGGTCAGAGGCAGCGGGTACCAGATAACGGGTCAGAGGCAGCGGGTACCAGATAACGGGTCAGAGGCAGCGGGTACCAGATAACGGGTCAGAGGCTGCAGGTACAAGATAACGGGTCAGAGGCAGCGGGTACCAGATAACGGGTCTGAGGCCGCGGGTACCAGATAACTGGTCTGAGGCCGCGGGTACCAGATAACGGGTCTGAGGCCGCGGGTACCAGAAAACGGGTCAGAGGCCGCGGGTACGAGATCACGGGTCAGATGTTGCAGGTGTGGGATAACGGGTCAGAGGCCGCAGGTGTGGGATAACGGGTCAGATGTTGCAGGTGTGGGATAACGGGTCAGAGGCCGCAGGTGTGGGATAACGGGTCAGATGTTGCAGGTGTGGGATAACGGGTCAGATGCTGCAGGTGTGGGATAACGGGTCAGATGTTGCAGGTGTGGGATAACGGGTCAGAGGCTGCAGGTGTGGGATAACGGGTCAGATGTTGCAGGTGTGGGATAACGGGTCAGATGTTGCAGGTGTGGGATAACGGGTCAGATGTTGCAGGTGTGGGATAACGGGTCAGAGGCTGCAGGTGTGGGATAACGGGTCAGAGGCTGCAGGTGAGGGATAACGGGTCAGAGGCTGCAGGTGTGGGATAACGGGTCAGATGTTGCAGGTGTGGGATAACGGGTCAGAGGCTGCAGGTGTGGGATAACGGGTCAGAGGCTGCAGGTGTGGGATAACGGGTCAGATGTTGCAGGTGTGGCATAACGGGTCAGAGGCTGCAGGTGTGGGATAACGGGTCAGATGTTGCAGGTGTGGGATAACGGGTCAGATGTTGCAGGTGTGGGATAACGGGTCAGATGTTGCAGGTGTGGGATAACGGGTCAGATGTTGCAGGTGTGGCATAACGGGTCAGAGGCTGCAGGTGTGGGATAACGGGTCAGATGTTGCAGGTGTGGGATAACGGGTCAGATGTTGCAGGTGTGGGATAACGGGTCAGATGTTGCAGGTGTGGGATAACGGGTCAGATGTTGCAGGTGTGGCATAACGGGTCAGAGGCTGCAGGTGTGGGATAACGGGTCAGATGTTGCAGGTGTGGGATAACGGGTCAGATGTTGCAGGTGTGGGATAACGGGTCAGATGTTGCAGGTGTGGGATAACGGGTCAGATGTTGCAGGTGTGGGATAACGGGTCAGAGGTTGCAGGTGTGGGATAACGGGTCAGAGGTTGCAGGTGTGGGATAACGGGTCTGATGTTGCAGGTGTGGGATAACGGGTCAGATGTTGCAGGTGTGGGATAACGGGTCAGATGTTGCAGGTGTGGGATAACGGGTCAGAGGCTGCAGGTGTGGGATAACGGGTCAGATGTTGCAGGTGTGGGATAACGGGTCAGATGTTGCAGGTGTGGGATAACGGGTCAGATGTTGCAGGTGTGGGATAACGGGTCAGATGTTGCAGGTGTGGGATAACGGGTCAGAGGCTGCAGGTGTGGGATAACGGGTCAGATGTTGCAGGTGTGGGATAACGGGTCAGATGTTGCAGGTGTGGGATAACGGGTCAGATGTTGCAGGTGTGGGATAACGGGTCAGATGTTGCAGGTGTGGGATAACGGGTCAGAGGTTGCAGGTGTGGGATAACGGGTCAGATGTTGCAGGTGTGGGATAACGGGTCAGATGTTGCAGGTGTGGGATAACGGGTCAGATGTTGCAGGTGTGGGATAACGGGTCAGATGTTGCAGGTGTGGGATAACGGGTCAGATGTTGCAGGTGTGGGATAACGGGTCAGATGTTGCAGGTGTGGGATAACGGGTCAGATGTTGCAGGTGTGGGATAACGGGTCAGAGGCTGCAGGTGTGGGATAACGGGTCAGATGTTGCAGGTGTGGGATAACGGGTCAGATGTTGCAGGTGTGGGATAACGGGTCAGAGGCTGCAGGTGTGGGATAACGGGTCAGATGCTGCAGGTGTGGGATAACGGGTCAGATGTTGCAGGTGTGGGATAACGGGTCAGAGGCTGCAGGTGAGGGATAACGGGTCAGAGGTTGCAGGTGTGGGATAACGGGTCTGATGTTGCAGGTGTGGGATAACGGGTCAGATGTTGCAGGTGTGGGATAACGGGTCAGATGTTGCAGGTGTGGGATAACGGGTCAGATGTTGCAGGTGTGGGATAACGGGTCAGAGGCTGCAGGTGTGGGATAACGGGTCAGATGTTGCAGGTGTGGGATAACGGGTCAGATGTTGCAGGTGTGGGATAACGGGTCAGATGTTGCAGGTGTGGGATAACGGGTCAGAGGTTGCAGGTGTGGGATAACGGGTCAGATGTTGCAGGTGTGGGATAACGGGTCAGATGTTGCAGGTGTGGGATAACGGGTCAGATGTTGCAGGTGTGGGATAACGGGTCAGATGTTGCAGGTGTGGGATAACGGGTCAGATGTTGCAGGTGTGGGATAACGGGTCAGATGTTGCAGGTGTGGGATAACGGGTCAGAGGTTGCAGGTGTGGGATAACGGGTCAGATGTTGCAGGTGTGGGATAACGGGTCAGATGTTGCAGGTGTGGGATAACGGGTCAGATGTTGCAGGTGTGGCATAACGGGTCAGAGGCTGCAGGTGTGGGATAACGGGTCAGATGTTGCAGGTGTGGGATAACGGGTCAGATGTTGCAGGTGTGGGATAACGGGTCAGATGTTGCAGGTGTGGCATAACGGGTCAGAGGCTGCAGGTGTGGGGGGGGGGGGGGGGGGGGGGGGGGGGATAACGGGTCAGAGGCTGCAGGTGTGGGATAACGGGTCAGATGTTGCAGGTGTGGGATAACGGGTCAGAGGTTGCAGGTGTGGGATAACGGGTCAGATGTTGCAGGTGTGGGATAACGGGTCAGATGTTGCAGGTGTGGGATAACGGGTCAGAGGTTGCAGGTGTGGGATAACGGGTCAGATGTTGCAGGTGTGGGATAACGGGTCAGATGTTGCAGGTCAAGTTGCAGGTGTGGGATAACGGGTCAGATGTTGCAGGTGTGGGATAACGGGTCAGAGGTTGCAGGTGTGGGATAACGGGTCAGATGTTGCAGGTGTGGGATAACGGGTCAGATGTTGCAGGTGTGGGATAACGGGTCAGATGTTGCAGGTGTGGGATAACGGGTCAGATGTTGCGCAGGTGTGGGATAACGGGTCAGATGTTGCAGGTGTGGGATAACGGGTCAGATGTTGCAGGTGTGGGATAACGGGTCAGATGTTGCAGGTGTGGGATAACGGGTCAGAGGTTGCAGGTGTGGGATAACGGGTCAGATGTTGCAGGTGTGGGATAACGGGTCAGATGTTGCAGGTGTGGGATAACGGGTCAGATGCTGCAGGTGTGGGATAACGGGTCAGATGTTGCAGGTGTGGGATAACGGGTCAGATGTTGCAGGTGTGGGATAACGGGTCAGATGTTGCAGGTGTGGGATAACGGGTCAGATGTTGCAGGTGTGGGATAACGGGTCAGATGTTGCAGGTGTGGGATAACGGGGCAGATGTTGCAGGTGTGGGATAACGGGTCAGATGTTGCAGGTGTGGGATAACGGGTCAGATGTTGCAGGTGTGGGATAACGGGTCAGATGTTGCAGGTGTGGGATAACGGGTCAGATGTTGCAGGTGTGGGATAACGGGTCAGAGGTTGCAGGTGTGGGATAACGGGTCAGATGTTGCAGGTGTGGGATAACGGGTCAGATGTTGCAGGTGTGGGATAACGGGTCAGATGTTGCAGGTGTGGGATAACGGGTCAGATGCTGCAGGTGTGGGATAACGGGTCAGATGTTGCAGGTGTGGGATAACGGGTCAGAGGTTGCAGGTGTGGGATAACGGGTCAGATGTTGCAGGTGTGGGATAACGGGTCAGATGCTGCAGGTGTGGGATAACGGGTCAGATGCTGCAGGTGTGGGATAACGGGTCAGAGGCTGCAGGTGTGGGATAACGGGTCAGAGGCTGCAGGTGTGGGATAACGGGTCAGATGTTGCAGGTGTGGGATAACGGGTCAGATGTTGCAGGTGTGGGATAACGGGTCAGAGGCTGCAGGTGTGGGATAACGGGTCAGATGTTGCAGGTGTGGGATAACGGGTCAGATGTTGCAGGTGTGGGATAACGGGTCAGAGGCTGCAGGTGTGGGATAACGGGTCAGAGGCTGCAGGTGTGGGATAACGGGTCAGATGTTGCAGGTGTGGGATAACGGGTCAGAGGCTGCAGGTGTGGGATAACGGGTCAGATGTTGCAGGTGTGGGATAACGGGTCAGAGGCTGCAGGTGTGGGATAACGGGTCAGATGTTGCAGGTGTGGGATAACGGGTCAGAGGCTGCAGGTGTGGGATAACGGGTCAGAGGCTGCAGGTGAGCTGGGAAAGGTCACGCTGGGATAAATGAGTGGCTTACGGTAATTTTCTCCTCCTGAGCACTCAGAGACTTCTCAAAGTCCTCGTGCTTCTTCAGCAGTGCCTCCACGCTGTCCAGAGAGTCGCCCAGGTCTTCGTTCAGGAGGAACGCCTGCAGAAGCAGCACCACTGTTAACAACTGGAACACCACCTCTCCAAACCAGTCCAAACCTGTTCACCTCTGGTGTCCGTTACCTCCTGCTTGCTCATCCAGTTGTCCACCTGCTCCGTGTCCCGGTAGAAGAGCTGCAGGTCCATGCACTGCTCGTACTGCTGCCTGCGAAGCTCCCACAGCTCCAGCAGAGACTCCTTCTCCTCAGCCAGGACGCCCAGCTGCAGACAACACGCCCATGACTGAGCCAATCAGCTTCCAGGATGGTGTGCAACCCACAGACGAGGGTAACGCTTACCTTCTCCTTCACCTCCTCAGAGGCGTAGTGGCCCGTGTTCAGCAGAGCCTGGCCGGCTTCGTCTGTGGCTCGGAAGCTGTCCTCGTGGGCGTCGATCTCTCCCTGTCACAAACACACCGCCTTAATTCAAGACCAGACGCGAAAGAAAGCAGCAGATTTTCCATCACCTGCACAGATCTGATTCATTCTAAATCAGAACGCATTGATTAGGTTAATTAATCACACCGCACATTAATGCAGTCATCAGTCATTTTCTATACCCCTTATCCAGTTCAGGGTGGCGGGGGTTTCTGGAATCTATCCCAGCTATTATCAAGTGAGAGGCAGGAACACCTGGACAGGTGTCCAGTCTGTCACAGGACCAACAGAGGGACAGACGACCGTTCACACACACATTCATTCCTAGGAGCAGTTTAGAGTGACTGACGTCATGTCTTTGGATGGTGGGGGGAAGCCGGAGAACCCGGAGAGAACCCACGCATACACGGGAGAACATGCAAACTCCACACAGGAAGGAACTGTTGGAATTGTTTGTTTTAGTTCCTCTTTAATTCTGAATTAAAGTTATTTCTGCTTTAAGAAGATTAAAAAGACCCTGTAAACCCTTAATTCTGAACTAAGTGGTTGTTTTATGCTTCTAATTCCCAATAAAATAATTCCTCCATCATGTAATCCTTTATTGCGGTCTAAGTTCATTCCTGTCATTCTGAGCGTGCTCCTTCTTGTCCTGTTGTAGCTGTACGTTCAGACCAAAAGCGGCAAAGACGGCCGAGGCTGGGCGACAAACAGGACAGCCTCCAAAGCGGCAAGATTTTGTATCCGCTTTGGTCGCTCATCACGTGACTGACGTCAAAGTTAAACGGCACTGGTCATTTAAAGGAGCCACACAGCGACTTCTGGACAAGATTTCATCGGTCTCTTATGAAATCTCGCGAGATTACACAAAAACCTGTGTGTCACACACACACATCTCCTCATACTGTAATAATATCTCAGAGCAACTGGATGATAATCTGAATCCTCCACAGGTTTTAGTAGTTTATAACGGACATGAGGGATTCTGGGCCGTCTGACAGTGCCCTGACACGGGCGACAACGCACCTCTTCTCATATATTCTCATAAACAGACAGACAGACATATACTGTCTCTGTCTGTCTTGAACATCTGTAGTTTTGCCGCAATTACAAGTTACTTTTGATGAAAAGTCAGAAATAATCCCAAAAACTACCACTCTGACAAATCATCTTCTTCGTCGGGCTTAATGGCGGCTGGCAAACCACTCTGACTAATGGCATTCACACTACATTTGTCTGTCTTATCACAGACTCTGTCTCACCCACCGTCCGTCTGTCTGACAGACGGTGATGAAATTGTTTGTACTACTTGAAAGTAACTGATGTAGTTTCGTGGCTTCCAGTATTATTTTAGGGCTCTCGAGACAGAATGTAGTGATAGATTTATGATGCAAACTATTAAGCTGATAGTTTTTTGTTGCCAATTATCGTTACCGTGATGAAAACCAGAAATGATTGTGATGCATGTTTTAGTCCATATCGCCCATCCCTTGTTCAAGGCATTTTCTCCCCCTCTCTCTCTCTCTCTCCCTCTATTGATCTGCCCATCATATGGCTGCCCTCATCATACACGTATGGCTGAGCAGGCAGTAGATGCATTGGCTGCATTCAGAATTTCTTCAGAAACTTTCTAGTGACACTTTGTCTGCATTTGCACTTGAAAATTCACTAAAAGTCTGGTGTTTTCTATGAAGCAGCCATCTTTGCTTCATAGTGACATGCTCCACGAACGTCCAGCGTGCTCGTGCGCGGCGTGTCAGTCGTACATGAATGAGCGTGCTGCTGGGTTATGTCCAGATGAAGCTGTGTTGAACATTCAGCAGCTTTCATGTGGTATAAATGTTCTGCTTTGATGTTCTCATGAATCCGACCGGAATAAAGCCTGAAACTGTTCTATAAGACAGATGTGTTGAGTTTATAACCGACCCTTTAAAGACTGTTACCAGCTCCACACGCCGAACTCTGCAGCGACGGTTTAACGCGTTTATGGAAGGTTTTTACATCTCAGTCAGAGCCGGGTCATACAACGTTCCAGAACAAAAACAAGGAGAAAATCAGGTTTGACAGTAAATCCCTAAACGATGACGTGAAAGACAGAAATGTAAACTCCTCTCTGTAAACATTCAACACGCCAACAACACGAAAACCAACGTGGACCCTGCTTTAATCCAGAGTTAGACTCTGTAAACCAGGAGGGTTTCATGCTGACAGCGCTGGTGCTAGGCCGTCTGAAGGGGTGGGGGGCAGTTGTGGCCGTCAGAAGGGGTGGGGGCAGTCACCTTGTGCTCCTGGTGGCGGTCCAGCAGCGCCTCGGCTCCTGCCACGTCATTGGCCAGCTCGTCAGCGTTGATCAGGGCTTTCATCTCCGTCACCCAGCTGGTCAGATCCCTGAAGTCTGCCGTGAAGCGCTGCAGCCTGCAACAGCAGAGAGGACGGTTACCGGTTGGTATGGGGGGGGGGGGGGGGGGCGTTACGGAGGTGGGTGGTGTCTACCGGTAGGAGTCGTTGAGGCGGGCGTGGCGCTCTGCAGCCAGAGTTCGGATCTGCTCCCAGTTGGTGACCAGCTCGTCCTTCTTCAGGTGGATCTGGGAGGCGTTCTGGGGGTGAGTCTGCTGCAGGCGCTCTGCGTCCCCCCCCAGAGTGTTGACCTGCTCGGATGAGAGGAGGCGGGTTAGCAAGGCAGCAGCTCCTCCCAACACGGGGCAGAACCAGAACCAGAACCGGTGTGGCGGCTCCTCCCAACGCGGGGCGGAGCCAGAACCGGTGTGGCGGCTCCTGCCAATGCTGGGCGGAGCCAGAACCGGTGCGGCAGCTCCTCCCTTAGTGGGGCGGAGCCAGAACCGGTGAGGCAGCTCCTGCCAATGCTGGGCGGAGCCAGAACCGGTGCGGCGGCTCCTCCCTTAGTGGGGCGGAGCCAGAACCGGTGAGGCAGCTCCTCCCTTAGTGGGGCGGAGCCAGAACCGGTGCGGCAGCTCCTCCCTTAGTGGGGCGGAGCCAGAACCGGTGCGGCAGCTCCTCCCTTAGTGGGGCGGAGCCAGAACCGGTGAGGCAGCTCCTCCCTTAGTGGGGCGGAGCCAGAACCGGTGCGGCAGCTCCTCCCTTAGTGGGGCGGAGGCAGAACCGGTGCAGCAGCTCCTCCCAATGCTGGGCGGAGCCAGAACCGGTGCAGCGGCTCCTGCCAATGCTGGGCGGAGCCAGAACCAGTGTGGCGGCTCCTCCCAACGCGGGGCGGAGCCAGAACCGGTGTGGCGGCTCCTCCCAACGCGGGGCGGAGCCAGAACCGGTGCAGCGGCTCCTGCCAATGCTGGGCGGAGCCAGAACCGGTGCGGCAGCTCCTCCCTTAGTGGGGCGGAGCCAGAACCGGTGAGGCAGCTCCTCCCTTAGTGGGGCGGAGCCAGAACCGGTGCGGCAGCTCCTCCCTTAGTGGGGCGGAGCCAGAACCGGTGCAGCAGCTCCTCCCAATGCTGGGCGGAGCCAGAACCGGTGCAGCAGCTCCTCCCAATGCTGGGCGGAGCCAGAACCGGTGCGGCAGCTCCTCCCTTAGTGGGGCGGAGCCAGAACCGGTGCGGCAGCTCCTCCCTTAGTGGGGCGGAGCCAGAACCGGTGCGGCAGCTCCTACCTTAGTGGGGCGGAGCCAGAACCGGTGCGGCAGCTCCTCCCTTAGTGGGGCAGAGTCAGAACCGGTGAGGCAGCTCCTCCCAAGGCTGGGCAGAGCCAGAACCAGTGCGGCAGCTCCTCCCTTAGTGGGGCGGAGCCAGAACCGGTGCGGCAGCTCCTCCCTTAGTGGGGCGGAGCCAGAACCGGTGAGGCAGCTCCTCCCTTAGTGGGGCGGAGCCAGAACCGGTGAGGCAGCTCCTCCCTTAGTGGGGCGGAGCCAGAACCGGTGAGGCAGCTCCTCCCTTAGTGGGGCGGAGCCAGAACCGGTGTGCGGCAGCTCCTCCCTTAGTGGGGCGGAGCCAGAACCGGTGCAGCAGCTCCTCCCAATGCTGGGCGGAGCCAGAACCGGTGCAGCAGCTCCTCCCAATGCTGGGCGGAGCCAGAACCGGTGCGGCAGCTCCTCCCTTAGTGGGGCGGAGCCAGAACCGGTGCGGCAGCTCCTCCCTTAGTGGGGCGGAGCCAGAACCGGTGCGGCAGCTCCTACCTTAGTGGGGCGGAGCCAGAACCGGTGCGGCAGCTCCTACCTTAGTGGGGCGGAGCCAGAACCGGTGCGGCAGCTCCTTCCTCAGTGGGGCGGAGCCAGAACCGGTGAGGCAGCTCCTACCTCAGTGGGGCGGAGCCAGAACCGGTGCGGCAGCTCCTCCCTCAGTGGGGCGGAGCCAGAACCGGTGCGGCAGCTCCTACCTTAGTGGGGCGGAGCCAGAACCGGTGCGGCAGCTCCTCCCTTAGTGGGGCGGAGCCAGAACCGGTGCGGCAGCTCCTCCCTTAGTGGGGCGGAGCCAGAACCGGTGAGGCGGCTCCTCCCTTAGTGGGGCGGAGCCAGAACCGGTGCGGCGGCTGCTCCCTTAGTGGGGCGGAGCCAGAACCGGTGCGGCAGTTCCTCCCTTAGTGGGGCGGAGCCAGAACCGGTGCGGCAGCTCTTCCCTTAGTGGGGCGGAGCCAGAACCGGTGTGGCGGCTCCTCCCTTAGTGGGGCGGAGCCAGAACCGGTGCGGCGGCTCCTCCCTTAGTGGGGCGGAGCCAGAACCGGTGAGGCAGCTCCTCCCAACGCAGGCGAAACCAGAACCGGTGCGGCGGCTCCTCCCTTAGTGGGGCGGAGCCAGAACCGGTGCGGCGGCTCCTCCCAACGCAGGCGAAACCAGAACCGGTGTGGCGGCTCCTCCCTTAGTGGGGCGGAGCCAGAACCGGTGCGGCGGCCGCTTCCAACGCAGGTGGAACCAGAACCAGTGCCGCGGCCCCTCCCAACGAGGGGCGGAGCCAGAACCGGTGCGGCAGCTCCTCCCTTAGTGGGGCGGAGCCAGAACCGGTGCGGCGGCTCCTCCCTTAGTGGGGCGGAGCCAGAACCGGTGCGGCGGCTCCTCCCTTAGTGGGGCGGAGCCAGAACCGGTGCGGCGGCTGCTCCCTTAGTGGGGCGGAGCCAGAACCGGTGAGGCGGCTCCTCCCTTAGTGGGGCGGAGCCAGAACCGGTGCGGCAGTTCCTCCCTTAGTGGGGCGGAGCCAGAACCGGTGCGGCAGCTCTTCCCTTAGTGGGGCGGAGCCAGAACCGGTGTGGCGGCTCCTCCCTTAGTGGGGCGGAGCCAGAACCGGTGCGGCGGCTCCTCCCTTAGTGGGGCGGAGCCAGAACCGGTGAGGCGGCTCCTCCCTTAGTGGGGCGGAGCCAGAACCGGTGCGGCGGCTCCTCCCTTAGTGGGGCGGAGCCAGAACCGGTGCGGCAGCTCCTCCCTTAGTGGGGCGGAGCCAGAACCGGTGAGGCAGCTCCTCCCAACGCAGGCGAATCTAGAACCGGTGCGGCAGCTCCTCCCTTAGTGGGGCGGAGCCAGAACCGGTGTGGTGGCTCCTCCCAACACGGGGCGGAACCAGAACCCGTGCGCAGCTCCTCCCAGTGCGGGGCAGAACCGGGCCTACCTTGTCCTCCAGGGCAGCCAGGTCTCTCTCCAGACCCTCGTGCTTCCGCAGCAGAGCCTGGACGCTGGCCAGGTCACGGCCAAAGTCGTCGGAGGCCATCAGCTGCTCCTTCTCCTTGATCCAGCTGATGGTCTCGTCCACGTCCCTGGTGGAGGAAGCAAACACCATCATCGTCATCATCATCATCAGGCAGCTGAGGCAGAGACATGAGGACATCTGTCTGGACGACTACTTTAGTCTCGGGACAACAGCAGAGCCCTTCTGTGCGGTCTGGTTTGGGGTTTTCAGGCAGAAGTGAGAGCAGGAGCTGAGCCCCTTTCAGCTCTATTACAGTCTCAGACTAGCTGGTCTCTGTCCACTCATACAGAACGAGCAGAAACCATTCGCCAGGTCGGCGTGTGCAGCCGTGCAGGTGCTCGGCGGACTTCCCTACCTGTTGAAGCGCTGCACCTCGGCGGCTCCGAACAGCCGGGTCTGCCTCTGCTGGGCCAGGCCCTTCAGGCGCTGCCAGGCCGCGTTGACCTCGTCCTGCTTCCTGACGATGAGCTCGGCCTCGGGATGAGCCTCCTGAATCAGCTTGGCCGCCAGCTGGTTGACCTCGTTCACGCGCTCCTCGTGTGCCGCCAGGTCGGTCTGGAACTCCTCGAACTTCTTCTGCAGGAGCTCCACATGCTCCAGGTCCTGGCCCAGCTCCTCGGAGGTGGCCATGGCCTCCTACGGGGGGACGGACAGATCAGTGAGGGACGGCCGAGTCAAAGCACGGACCACGGTCTGTCTCCTGCACCCACCTTGTCACTGATCCAGTCCAGAGCGTCCTCACACTCCCTCAGGTACTGGACCAGCTTCTGGGCCTGCAGCAGACGCATGCCCTTCTCCTTGGTCTTCTGCAGCAGGAGGTCCCACAGACGGTGCAGCTCCTCCAGACGGGTCTGGACCGGAGACACAACAGCTTTATTTCCTCCAACACCAGACAGAAGGACAGAGATCCAGAGCTGCTTCACGTTCAGACAGGAAAAGAAGTCAGGAGTTTTACAGTGATGTCAGACACGCAGAAGTTCAGGAGCTGGAAGCAGATCCATCACTAGAAAGCTGAACGGGAGAAGCACTCAGAGCAACACACTTGGATATACTCAGCCATGTTGACGCTTGTCACTATGGGTCTCTGCTGAGTCCGGTAAGGCGTGTAGGACTGAACCAGAGCCAGAAATAAAGTCAGCATCGTAGCGTCTAACAGGCCCACCGTCCTGCAGGTTTTCATGCTCCCCACACCCCCCACTCAAACCAACAAGGACTTGACAGGCTGCTGATCTAGTGATCTGATCCAGGTCTGCTGTAGACCTGCAGGACAGCGTCCCTGGAGGACCCGTGTTAGACACCTCCGCTCTCAGTCTTCACTTTGACCCACATTAAACATCATTAAACACCGAGCCCGCACTGTCCTGCAGTAATCAGATTACTCCAGCCGTCACAGAATGATCTGATTATATGAAATCAGATAAACAGTCCCAGATACAGGACAGCGTAAACGGGACGGTGTTTACGGCGGGACGTCCCGCCGTCCAGTATAGTACTGGACAGTGTAAACGGCACGACTCACGATTGAGCTAACAATCAGGCCGATCTGAAAACTGGTCGTGCGAGTGGAAAATCGTCTCAGAATGGGTCAAAAATGGGCCGGTACAAGCCCGGCACAAGCCCGGTGTGACTGTGATTGGAACGTGCAAAGCAAGCTTATCAACTCCTGCGTTAGCAGCTGATGCTAAACCAAACAAGCTAAACAGGGAATGACAGAAGTTACATCACTATGTCAGTGTTGGACCAGCTATGTAGAGCTGGGTTTTACAACACGTTTCAGACACGCCAGATATGATTACCCGAGTCTTTCTGTTCCCAGCTGCCTCCAGAAATCACATTTCACTGAGGTAATCTGATTACTCCAACAGTTTTTTCTTCCAGTAAGGTGCCACTAATGACCGTGTGAACCTGCTCATCTCCACCGCCGTGTCTGTGACTTACTCTGATGGTCTCGGAGGCGAAGTGGCCCTCGGTGATCATCAGGTTGCCAGTGTCGTCCAGCTTGATGATGGCCCCGGCGTTGGCCTGGACCTCTGCTTCGAAGGCCTGGTGTTTCTGCAGTTTACCCTGCAGAGACACGGTGGTGAAGGTGTTCATCATGATAAATGAGTCCTCATGGTCATGATGAACACGTTCTCATCATGATAAATGAGTCCTCATGGTCATGATAAACACGTTCTCATCATGATAAATGAGTCCTCATGGTCATGATAAACACATCCTCATCATGATAAATGAGTCCTCGTGGTCATGATAAACACGTTCTCATCATGATAAATGAGTCCTCGTGGTCATGATAAACACGTTCTCATCATGATAAACGAGTCCTCGTGGTCATGATAAACACATCCTCATCATGATAAATGAGTCCTCATGGTCATGATAAACACGTCCTCATCATGATAAATGAGTCCTCATGGTCATGATAAACACGTTCTCATCATGATAAATGAGTCCTCATGGTCATGATAAACACGTTCTCATCATGATAAATGAGTCCTCATGGTCATGATAAACACATCCTCATCATGATAAATGAGTCCTCATGGTCATGATAAACACGTTCTCATCATGATAAACGAGTCCTCATGGTCATGATAAACACGTTCTCATCATGATAAACGAGTCCTCATGGTCATTATAAACACGTTCTCATCATGATAAATGAGTCCTCATGGTCATGATAAACACGTTCTCATCATGATAAATGAGTCCTCATGGTCATGATAAACACGTTCTCATCATGATAAATGAGTCCTCATGGTCATGATAAACACGTTCTCATCATGATAAACGAGTCCTCATGGTCATGATAAACACGTTCTCATCATGATAAACGAGTCCTCATGGTCATGATAAACACATCCTCATCATGATAAATGAGTCCTCGTGGTCATGATAAACACGTTCTCATCATGATAAATGAGTCCTCGTGGTCATGATAAACACGTTCTCATCATGATAAACGAGTCCTCGTGGTCATGATAAACACATCCTCATCATGATAAATGAGTCCTCATGGTCATGATAAACACGTTCTCATCATGATAAATGAGTCCTCATGGTCATGATAAACACGTTCTCATCATGATAAATGAGTCCTCATGGTCATGATAAACACGTTCTCATCATGATAAATGAGTCCTCATGGTCATGATAAACACATCCTCATCATGATAAATGAGTCCTCATGGTCATGATAAACACGTTCTCATCATGATAAACGAGTCCTCATGGTCATGATAAACACGTTCTCATCATGATAAACGAGTCCTCATGGTCATTATAAACACGTTCTCATCATGATAAATGAGTCCTCATGGTCATGATAAACACGTTCTCATCATGATAAATGAGTCCTCATGGTCATGATAAACGTGTCCTCATCATGATAAACGAGTCCTCATGGTCATGATAAACACGTTCTCATCATGATAAATGAGTCCTCATGGTCATGATAAACACGTCCTCATCATGATAAACGAGTCCTCATGGTCATGATAAACACGTTCTCATCATGATAAATGAGTCCTCATGGTCATGATAAACACGTTCTCATCATGATAAATGAGTCCTCATGGTCATGATAAACACGTTCTCATCATGACAAATGAGTCCTCACGGTCATGATAAACACGTTATCATGATAAATGAGTCCTCACGGTCATGATAAACACGTTCTCATCATGATAAATGAGTCCTCACGGTCATGATAAACACGTTCTCATGACAAATGAGTCCTCACGGTCATGATAAACACGTTCTCATCATGATAAACGAGTCCTCATGGTCATGATAAACACGTTCTCATCATGATAAACGAGTCCTCATGGTCATGATAAACACGTTCTCATCATGATAAATGAGTCCTCATGGTCATGATAAACACGTTCTCATCATGATAAACGAGTCCTCATGGTCATGATAAACACGTTCTCATCATGATAAACGAGTCCTCATGGTCATGATAAACACGTTCTCATCATGATAAATGAGTCCTCATGGTCATGATAAACACGTTCTCATCATGATAAACGAGTCCTCATGGTCATGATAAACACGTTCTCATCATGATAAATGAGTCCTCATGGTCATGATAAACACGTTCTCATCATGATAAACGAGTCCTCATGGTCATGATAAACACGTTCTCATCATGATAAACGAGTCCTCATGGTCATGATAAACACGTTCTCATCATGATAAACGAGTCCTCATGGTCATGATAAACACGTTCTCATCATGATAAACGAGTCCTCATGGTCATGATAAACACGTTCTCATCATGATAAACGAGTCCTCATGGTCATGATAAACACGTTCTCATCATGATAAACGAGTCCTCATGGTCATGATAAACACGTTCTCATCATGATAAAAGTATTCTCAGTCATAAAAACACGTGTCCTCATCATGATAAAAGTATTCTCACAGTCATAAAAAAACGTGTCCTCATCATGATAAAAGTATTCTCACAGTCATAAAAAAACGTGTCCTCATCATGATAAAAGTATTCTCAGTCATAAAAAAACGTGTCCTCATCATGATAAAAGTATTCTCACAGTCATAAAAAAACGTGTCCTCATCATGATAAAAGTATTCTCACAGTCATAAAAAAACGTGTCCTCATCATGATAAAAGTATTCTCACAGTCATAAAAAAACGTGTCATCATGATAAAAGTATTCTCACAGTCATAAAAAAACGTGTCCTCATCATGATAAAAGTATTCTCACAGTCATAAAAAAACGTGTCCTCATCATGATAAAAGTATTCTCACAGTCATAAAAAAACGTGTCCTCATCATGATAAAAGTATTCTCACAGTCATAAAAAAAACGTGTCCTCATCATGATAAAAGTATTCTCACAGTCATAAAAAAACGTGTCATCATGATAAAAGTATTCTCACAGTCATAAAAAAACGTGTCCTCATCATGATAAAAGTATTCTCACAGTCATAAAAAAACGTGTCCTCATCATGATAAAAGTATTCTCACAGTCATAAAAAAACGTGTCCTCATCATGATAAAAGTATTCTCACAGTCATAAAAAAAACGTGTCATCATGATAAAAGTATTCTCACAGTCATAAAAAAAACGTGTCCTCATCATGATAAAAGTATTCTCACAGTCATAAAAAAACGTGTCCTCATCATGATAAAAGTATTCTCACAGTCATAAAAAAACGTGTCCTCATCATGATAAAAGTATTCTCACAGTCATAAAAAAACGTGTCATCATGATAAAAGTATTCTCACAGTCATAAAAAAACGTGTCCTCATCATGATAAAAGTATTCTCACAGTCATAAAAACGTGTCATCATGATAAAAGTATTCTCACAGTCATAAAAAAACGTGTCCTCATCATGATAAAAGTATTCACACAGTCATAAAAACGTGTCATCATGATAAAAGTATTCTCACAGTCATAAAAAAACGTGTCCTCATCATGATAAAAGTATTCTCACAGTCATAAAAAACGTGTCCTCATCATGATAAAAGTATTCTCAGTCATAAAAAAACGTGTCATCATGATAAAAGTATTCTCACAGTCATAAAAAAACGTGTCCTCATCATGATAAAAGTATTCTCACAGTCATAAAAAAACGTGTCATCATGATAAAAGTATTCTCACAGTCATAAAAAAACGTGTCCTCATCATGATAAAAGTATTCTCACAGTCATAAAAAACGTGTCCTCATCATGATAAAAGTATTCTCACAGTCATAAAAAAACGTGTCCTCATCATGATAAAAGTATTCTCACAGTCATAAAAAAACGTGTCCTCATCATGATAAAAGTATTCTCACAGTCATAAAAAAACGTGTCCTCATCATGATAAAAGTATTCTCACAGTCATAAAAAAACGTGTCATCATGATAAAAGTATTCTCACAGTCATAAAAAAACGTGTCCTCATCATGATAAAAGTATTCACACAGTCATAAAAAAACGTGTCATCATGATAAAAGTATTCTCACAGTCATAAAAAAACGTGTCCTCATCATGATAAAAGTATTCTCACAGTCATAAAAAAACGTGTCCTCATCATGATAAAAGTATTCTCACAGTCATAAAAAAACGTGTCCTCATCATGATAAAAGTATTCTCACAGTCATAAAAAAACGTGTCCTCATCATGATAAAAGTATTCTCACAGTCATAAAAAAACGTGTCCTCATCATGATAAAAGTATTCTCACAGTCATAAAAAAACGTGTCCTCATCATGATAAAAGTATTCTCAGTCATAAAAAAACGTGTCCTCATCATGATAAAAGTATTCTCACAGTCATAAAAAAACGTGTCCTCATCATGATAAAAGTATTCTCACAGTCATAAAAAAACGTGTCATCATGATAAAAGTATTCTCACAGTCATAAAAAAACGTGTCCTCATCATGATAAAAGTATTCTCAGTCATAAAAAACGTGTCCTCATCATGATAAAAGTATTCTCACAGTCATAAAAACGTGTCATCATGATAAAAGTATTCTCACAGTCATAAAAAAACGTGTCCTCATCATGATAAAAGTATTCTCACAGTCATAAAAAAACGTGTCATCATGATAAAAGTATTCTCACAGTCATAAAAAAACGTGTCCTCATCATGATAAAAGTATTCACACAGTCATAAAAAAACGTGTCCTCATCATGATAAAAGTATTCTCACAGTCATAAAAAAACGTGTCCTCATCATGATAAAAGTATTCTCACAGTCATAAAAAAACGTGTCCTCATCATGATAAAAGTATTCACACAGTCATAAAAAAACGTGTCATCATGATAAAAGTATTCTCACAGTCATAAAAAAACGTGTCCTCATCATGATAAAAGTATTCTCACAGTCATAAAAACGTGTCCTCATCATGATAAAAGTATTCTCAGTCATAAAAAAACGTGTCCTCATCATGATAAAAGTATTCTCACAGTCATAAAAAACGTGTCCTCATCATGATAAAAGTATTCTCACAGTCATAAAAACGTGTCCTCATCATGATAAAAGTATTCTCACAGTCATAAAAACGTGCATCATGATAAAAGTATTCTCACAGTCATAAAAAAACGTGCCTCATCATGATAAAAGTATTCTCACAGTCATAAAACGTGTCCTCATCATGATAAAAGTATTCTCACAGTCATAAAAAACGTGTCATCATGATAAAAGTATTCTCACAGTCATAAAAAACGTGTCCTCATCATGATAAAAGTATTCACACAGTCATAAAAACGTGTCATCATGATAAAAGTATTCTCACAGTCATAAAAAAACTGTCCTCATCATGATAAAAGTATTCACACAGTCATAAAAAACGTGTCATCATATAAAAGTATTCTCACAGTCATAAAAAAACGTGTCCTCATCATGATAAAAGTATTCTCACAGTCATAAAAAAACGTGTCCTCATCATGATAAAAGTATTCTCACAGTCATAAAAAAACGTGTCCTCATCATGATAAAAGTATTCACACAGTCATAAAAACGTGTCATCATGATAAAAGTATTCTCACAGTCATAAAAACGTGTCCTCATCATGATAAAAGTATTCTCACAGTCATAAAAACGTGTCATCATGATAAAAGTATTCTCACAGTCATAAAAAAACGGCCTCATCATGATAAAAGTATTCTCACAGTCATAAAAACGTGTCATCATGATAAAAGTATTCTCACAGTCATAAAAAAACGTGTCCTCATCATGATAAAAGTATTCTCACAGTCATAAAAACGTGTCCTCATCATGATAAAAGTATTCTCACAGTCATAAAAAACGTGTCCTCATCATGATAAAAGTATTCTCACAGTCATAAAAACGTGTCCTCATCATGATAAAAGTATTCTCAGTCATAAAAAAACGTGTCCTCATCATGATAAAAGTATTCTCACAGTCATAAAAACGTGCCTCATCATGATAAAAGTATTCTCACAGTCATAAAAAAACGTGTCCTCATCATGATAAAAGTATTCTCAGTCATAAAAAACGTGTCCTCATCATGATAAAAGTATTCTCAGTCATAAAAAAACGTGTCCTCATCATGATAAAAGTATTCTCACAGTCATAAAAACGTGTCCTCATCATGATAAAAGTATTCTCACAGTCATAAAAAAACGTGTCATCATGATAAAAGTATTCTCACAGTCATAAAAAAACGGTCCTCATCATGATAAAAGTATTCTCACAGTCATAAAAAAACGTGTCCTCATCATATAAAAGTATTCTCACAGTCATAAAAAAACGTGTCCTCATCATGATAAAAGTATTCTCACAGTCATAAAAAAACGTGTCCTCATCATGATAAAAGTATTCTCACAGTCATAAAAAAACGTGTCATCATGATAAAAGTATTCTCACAGTCATAAAAAAACGTGTCCTCATCATGATAAAAGTATTCTCACAGTCATAAAAAAACGTGTCATCATGATAAAAGTATTCTCACAGTCATAAAAAACGTGTCCTCATCATGATAAAAGTATTCTCACAGTCATAAAAAAACGTGTCATCATATAAAAGTATTCTCACAGTCATAAAAAAACGTGTCCTCATCATGATAAAAGTATTCTCACAGTCATAAAAAACGGTCCTCATCATGATAAAAGTATTCTCACAGTCATAAAAACGTTCCTCATCATGATAAAAGTATTCTCACAGTCATAAAAAAACGTGTCCTCATCATGATAAAAGTATTCTCACAGTCATAAAAAACGTGTCCTCATCATGATAAAAGTATTCTCACAGTCATAAAAACGTGTCCTCATCATGATAAAAGTATTCTCACAGTCATAAAAAAACGTGTCCTCATCATGATAAAAGTATTCTCACAGTCATAAAAAAACGTGTCCTCATCATGATAAAAGTATTCTCACAGTCATAAAAAAACGTGTCATCATGATAAAAGTATTCTCACAGTCATAAAAAACGTGTCCTCATCATGATAAAAGTATTCTCACAGTCATAAAAAAACGTGTCATCATGATAAAAGTATTCTCACAGTCATAAAAAAACGTGTCCTCATCATGATAAAAGTATTCTCACAGTCATAAAAAAACGTGTCCTCATCATGATAAAAGTATTCTCACAGTCATAAAAAACGTGTCATCATGATAAAAGTATTCTCACAGTCATAAAAAAACGTGTCCTCATCATGATAAAAGTATTCTCACAGTCATAAAAAAACGTGTCATCATGATAAAAGTATTCACACAGTCATAAAAAACGTGTCATCATGATAAATGCATTCTCACAGTCATAAAAAAACGTGTCCTCATCATGATAAAAGTATTCTCACAGTCATAAAAAAACGTGTCCTCATCATGATAAAAGTATTCTCACAGTCATAAAAAAACGTGTCCTCATCATGATAAAAGTATTCTCACAGTCATAAAAAAACGTGTCCTCATCATGATAAATGCATTCTCACAGTCATAAAAAAACGTGTCCTCATCATGATAAAAGTATTCTCACAGTCATAAAAAAACGTGTCATCATGATAAAAGTATTCTCACAGTCATAAAAAACGTGTCCTCATCATGATAAAAGTATTCTCACAGTCATAAAAAAACGTGTCATCATGATAAAAGTATTCTCACAGTCATAAAAAAACGTGTCCTCATCATGATAAAAGTATTCTCACAGTCATAAAAAACGTGTCCTCATCATGATAAAAGTATTCTCACAGTCATAAAAAAACGTGTCCTCATCATGATAAAAGTATTCACACAGTCATAAAAACGTGTCATCATGATAAATGCATTCTTATCCTCATGATAAACATATCATCATCATGATTAATACATTCTCATCACCATGATAAACACGTCCTCACAGTCATGATAAACGTATTCTCAAAGTCATGACAAACATATCATCATCATGATAAACATGTAATTCATTTGATTCTTTATTTGAACATAAGACATTTAAAAACAAACAAGAAAACAAAAAAGAAGTACTCCTAAAGAGAAAAAAAAATAAAAATAGATGTCTTTGTCGAAAGACAACATGATCATCATGATAAATGCATTCTCATCGTCATGATATGTTTATCATGACGATGGTAGGCATTCCTCATCACGATTAATGCGTCATCATCATGGCATCATGACGTATACATCGTCATGATAAACGCGTTGTGGTCGTCATGGTAAACGTGTCCTCATAGTCATGGTGAACTCATCTCTGGGCGGAGACCAGACCTGCAGGTTGGACGGGTCCTTGTAGCTCTCATCGGAGGCGATCTGGAGCTTCTCCTGGATCCACTTCTCCAGCTCGTCGGCGTCACGCCGGAAGAACTGGAAGCGGTACGAGTCCTCCAGCTTCTGCCGGCGCATGATGGACAGCTCCTTGAAGCGCCGGTAGCGGTCCAGGACCTGCTGCCGGCGCTCCTGGATGTCCTCGGCCGTCTCCAACACTTTCACTCCTGCGGTGTCCATTTTCTGGAAAAGCAGAACACATTCGGGGCATGGTTTAACAGGAGTCTGCAGGCTGCCATGAAAGTTAACATTTCACATGCTAGCGGTCCCGGAGGGTCACAGTTGAGATTTGTTGTTGTTTTCTGTTTTTACAGATCTCTGAGGTCTGATCTGGAGCTCAGGATGGACAGTGGTTCAGATCCTTTCCAGAAAAGCACACACTGATGTCCTTTAACACACTGCTAAAACATCCTTAAACTAAAACCCCAGCTCATCTGCTATATATGGCTCCATCATTTCTGTCACAAATATAAAACTGCCTTTTAACCTCAGTGGATCCAGACATTATGTTCCAGCCTCAACTGTCAGATTATGATGTAAAATGATGTAAAATGAATGCATCCATAGATATAGTAGCACAAAGACCAACCAGAACCAGAACCAGAACCTAGGGCCGCTCGATTACGGAAAAAAATCATTATCACGAATATTTTGGGCAAT
Source organism: Atherinomorus stipes (assembly GCA_023101725.1). Taxonomy (NCBI): domain Eukaryota; kingdom Metazoa; phylum Chordata; class Actinopteri; order Atheriniformes; family Atherinidae; genus Atherinomorus; species Atherinomorus stipes. The sequence goes on along the minus strand of JALJCO010003374.1, from coordinate 253,384 downwards.
ACTGAAATCACGATTATTCAAACGATTATATTCTAGTTAGCATTTCTTTCTAAGGCTTATAGCATTGAAAATGTATTTATAGCAGGGATGCAAAATATTGGAATTGTGGCCGATATCCGATATTTGAAAAAACTCATGTGGCCGATAACCGATACAGAAATTAAAGCAACCTTTACCAATCTTGCATTTCAGAAAGCACAGCAAGATTATTTGAATATAAACAGTCCCGCCTCACTCCTAAGACCCGCCCCCGTATTCTCTCTGCCTCCCAATGCAGAAGCAAAGGTCTGACACGCAGGTCCCTTGGCCAATCCTAGAGGTGCACCCCACTTCAAGGATTGGTTGGAGTTTTCATTGAATATTTAGAGATTGGAATAATATTTTGTTTTGATTAATGGTGGGTCTGTCTTGTATTTCAAAGTACCATTACCTCATTCATAGCATTTTACCCTATTGAAAAAATAGTGTAACAATTCAACATTGGTAAAGGTTGCTTTAAAGCTGAAAAAAATAAGCAGTCATTGCAAATAGCAGTTTTGTTATCCCTTTCTGACACTTTGAGAAATAGGGGTGGAAAAATATTGATACACTGAAATATCGCAATATTTTCATATGCCAATATCAAATCAGTATTTTTTCTTCTTTTTTCCCCAATTTTACTTGAGTTTTGACATATATGCACATCTGACAGTACATCGTCCACATATTCCACGTGAGAAACCTGTACACTTTATAAATCTCAAGATTTTTTTATGTACCAAATTAACAAAAAAAAAAAAAAAAGAAAGAAAAAAATCTAAGATTCAAATCGATATTTAAAAATGCAGTATCAATCTATTTTACTTACAAAATCTTACGAGATTTTATCATTCTGTTACAAAATCTCACAATATTTTGTGAATTCTCGTGAGATATCTCCCACTTCTAGTCTTCAGATGTTTTAAAGTCTGTAAAAAAGACGTTTTTGAAGAAGTTTTTTCCCAGACTTTAGAAACAGCGGGCTGATTGGTTAAATATCGGAGGGGTGGCTGATGTCCGATACTCAGTCTTAAGGCTGATATAGGCCGATACCGCTAGGGGGCTGAATATATCGTGCACCCCTAAAAATAATCGTATGTGTCAGCCCTACTATCCATCACAGTTTACCCCACAGAGCTATTTAGGGCTGCTCAGTTATGGAAAAAATCATTATCACGATTATTTTGATCAATATGGAAATCACGATTATTCGAGCGATTATTTTTTAAGTTACATGATGAAAAGTTAAATTACTTTGAAAATTAACTATGAACATTAAAAAAAATTTAAATGTAGAAAAACACACATGCACCCAAAATAATGTATCCAGCTGTTCTGCAGTTTCTCTTTATTTGAGAAATTAAATATTATTTACATATTAAGAAAAAAAAATCCCAAAATAAACTTTGAGCTTTAGAGCAATGTTAGAACGTTCCAAATCTCACACTGTAGTTTATGACACTGGCTGGAAGCCACTGAAGTTAACATTAGCTTAAGAAGAACTTTCAGAAATTGTGTAAAGACAAATGAAAAGAAAAAAAGAAGTTTCAACTCAATTTTCGGGGTTTGGAGATCGTTTGACACAAAAATTTAAATCAGGATCAAGTTCTGATGAATTGCACAGCCCAGTTATATTCTAGATGAGGTGATGCAACATGTTAGCTGAGCTGTTGTTTCCAGGCCTGGTAAAGACCCCCTCCCAGACCCACAGCTTCAACCCCCACCCCGTCTGCAGCCCTGCAACCATGGAGCCAGCAGCTGACGTGCTAGAAATGCCAGAAGGGGGTGGGGGCGGAAATTCCTCACGCATGGGAACACGGAGCTGAACAGACAATGAGAGCACTGCAGTCAGCCTTTCTGAGCCCCACCGTCCCAAACCCCCCCGTGACCCCACCCAGACCTGCTGCAGACCGACGCTCTGCTGTCCTTGTACAGCCCAAACCCCCCCGTGACCCCACCCGGACCTGCAGACCGTCGCTCTGCTGTCCTGGTACAGCCCAAACCCCCCGTGACCCCACCCGGACCTGCAGACCGTCGCTCTGCTGTCCTGGTACAGCCCAAACCCCCCCGTGACCCCACCCGGACCTGCAGACCGTCGCTCTGCTGTCCTGGTACAGCCCAAACCCCCCGTGACCCCACCCGGACCTGCAGACCGTCGCTCTGCTGTCCTGGTACAGCCCAAACCCCCCCCGTGACCCCACCCGGACCTGCAGACCGTCACTCTGATGTCCTGGTACAGCCCAAACCCCCCCCGTGACCCCACCCGGACCTGCATACCGACGCTCTGCTGTCCTGGTACAGCCCAAACCCCCCGTGACCCCACCCGGACCTGCATACCGACGCTCTGCTGTCCTGGTACAGCCCAAACCCCCCCGTGACCCCACCCGGACCTGCATACCGACGCTCTGCTGTCCTGGTACAGCCCAAACCCCCCGTGACCCCACCCGGACCTGCAGACCGTCGCTCTGATGTCCTGGTACAGCCCAAACCCCCCCGTGACCCCACCCTGACCTGCAGACCGTCGCTCTGATGTCCTGGTACAGCCCAAACCCCCCCGTGACCCCACCCGGACCTGCAGACCGTCGCTCTGATGTCCTGGTACAGCCCAAACCCCCCGTGACCCCACCCGGACCTGCAGACCGTCGCTCTGCTGTCCTGGTACAGCCCAAACCCCCGTGACCCCACCCGGACCTGCAGACCGTCGCTCTGCTGTCCTGGTACAGCCCAAACCCCCCGTGACCCCACCCGGACCTGCAGACCGACGCTCTGCCGTCCTGGTACAGCCCAAACCCCCCGTGACCCCACCCGGACCTGCAGACCGTCGCTCTGCTGTCCTGGTACAGCCCAAACCCCCCCGTGACCCCACCCGGACCTGCAGACCGTCGCTCTGCCGTCCTGGTACAGCCCAAACCCCCCCGTGACCCCACCCGGACCTGCAGACCGTCGCTCTGCTGTCCTGGTACAGCCCAAACCCCCCGTGACCCCACCCGGACCTGCAGACCGACGCTCTGCCGTCCTGGTACAGCCCAAACCCCCCGTGACCCCACCCGGACCTGCAGACCGTCGCTCTGCCGTCCTGGTACAGCCCAAACCCCCACGTGACCCCACCCGGACCTGCAGACCGTCACTCTGCTGTCCTGGTACAGCCCAAACCCCCCGTGACCCCACCCGGACCTGCAGACCGTCGCTCTGCTGTCCTGGTACAGCCCAAACCCCCCCCCCCCCCGTGACCCCACCCGGACCTGCAGACCGTCACTCTGCTGTCCTGGTACAGCCCAAACCCCCCGTGACCCCACCCGGACCTGCAGACCGTCGCTCTGCTGTCCTGGTACAGCCCAAACCCCCCCCGTGACCCCACCCGGACCTGCAGACCGTCGCTCTGCTGTCCTGGTACAGCCCAAACCCCCCGTGACCCCACCCGGACCTGCAGACCGTCGCTCTGCCGTCCTGGTACAGCCCAAACCCCCACGTGACCCCACCCGGACCTGCAGACCGTCGCTCTGCTGTCCTGGTACAGCCCAAACCCCCCCGTGACCCCACCCGGACCTGCAGACCGTCGCTCTGCTGTCCTGGTACAGCCCAAACCCCCACGTGACCCCACCCGGACCTGCAGACCGTCGCTCTGCTGTCCTGGTACAGCCCAAACCCCCCCGTGACCCCACCCGGACCATGCTCCCAAACATCAAACCCAGAGTCGGGCAGCGGCCGGCAGACGGAGGCCCACCAGGCTGGGGGGGGGACAAAGGCTGGCTGCTTTCTGTTGATGGTGCAGCAGGACACAAAGCCATGGACACCACACAGCGTCCCGGTCCAGCTCCGCTGAAAGAGGGGATTAGTGGACGAGGGGACACGCATGCCTCTGGAGCAGAGGACGTCGCCATGATACAGGACGGAACCGGGACCGGAGCCAGGCTTTATATCCGCCTGAACCCACACAGACAACTACAGCAGCGTGGTACCATCATACGGGCCCATACAGTCCAATCACACGGCCCAGGACCAAACCGGGCCCTCCAGAGTCCAATCACACGGCCCAGGGCCAAACCGGGCCCTCCAGAGTCCAATCACACGGCCCAGGACCAAACCGGGCCCTCCACAGTCCAATCACACGGCCCAGGACCAAACCGGGCCCTCCAGAGTCCAATCACACGGCCCAGGACCAAACCGGGCCCTCCAGAGTCCAATCACACGGCCCAGGGCCAAACCGGGCCCTCCAGAGTCCAATCACACGGCCCAGGACCAAACCGGGCCCTCCACAGTCCAATCACACGGCCCAGGGCCAAACCGGGCCCTCCAGGTAGGGCTGTCAGAATTGCTCTAAAATCACATTCAAATATTTGCTCTAAGATTTACACATAATTTGAATAAATACGAATATCCATTTGAGCAACGTGCCAACAGGAGAACAAACTAATACAAGACATAACTACTTGTACAGACTCAGCCAGCGAGCATTTGTGTTGCGCCATCTTGCACCGACGCCGTTGCCTGGGGAACGAGTCATAGTTACCTCCTATCTACATGGAAAGCAGCGTGAATTTCTGGATTTACAACGTTGGACAGTCGTCTAAGGTCATGATAACCTATAGGTATGTTATCCAGAGATCTCTAAAGTATTCTGACATTTTATTTATTTACATCGGAGCATTAATTTAAACTATTATTCATCTCTGGAAACTGGCTTTAATGACAAGCCACACCGGAAAAACACGGAAATCTCGTGATTACTTATCAAAGTTTAAAAAACCAAACCCTTTCAGAGCTCGTTACTTATCTATTTTGTCATAACTTTGGCTTTTGGTATTGTTTAAGGACTGTACAGACCACGTAGCTTCCACATGTCCTGCAGATGAAACTAAAGGCTGCAGGACACCGTCTTCCTGATTTCTTTGTGTTTGCGACTGAACTGTTTTTATTTTCTGGTCTCAACGTTGCCCTGATCAGAGACAATAACCTGATATTTCACAATATCTCCCTGATAAGTCATTAACTTACAGCAACACTCAGCTGTCTCGTTTAGCATTAGCTAGCATAAAAACGTTATGCAGTGCCTCATTTTCGGGAGCATAGATACGTAAATTAAAGTGTCAGGTTAATGAGTGTTCATCATAATTTACCGTGTTTTTGTTGTTAGTGATTAAATCCAGTGTTTTCTCCAACGTGGCAGCAAGTTATTCCAACTCTGTTCTGTGTGTCCGATATTCCTTCCTGATACGAACACACTGACATCAGTGGACTGAGCGCGAGCAGCAGAAATGTCCACTTTTGTCACAGACAGAAGAAATCTTCGTGAAATAAATGTCCGCGATCTTCTTATTCGCTTATTACCACAATTAAAGTTTTCCAATGCTGTTCCAACAACCAGGAATGTGACGTCCTTCCAGATTTCCTCCATGTTGTTAAGAAAAAGTCCCATTCTCATCTGTTCTGATTATGTACAGAAACACTGCCCAGGCAATAGTGGACAGTCTAGTTGTGGCGTTTGGCCGGTTTCGTCTATAGCTTTTTTTTTTTTTTTAAGTGTTTATTTCATTATTAACATCTTTAACAATGCCCAGGAAATTAGAAAATGAACTCGCTGCAGTTCCCCCACCCCCCGCATCTCCCTAACTCGTGCGAGCAATTAAAGATCCCGTCAAATTGAAATGAAATTAACGAACAATGAATGCTCGAGCAGCTGCAATAAACATGGAACAACTTGAAACAGTTGGCCTGTAATCAAACCAGTGTAGCAAATGTAGGCCTAATAATAATAATAGGCCTAAAATAGGCTGTTTTTCCCACTGTCCCACCGTTTATTTAAAGTTCGAATATTAATTTTCACGTTCGAATCTTGGATTTTTATTAATATTCGAACATATATTCGAATTTAGAATATTCGTTGACAGCCCTACCTCCAGGGTCCAATCACACGGCCCAGGACCAAACCGGGCCCTCCAGAGTCCAATCACACGGCCCAGGGCCAAACCGGGCCCTCCAGAGTCCAATCACACGGCCCAGGGCCAAACCGGGCCCTCCAGGGTCCAATCACACGGCCCAGGACCAAACCGGGCCCTCCAGAGTCCAATCACACGGCCCAGGGCCAAACCGGGCCCTCCAGAGTCCAATCACACGGCCCAGGGCCAAACCGGGCCCTCCAGAGTCCAATCACACGGCCCAGGACCAAACCGGGCCCTCCAGAGTCCAATCACACGGCCCAGGACCAAACCGGGCCCTCCAGAGTCCAATCACACGGCCCAGGACCAAACCGGGCCCTCCAGAGTCCAATCACACGGCCCAGGACCAAACCGGGCCCTCCAGAGTCCAATCACACGGCCCAGGACCAAACCGGGCCCTCCAGAGTCCAATCACACGGCCCAGGACCAAACCGGGCCCTCCAGAGTCCAATCACACGGCCCAGGGCCAAACCGGGCCCTCCAGAGTCCAATCACACGGCCCAGGGCCAAACCGGGCCCTCCAGAGTCCAATCACACGGCGCAGTCATTATCATAGCTTACAAATAGACAATCCATCTCAGGAAGGAGCAGAACCACCTGCAGACGGATGATGCTTCTAGAAGAGAGGACGACCCGTCCACCCCCCCGTCATAAACCAGCCTCCGTCCACCCGGACTACATGAGACAGATGATGCTTCTAGAAGAGAGGACGACCCGTCCACCCCCCGTCATAAACCAGCCTCCGTCCACCCGGACTACATGAGACAGATGATGCTTCTAGAAGAGAGGACGACCCGTCCACCCCCCCCGTCATAAACCAGCCTCCCTCCACCCGGACTACATGAGACAGATGATGCTTCTAGAAGAGAGGACGACCCGTCCACCCCCCGTCATAAACCAGCCTCCGTCCACCCGGACTACATGAGACAGATGATGCTTCTAGAAGAGAGGACGACCCGTCCACCCCCCCGTCATAAACCAGCCTCCGTCCACCCGGACTACATGAGACAGATGATGCTTCTAGAAGAGAGGACGACCCGTCCACCCCCCCGTCATAAACCAGCCTCCCTCCACCCGGACTACATGAGACAGATGATGCTTCTAGAAGAGAGGACGACCCGTCCACCCCCCCCGTCATAAACCAGCCTCCGTCCACCCGGACTACATGAGACGGATGATGCTTCTAGAAGAGAGGACGACCCGTCCACCCCCCCGTCATAAACCAGCCTCCCTCCACCCGGACTACATGAGACAGATGATGCTTCTAGAAGAGAGGACGACCCCGTCCACCCCCCGTCATAAACCAGCCTCCGTCCACCCGGACTACATGAGACAGATGATGCTTCTAGAAGAGAGGACGACCCGTCCACCCCCCGTCATAAACCAGCCTCCCTCCACCCGGACTACATGAGACAGATGATGCTTCTAAAAGAGGACGACCCGTCCACCCCCCCGTCATAAACCAGCCTCCGTCCACCCGGACTACATGAGACAGATGATGCTTCTAGAAGAGAGGACGACCCGTCCACCCCCCGTCATAAACCAGCCTCCGTCCACCCGGACTACATGAGACAGATGATGCTTCTGGAAGAGAGGACGACCCGTCCACCCCCCCGTCATAAACCAGCCTCCGTCCACCCGGACTACATGAGACAGATGATGCTTCTAGAAGAGAGGACGACCCGTCCACCCCCCCGTCATAAACCAGCCTCCGTCCACCCGGACTACATGAGACAGATTATGCTTCTAGAAGAGAGAACGACCCGTCCACCCCCCCCGTCATAAACCAGCCTCCGTCCACCCGGACTACATGAGACAGATGATGCTTCTAGAAGAGAGGACGACCCGTCCACCCCCCCCGTCATAAACCAGCCTCCGTCCACCCGGACTACATGAGACAGATGATGCTTCTAAAAGAGGACGACCCGTCCACCCCCCGTCATAAACCAGCCTCCGTCCACCCGGACTACATGAGACAGATGATGCTTCTAGAAGAGAGGACGACCCGTCCACCCCCCGTCATAAACCAGCCTCCGTCCACCCGGACTACATGAGACAGATGATGCTTCTAGAAGAGAGGACGACCCGTCCACCCCCCGTCATAAACCAGCCTCCGTCCACCCGGACTACATGAGACAGATGATGCTTCTAGAAGAGAGGACGACCCGTCCACCCCCCCGTCATAAACCAGCCTCCGTCCACCCGGACTACATGAGACAGATGATGCTTCTAAAAGAGGACGACCCGTCCACCCCCCGTCATAAACCAGCCTCCGTCCACCCGGACTACATGAGACAGATGATGCTTCTAGAAGAGAGGACGACCCGTCCACCCCCCCGTCATAAACCAGCCTCCGTCCACCCGGACTACATGAGACAGATGATGCTTCTGGAAGAGAGGGACGACCCGTCCACCCCCCCCGTCATAAACCAGCCTCCGTCCACCCGGACTACATGAGACAGATTATGCTTCTAGAAGAGAGGACGACCCGTCCACCCCCCCGTCATAAACCAGCCTCCGTCCACCCGGACTACATGAGACAGATGATGCTTCTAGAAGAGAGGACGACCCGTCCACCCCCCCGTCATAAACCAGCCTCCGTCCACCCGGACTACATGAGACAGATTATGCTTCTAGAAGAGAGAACGACCCGTCCACCCCCCCGTCATAAACCAGCCTCCGTCCACCCGGACTACATGAGACAGATGATGCTTCTAGAAGAGAGGACGACCCGTCCACCCCCCCGTCATAAACCAGCCTCCGTCCACCCGGACTACATGAGACAGATGATGCTTCTAGAAGAGAGGACGACCCGTCCACCCCCCGTCATAAACCAGCCTCCGTCCACCCGGACTACATGAGACAGATTATGCTTCTAGAAGAGAGAACGACCCGTCCACCCCCCCGTCATAAACCAGCCTCCGTCCACCCGGACTACATGAGACAGATGATGCTTCTAGAAGAGAGGACGACCCGTCCACCCCCCGTCATAAACCAGCCTCCGTCCACCCGGACTACATGAGACAGATGATGCTTCTAAAAGAGGACGACCCGTCCACCCCCCCCGTCATAAACCAGCCTCCGTCCACCCGGACTACATGAGACAGATGATGCTTCTAGAAGAGAGGACGACCCGTCCACCCCCCCCGTCATAAACCAGCCTCCGTCCACCCGGACTACATGAGACAGATGATGCTTCTAGAAGAGAGGACGACCCGTCCACCCCCCCGTCATAAACCAGCCTCCGTCCACCCGGACTACATGAGACAGATGATGCTTCTAGAAGAGAGGACGACCCGTCCACCCCCGTCATAAACCAGCCTCCGTCCACCCGGACTACATGAGACAGATGATGCTTCTAGAAGAGAGGACGACCCGTCCACCCCCCCGTCATAAACCAGCCTCCGTCCACCCGGACTACATGAGACGGATGATGCTTCTAGAAGAGAGGACGACCCGTCCACCCCCCGTCATAAACCAGCCTCCGTCCACCCGGACTACATGAGACAGATGATGCTTCTAGAAGAGAGGACGACCCGTCCACCCCCCCCGTCAGTAACCAGCCTCCGTCCACCCGGACTACATGAGACAGATGATGCTTCTAGAAGAGAGGACGACCCGTCCACCCCCCGTCATAAACCAGCCTCCGTCCACCCGGACTACATGAGACAGATGATGCTTCTAGAAGAGAGGACGACCCGTCCACCCCCCGTCATAAACCAGCCTCTGTCCACCCGGACTACATGAGACAGATGATGCTTCTAAAAGAGGACGACCCGTCCACCCCCGTCATAAACCAGCCTCCGTCCACCCGGACTACATGAGACAGATGATGCTTCTAGAAGAGAGGACGACCCGTCCACCCCCCGTCATAAACCAGCCTCCGTCCACCCGGACTACATGAGACAGATGATGCTTCTAGAAGAGAGGACGACCCGTCCACCCCCCGTCATAAACCAGCCTCCGTCCACCCGGACTACATGAGACAGATGATGCTTCTAGAAGAGAGGACGACCCGTCCACCCCCCCCGTCATAAACCAGCCTCCGTCCACCCGGACTACATGAGACAGATGATGCTTCTAGAAGAGAGGACGACCCGTCCACCCCCCGTCATAAACCAGCCTCCGTCCACCCGGACTACATGAGACAGATGATGCTTCTAGAAGAGAGGACGACCCGTCCACCCCCCGTCATAAACCAGCCTCCGTCCACCCGGACTACATGAGACAGATGATGCTTCTGGAAGAGAGGACGACCCGTCCACCCCCCGTCATAAACCAGCCTCCGTCCACCCGGACTACATGAGACAGATGATGCTTCTAGAAGAGAGGGCGACCCGTCCACCCCCCGTCATAAACCAGCCTCCGTCCACCCGGACTACATGAGACAGATGATGCTTCTAAAAGAGGGCGACCCGTCCACCCCCCGTCATAAACCAGCCTCCGTCCACCCGGACTACATGAGACGGATGATGCTTCTAGAAGAGAGGGCGACCCGTCCACCCCCCGTCATAAACCAGCCTCCGTCCACCCGGACTACATGAGACGGATGATGCTTCTAGAAGAGAGGACGACCCGTCCACCCCCCGTCATAAACCAGCCTCCGTCCACCCGGACTACATGAGACAGATGATGCTTCTAGAAGAGAGGACGACCCGTCCACCCCCCCGTCAGTAACCAGCCTCCGTCCACCCGGACTACATGAGACAGATGATGCTTCTAGAAGAGAGGACGACCCGTCCACCCCCCCGTCATAAACCAGCCTCCGTCCACCCGGACTACATGAGACAGATGATGCTTCTAGAAGAGAGGACGACCCGTCCACCCCCCCGTCATAAACCAGCCTCCGTCCACCCGGACTACATGAGACAGATGATGCTTCTAGAAGAGAGGACGACCCGTCCACCCCCCCGTCATAAACCAGCCTCCGTCCACCCGGACTACATGAGACAGATGATGCTTCTAGAAGAGAGGACGACCCGTCCACCCCCCGTCATAAACCAGCCTCCGTCCACCCGGACTACATGAGACAGATGATGCTTCTAGAAGAGAGGACGACCCGTCCACCCCCCCGTCATAAACCAGCCTCCGTCCACCCGGACTACATGAGACAGATGATGCTTCTAGAAGAGAGGACGACCCGTCCACCCCCCGTCATAAACCAGCCTCCGTCCACCCGGACTACATGAGACAGATGATGCTTCTAGAAGAGAGGACGACCCGTCCACCCCCCGTCATAAACCAGCCTCCGTCCACCCGGACTACATGAGACAGATGATGCTTCTAGAAGAGAGGACGACCCGTCCACCCCCCGTCATAAACCAGCCTCCGTCCACCCGGACTACATGAGACAGATGATGCTTCTAAAGAGGACGACCCGTCCACCCCCCCGTCATAAACCAGCCTCCGTCCACCCGGACTACATGAGACAGATGATGCTTCTAGAAGAGAGGACGACCCGTCCACCCCCCGTCATAAACCAGCCTCCGTCCACCCGGACTACATGAGACAGATGATGCTTCTAGAAGAGAGGACGACCCGTCCACCCCCCCGTCATAAACCAGCCTCCGTCCACCCGGACTACATGAGACAGATGATGCTTCTAAAAGAGGACGACCCGTCCACCCCCCGTCATAAACCAGCCTCCGTCCACCCGGACTACATGAGACGGATGATGCTTCTAGAAGAGAGGACGACCCGTCCACCCCCCCGTCATAAACCAGCCTCCGTCCACCCGGACTACATGAGACGGATGATGCTTCTAGAAGAGAGGACGACCCGTCCACCCCCCCCGTCATAAACCAGCCTCCGTCCACCCGGACTACATGAGACAGATGATGCTTCTAGAAGAGAGGACGACCCGTCCACCCCCCCCCCGTCAGTAACCAGCCTCCGTCCACCCGGACTACATGAGACAGATGATGCTTCTAGAAGAGAGGACGACCCGTCCACCCCCCGTCATAAACCAGCCTCCGTCCACCCGGACTACATGAGACAGATGATGCTTCTAGAAGAGAGGACGACCCGTCCACCCCCCCGTCATAAACCAGCCTCCGTCCACCCGGACTACATGAGACAGATGATGCTTCTAGAAGAGAGGACGACCCGTCCACCCCCCGTCATAAACCAGCCTCCGTCCACCCGGACTACATGAGACAGATGATGCTTCTAGAAGAGAGGACGACCCGTCCACCCCCCGTCAGTAACCAGCCTCCGTCCACCCGGACTACATGAGACAGATGATGCTTCTAGAAGAGAGGACGACCCGTCCACCCCCCCGTCATAAACCAGCCTCCGTCCACCCGGACTACATGAGACGGATGATGCTTCTAGAAGAGAGGACGACCCGTCCACCCCCCCGTCATAAACCAGCCTCCGTCCACCCGGACTACATGAGACAGATGATGCTTCTAGAAGAGAGGACGACCCGTCCACCCCCCGTCATAAACCAGCCTCCGTCCACCCGGACTACATGAGACAGATGATGCTTTTAGAAGAGAGGACGACCCGTCCACCCCCCCGTCATAAACCAGCCTCCGTCCACCCGGACTACATGAGACAGATGATGCTTCTGGAAGAGAGGACGACCCGTCCACCCCCCGTCATAAACCAGCCTCCGTCCACCCGGACTACATGAGACAGATGATGCTTCTAGAAGAGAGGACGACCCGTCCACCCCCCCGTCAGTAACCAGCCTCCGTCCACCCGGACTACATGAGACAGATGATGCTTCTAAAAGAGGACGACCCGTCCACCCCCCCGTCATAAACCAGCCTCCGTCCACCCGGACTACATGAGACGGATGATGCTTCTAGAAGAGAGGACGACCCGTCCACCCCCCGTCATAAACCAGCCTCCGTCCACCCGGACTACATGAGACAGATGATGCTTCTAGAAGAGAGGACGACCCGTCCACCCCCCCGTCATAAACCAGCCTCCGTCCACCCGGACTACATGAGACAGATGATGCTTCTAGAAGAGAGGACGACCCGTCCACCCCCCCGTCATAAACCAGCCTCCGTCCACCCGGACTACATGAGACAGATGATGCTTCTAAAAGAGGACGACCCGTCCACCCCCCGTCATAAACCAGCCTCCGTCCACCCGGACTACATGAGACGGATGATGCTTCTAGAAGAGAGGACGACCCGTCCACCCCCCGTCATAAACCAGCCTCCGTCCACCCGGACTACATGAGACGGATGATGCTTCTAGAAGAGAGGACGACCCGTCCACCCCCCGTCATAAACCAGCCTCCGTCCACCCGGACTACATGAGACAGATGATGCTTCTAGAAGAGAGGACGACCCGTCCACCCCCCCCGTCAGTAACCAGCCTCCGTCCACCCGGACTACATGAGACAGATGATGCTTCTAGAAGAGAGGACGACCCGTCCCCCCCCCGTCATAAACCAGCCTCCGTCCACCCGGACTACATGAGACAGATGATGCTTCTAAAAGAGGACGACCCGTCCACCCCCCCGTCATAAACCAGCCTCCGTCCACCCGGACTACATGAGACGGATGATGCTTCTAGAAGAGAGGACGACCCGTCCACCCCCCCCCGTCATAAACCAGCCTCCGTCCACCCGGACTACATGAGACAGATGATGCTTCTAGAAGAGAGGACGACCCGTCCACCCCCCCGTCATAAACCAGCCTCCGTCCACCCGGACTACATGAGACAGATGATGCTTCTAGAAGAGAGGACGACCCGTCCACCCCCCGTCATAAACCAGCCTCCGTCCACCCGGACTACATGAGACAGATGATGCTTCTAGAAGAGAGGACGACCCGTCCACCCCCCCGTCATAAACCAGCCTCCGTCCACCCGGACTACATGAGACAGATGATGCTTCTAGAAGAGAGGACGACCCGTCCACCCCCCGTCATAAACCAGCCTCCGTCCACCCGGACTACATGAGACAGATGATGCTTCTAGAAGAGAGGACGACCCGTCCACCCCCCCCGTCATAAACCAGCCTCCGTCCACCCGGACTACATGAGACAGATGATGCTTCTGGAAGAGAGGACGACCCGTCCACCCCCCCGTCATAAACCAGCCTCCGTCCACCCGGACTACATGAGACAGATTATGCTTCTAGAAGAGAGGACGACCCGTCCACCCCCCGTCATAAACCAGCCTCCGTCCACCCGGACTACAAGAGACAGATGATGCTTCTAGAAGAGAGGACGACCCGTCCACCCCCCCCCGTCATAAACCAGCCTCCGTCCACCCGGACTACATGAGACAGATGATGCTTCTAGAAGAGAGGACGACCCGTCCACCCCCCCGTCATAAACCAGCCTCCGTCCACCCGGACTACATGAGACAGATGATGCTTCTAGAAGAGAGGACGACCCGTCCACCCCCCCGTCATAAACCAGCCTCCGTCCACCCGGACTACATGAGACAGATGATGCTTCTAGAAGAGAGGACGACCCGTCCACCCCCCCGTCATAAACCAGCCTCCGTCCACCCGGACTACATGAGACAGATGATGCTTCTAGAAGAGAGGACGACCCGTCCACCCCCCGTCATAAACCAGCCTCCGTCCACCCGGACTACATGAGACAGATGATGCTTCTAGAAGAGAGGACGACCCGTCCTCCCCCCCGTCATAAACCAGCCTCCGTCCACCCGGACTACATGAGACAGATGATGCTTCTAGAAGAGAGGACGACCCGTCCACCCCCCCGTCATAAACCAGCCTCCGTCCACCCGGACTACATGAGACAGATGATGCTTCTAAAAGAGGACGACCCGTCCACCCCCCCGTCATAAACCAGCCTCCGTCCACCCGGACTACATGAGACAGATGATGCTTCTAAAAGAGGACGACCCGTCCCCCCCCCCGTCATAAACCAGCCTCCGTCCAGGGAGAGCCCACCATGAGGCTGCCACGGCTGATAAGCTGCTCCACCATCATGCTCCCGGAGATAAGAGCCCCCACCACCGCCTCTGCAGCAAACACCCACACATGTACTGATGGGGGGGGGGACACCACCTCTGAAAGCTGTCCCGAGCGTTCCTGAAATCCACCCTGAAGCATGTCAGCATGACCAACATTCCCAGTTCATCCATCAGCACAGCAGCACAGCATCACGTGGAAACAAACACCCGCCCACACCAGCAGGAAGGTGGAACTGGTGATGAAACTGGGAAGGAGCACCCATGAACCTCCCACCCACATTTCCAGTCTAGTCTGTGGTCCAGCTGAACTCCAGGTATTTGTAGTTCTCCACCACCTCCACCTCCTCTTCCAGGATGTAGACAGGACTATGCTGCTTATTCTTGCTCCTCCTGAAGTCAACAATCATCTCTTTAGTCTTGCTGGTATTTAACATGAGCTGATTGTTACCATTTCACAAACTGACTGACCAGTTCCCTGTACTCGGCTTCTTGTCTATCACTGATACACCCCACAACTGCAGAGTCATCAGAGTATTTCTGCAGATGACAGGATCAGAGTTGTACTGGAAGTCTGAGGTGTACAGTGTATAACTGAACTTATTTACCGTCACAGAGCAGATGAAGGCAGTAATGCTGCTTCAAAGGTTGGAGCTCACACCTGATGATGTCATATCAGAGGTCAGACTAATGGAGTGACTGTTTCCTCAGAAGGCTTCAACGTGAGAATGAACAACCTGCTGCAGCTCATTAGTCCGGTATCGCTACAGTAGGCTGGAATATACCTTCTGTGGACGCATGCGTCAGCGTCAGGAGCGTTCGTGTACATACTTGCTGCAGCACGTGAGGAGCACGCAGCGGCCGAAACGTTCGACACAGGTGGTCTCCTCTACAGGACGACGACGGAGCTCTTAGACTGAAAGGACACGGCGCATTTCCTGCATTTCCACAGCATGAAATGCAGCACGAGTTTGTCACCGTGTCTCCATCAGAGACTGTAAATAACAGGACTGCAGACCGCCCACGTTTGCAGCCGGCGTCGCCATCCTTTACATGTGGCGTATTCTGGATTGTAAAAACTTTATCGTCCAGCACATAGTGACAAAGCTCACGACAAAAACGCCACGAAGACATAAAACACACACTAGTGAGACGTGTCTATTCTGCTTTGTTTGTTTGCTAAGTTTATTTGGTGTAAATGAGAGTTTGACGATGACGTCATTGATGACATCCAGTCAGAAAATTTGGAAAAAATGTGAAAGATCGACCGATCCGATCAAACCGATCTGATCGGTAGAAAGTCTAATTACCCTCCTCAGAGGTGGGGGGGGCGCTGTCTGGGACGGAGGCTGGAACGGGTCCCACATTTCAGGCTGGGCCCATAAATCCTGGACTAAAACAGTGATTCCCAACCCTGGTCCTCAAGGCCGCTATCCTGCAGACCTTCCTGGCTCCCAGGAGATGGATGTGTGGAGCCCCGCACCCGTCACCTACTGACCCGTTAATGTGAGTCCGCTGCGTTTCAACGGGGCAACTCGGAAGGTCTTCAGGATGGAGGGACTGGTGGGACTGGCCATCACTGGACTAAAACATAATGAGGAGCATCCTGGATCAGCCAGCTGGACCTCCTCACAGAATACAGCATAAAAACACATTTGTACCTTCAGTCAAGTTCCAGTTCTACACCTGTACTACAAACTGACACCACACACACAAATCTGAGATATGAGAACACCTGTGACATTAATCCAGACGGTGCACCAGCAAGAAATACAACCTGATCAACTGAATTCATTGTTTTCATCACGACAGGACAAATCATTACTGTGGGGAATTTCTCTGACGACAAATCACCCACCCCTACCTGCGTCTAGGCTGGATCGCTCAGGGTCGCTCAGACTGGACCCGCATTTACAGCTTGACATGTAAAATGTCATGCCCTCGCTGGCCATTCAAAGATTAGAAAATAAAGAAATTACTAGATCAACTTCAGTCTGAATCAAAATGACCACATTTGCAATTATTTTAACCCTTTAAAAGCCAACGTGAAGATGACATGTCACTGTTTTTATGGAAAGAAAACAAAATAATCTGGTTAAACTGGAACTTAAAGTGTTAAAATAATGAGAAAAGGATTTGGAAAGAACTGATTAAATGTTTTTATAGCAGTTTTTGTTAGAGGACTTTTGCCCTGGAATGACCTGAAAAGGTGGTAAGCTTGTCCCGGTGTCCCAGTGTCCCCAGTGTCCCAGTGTCATAAAAAGTACAATCTATATTTGACAGTTCTTAGAGAGAAACACCTGCTTTTATAAAATCCTCCCGTGTGTGGAAGAAGATGAAGATGGTGAAGGAGAGGAGAAATCCAGAAAGATCTGCAGCACGTCAACGTTTCTACCCATGATCCAACAGCTGGACAGCAATGACCAGGGCAACCCCCCCACACTGCAGCCCAGAGAGCTCAGCAGCAACCCCCCCACACTGCAGCCCAGAGAGCTCAGCAGCAACCCCCCCACACTGCAGCCCAGAGAGCTCAGCAGCAACCCCCCCTCACACACACACTGTAGCCCAGAGAGCTCAGCAGCAACCCCCCCACACTGCAGCCCAGAGAGCTCAGCAGCAACCCCCCCTCACTGCAGCCCAGAGAGCTCAGCAGCGACGCCCCCACACTGCAGCCCAAAGAGCTAAGCAGTAACCCCCCCCCCACTGCAGCCCAGAGAGCTCAGCAGCGACCCCCCACTGCAGCCCAGAGAGCTCAGCAGCGACCCCCCCACACTGCAGCCCAGAGAGCTCAGCAGCAACCCCCCCACACCGCAGCCCAGAGAGCTCAGCAGCAACCCCCCCCACTGCAGTCCAGAGAGCTCAGCAGCAACCCCCCCCCCCCACACACTGCAGCCCAGAGAGCTCAGCAGCGACCCCCCCACACTGCAGCCCAGAGCTCAGCAGCGACCCCCCACACTGCAGCCCAGAGAGCTCAGCAACGACCCCCCCACACTGCAGCCCAGAGAGCTCAGCAGCGACCCCCCCCCATCGCAGCCCAAAGAGCTCAGCAGCAACCCCCCACACCGCAGCCCAGAGAGCTCAGCAGCAACCCCCCACACCGCAGCCCAAAGAGCTCAGCAGCAACCCCCCCCACACCGCAGCCCAAAGAGCTCAGCAGCAACCCCCCACACCGCAGCCCAAAGAGCTCAGCAGCAACCCCCCCACACTGCAGTCCAGAGAGCTCAGCAGCAACCCCCCCACACTGCAGCCCAGAGAGCTCAGCCAGCAGCCGGGACCTAGTTTCCATGTGGGCCATGATCATCCAGGCTGGGGTGAAAGTGGGGGGGGCCATAAACCGACGACTACAGCGATGATGTCATTCACTCATGTCGGTGCGGCGTTTTAATGAAACACTGTTTGTCTGCCTCTCAGTCAGCTGATGTCCTGGTACGACCCCGAGCTCGTCTGTAGTCACCTGACCCCCCCCCCCCCATCCAGTCTGGAAGTACGGCTGGGCGATAATGCCTTTTAGTAAATCCCGATATTTTTATGGCACGTCACGATACCTTTGTGGACATTTGCCTTCACCATGAATGAAGGCTTTGCTGCGTATGATCACATCAGATGATTGTGTGTTAAACGTTGCCGTTCATTCTGCGCTCACAACATTGTCCGAGAAAAAGCAGCAAAGATCCTCGTTAAGGTGTGAGCGCTCGCTCGCTCGCTCGCATACCTGAGCATGCTCTTTTTCAGAGGATGTCACACTGATTAGATCTAAAATCCAAACATTTAATGGGTTTTTTAGCATGAAATAACTTGTAGTAACTATGCACTTATTTATTACCTTCTTTAATGTAAATAATTCAGACCATGAACTAATGATCTGTTTCTTTTACCAAAGGGCATAGTCGTAGGCACTGTGTTTTAATTACATGATGTTTACTGCACTGCTTTAACGTTCAATACGTTGATCAAAGTGCTTAGTGATGATGTCACACATGCGGCATGAATGTTTAAAATCAGCATATTAATGCAGTATGAACAGGAATGTTTAATGTAGACACAGAATCAGCTTCCGAATGTGATTATGCATCAGAGCAATACTTCAAGGTAAATATATATGGAGACACATATCGCGCATCGTGACATGCCATAAAAATATGGGGATATTACTAAAATTCAGTATCGCCCAGCCCTACTTCTGGTCGGTATAAACTATTTCCGGACACTCCCTACCAGTGGGGGGGCAGTAATGCGTGTCAACCACAGTCTTTGGTGCCAGTTTGGATTCGTTATCACTCCACAGCATCTCAGTCACATCTTTAAAAACACAGAACTTATCCGATTAATCGATCGACTACAGGGGTAGATAATCGACTATTAAAATAATCCCTAGCTGCAGCTCTAGCTGTGTACGAGTGTTAACTACTGTAGTTAGCTGGTTGAAGCATGAAACGTGATGTCACGAGCGCTAACTACAGTAGTTAGTTGGTTGAAGCATGAATCATGTCGTCACGAGTGTTAACTACAGTAGTTAGTTGGTTGAAGCATGAAACATGTCGTCACGAGTGTTAACTACAGTAGTTAGTTGGTTGAAGCATGAAACATGTCGTCACGAGTGTTAACTACAGTAGTTAGTTGGTTGAAGCATGAAACATGATGTCACGAGTGTTAACTACAGTAGTTAGTTGGTTGAAGCATGAAACATGTCGTCACGAGTGTTAACTACAGTAGTTAGTTGGTTGAAGCATGAAACATGATGTCACGAGTGTTAACTACAGTAGTTAGTTGGTTGAAGCATGAAACATGATGTCACGAGTGTTAACTACAGTAGTTAGTTGGTTGAAGCATGAAACATGTCGTCACGAGTGTTAACTACAGTAGTTAGTTGGTTGAAGCATGAAACATGATGTCACGAGTGTTAACTACAGTAGTTAGTTGGTTGAAGCATGAAACATGATGTCACGAGTGTTAACTACAGTAGTTAGTTGGTTGAAGCATGAAACATGTCGTCACGAACGCGTAAGCACGCAGCACCCCTGATGTACGCAACTAGGAGCACTTGTTTTATCTCTCTGTGCAGACGGACGAGGAGTGAGAAAACCCCGCCTGCGACTAAAAGCAACTGAATACCTGAATATGACAAATACCGGCATGTCCCCCCCCCCACAGGGGACTAGCCGCGATATCTCGGGTATGCGATATATCGCCCAGCCCTACCTGAACCGGTTAGGGTTTACCGTTCCCGAGGTGAGCTGTTCAGTTTAAGGTGGTGTTGATGTTAGGTCATCTCGCGCTGCAGCTGGTGGATCTTCTCCAACAGCTCTGATAAGAGCCGACACTCACCCAGCTGCCCCACCCTCGCTAATGGCGCTGTTACTGGACCATGTGATGACACCAGGCTGGAAGCTCAGCAACCTGCACCCATACCAGCTGGAAGTACCGCAGCACTGCTGGCACACTTCCTGCATCCTGCAGACTCTCCAGATGAAAACGTCACCTTCTGGGGGGTTTAAAGTAGCTGTTGTCACCCTGATCATGACGTCACTAAAACCAAACCAGCAGTATGCCCAGCAGCCCTCTGAACAAGCTTTAACAAGCAGCGTCACATGGCTGCTGGAGTGAACTTTAGTCCCGGCTCTGGTGGCTCTACCACCGCCCTGCAGCCAGCAGGACCAGCCGGCCCCTCCCTGAGAGAACCAACAACCAGCTGCAGGAGTCCTGAGACAGCAGAGCCCTCGGTCTGCATCTACAGAGCAGCCAAAGAGGGACTAAGCTAGCAGCAGCAACTGGAACATGACCGGGGGGGCAGCTGGGCGTCTCCCTCCCAGTCCAGCCTCACCCTGAGCCGGTTTCCTGCCATTTACTGAACAATGTCCTAGCTGCAGCCTGCTCAGACATCTGTCAGATGTGGGTTACAGACATCACCCCTGTAGGCCGATGCTTCTGTGGGATCGGGATGCTAGCCCGCGGCTACGAGGGCGAGCTAACGCGTCATTAGCACCGTGCCTAATGCCGCTAGCGGTGTCCCGTCACGTCCCTGATCTCCATTAGGAGACACAGAAGCGTCTCAACCACATTTATTTAGGCTTTTTGACCAACGACGCTGTGAATATTTACCAAAGCCGCTTTGAGCTAGCTAGCATAACCCAGCAAGCTAGCGAGGCGGTCGCAACCATGACACAGTGAGAATAAAAGTATGGAAACGTCATGAGTCCGGTAATTAAAGACGGCGTCATCAGTGAGTTCTAGCAGCAGCTGCGGCCATTTCACCTACCTCTGCTTCTCTCTGCGAAGGAAGAACGAGTGGCGGCTGTCCTGGTCAGTCGACGATGATGGGAGGCTGCTCTGCTCTGAGGCGTTATATTTTACCCCAGCGTGACGTCATCCTCTGCAGCCGCACGGAAACCACCGATCAGGGCCGAAAAGGCCCGAAGCGTTACATTGCGTTATCACATAACTTAACAGTTTGTTATTTTTTTTTAAATGTTTCCATCCTTTTTAAAATAAGTTTTCAAAAGTCATTACAAAAGATAACTGTGTAATATGTATTTTTTTTAATGTTTCAATCTTTTTTATTAATGTTCAGCCATTACAAAGGATAACCGTGTAATCTTCCTTTTATGTTTCAATCTTTTTAAAAATAAATTTTCAAAAGTCATTATAAAAGATAACCATGTAGCATTTCTTTTTTTTTAGTTTCAATCTTTTTTTTATTCATATTCAGCCATTACAAAAGATAACTATGTAATATTTATTTTTTTATGTTTCCATCTTTTTTTTAATAGTTTTCAAAAGTAATACAAAAGATGACCGTGTAATATGTCTTTTTTATGTTTCAATCTTTTTTTTTAAATTAATATTCAGTCATTACAAAAGATAACCGTGTAATATTCCTTTTTTTATGTTTCAATCTTTTGGTTAGGATTAGATTTTAGTAAGTTACATGAAAAAGAAACTTCCGATTGGCACTTCCGGCGTGGATTGGATATATGACGACGTGCCATGACTGCAGTTGGGGCCCTCTCTTCAATCTTTTTTAAAGTACATTTTCAAAAGTCATTACAAAAGATAACAATGTAATATGTATTTTTTTATGTTTCCATCTTGTTTTTAATAGTTTTCAAAAGTAATACAAAAGATGACCGTGTAATATGTCTTTTTTTATGTTTCAATCTTTTTTTATGTCACTATAATCAGACAGGAGGAGGACGATGTTTCTGACACAAATGAGCAACGATTTCTCCATGAAAATCATGAAGACCTTTATCTTGGTTCCACTTCACCTGCTGCAGTGATGTCCAGCACAGTGGATGGAGACCCACCTTTGTAACCACACCACATTACTTCAGCTTTAAGCATCTAAGAACAAATCTAGTTTGGTCCAGGTCTGCTGTAGATGAGAGCTCGGTCAGGACCATCGTGGGGGTATGAGGTTGTGTCATCAGCATAGAAGAGAATGAAGCTTCTGGTAACAGACAAATTCTAGACACTACCTTAAACCAGTTTTCTTTATTATTGGACACACGTCAGGATGTCCTGCTGCTTCAGAGTAAAACATGATCATCATCATCATCTTCATCATTACTGTTAAGTACCACATCAACACAGGCTGGAACCTGGACCATGTTCTACTGGCTGGAAAACAGGACTTCACATGGATGCAGTTTTTAATCATGTCATTCACTGTACCCTCTAGCAGTCCACACATCTTCCTCCTCCTCCTCCCCCATGGAAGAGGTGCTATGAGATGGGGGAGGGGGCCCACAGGGAGCCGCTGGGGGCCCCCTCCCCGAACACATCAGCATATGATGCTTTCAGGAACTGGACGTAGTTCTGGAGGCTTCTGTTGGTGCCGTCTGACTGCTCCAGGCGGTCCTTGAGGTCCTGCAGTCGGCTCTGGTACCGGCTCTCCATCTGGGGGAGCAGAGATACAGCCGTGAAGACGTCCTACACACACACTGACGTAATGCGTTCCCTAGCCCCTTATCCGTCTGTCCACATCAGAGCTGCCCAGTCTCTCTCGGGTTCCAAGTCCAGGCTCAGGATCCACTTCTTTTCTCTGGCTTTCAAAACATGGTTGAGCTTGATGCTGTTTGTTTGAATGTTTGATTTTTATTATGATTTTATATCACTTGATTTGAACTTTTTCTCATTTTTATTCTGCCTGTTTTTGTTCAGCACTTTGGGCGACCTTGGTTGCTGTAAATGTGCTTTATAAATAAATCTGAACTTGAACTTGAATATAGAGGCTGCCCCGTCTCCACCATTTTACTGATGTACACCGAAGGACGACTCAATGTAATATCTTCCCAAGGACTCGCAGTGATGCAGAAACGTTACCAGTGAGTAAATGCACGTATAAACTCCTAAAAATAAGGTCCAGGTTGAAAAAAAGAAACTTATCCTTTAACAGCAGCATTTGACACGGTGGACCATTCAGTCATGTCTTGCCTTGATCAGTGCGTTGGTATTTGGGTTACAGCACTGAAACGGTTTGAATCATATCTATCAAATAGAACTTTTTCTGTAATCATCGGTAATTTATTTTCCTCTGTTGCCTTTCTTTTTTGTGGAGTGCCTCAAGGTTCCATCTTGGGGCCATTGTTGTTCTCCCTCTACATGTTGCCACTAGGGATGTAACAATAATCAATAAAAAGATAAATTGGAATATAACTCCCCAACCATTAGTACTACAGTTTCAGATTTTATTTATGGTAAAACGGTGATTATTGTACTTTGAAAAACTCCCAGTGATGCTGCTCATCGCCAGGAAAAACAGCATCAGTGCTTCAGATGCAGTTTATAATGTTTGGAATCTGGAAACATGGCGGGAGGCACAGAAGACACCGCATGGAAGCTCTGGAGATGTTTTCCTTCTAAAAGAACAAAGTCTGAAGTCTGGATGTATTCTGGATTTTTTTAAGGATGCTAGGAGGAAACTTCTTTATTCCTGGTATTATTTGAATGTTTCTGCCACATTTAATCTGGTCCTGTTGCTGTGATATGAACATGTGATTTCTACTACGGGAATGAAACAGTTAAAGTTTCCTTTCTGGACCAGTTCTTCTGAAATCTGTCAGACTAGATCAGGTCTGGAGCTCTGAATGTGAAGAAAACGATTCTTGGCTCTTATCTACAATATTGCATAAAGCGAGGAACCCTCTTATGGTCATGAGATGCATCTTTAATGCACATTTATATGTTTGATCTTTACTTGTTATTATTTTTCTTTTAACTGAAACTTGGTTAAAGGATTTTAGTGTGTGTATAAGTACTTTTTGAACATTTTGAGCAGATTTCATGAACACTGCCATTATATCGATAACCGTAATAATTTTGGTCACAATAACGGTGAAATGAGATTGTCATATCGTTACATCCCATGTTGCCACTGGGGTCCACCATAGCTGGACACAACTTAGCCTTTCATTGCTATGCAGATGACCTGCAGGTCTATCTCCTTGTGTTCCTGAACACAACTGGAGCATTTCAGACTTTAACTGATGGCATCTCAGACATAAAGTTGTGGTTAGGGCAAAATTTTCTTCACTTAAATGATGATAAAACAGAGTATATTTTATTTGGTGATTGTTTTGATCTTAATCTGTCCTCTAAACTGAAACCTGGAACCTTGGAGTTATCTCTGACAGCAGTTTCAGATTTGATAAGCACATTGATAGTGTGGTCAGGGGCAGTTTTTATCAACTGCGTTATTTAATAAAGTAAAACCTTTTTAAATCTTAGTGATCTTGAAAAAGCTATCCATGCTAAAGTTCTAAACTTAACTGTTGCATTGTACTTTATGTTGGAGTTTCTCAGTCATCAATCAACGGCCTTCATATCTATATAAATATATATATATATATATATATATATATATATATATATATATATATATATATATATATTATTTTTTTTTAAAGTATATACAGTATAATGTATGTATACATATGTCACAGGTGTGCAAAGCATTCAGTATTTGTATTTGCTGAGGGGGGAGGGGGGATGTATGAATAAAAAAAACAAAAAAAGATTGAAGACGACATGCATAAAGACTGCTGTGCCTGGGAATCAAACCCATCGTCTGAAATGAGTACCCGGCTCATCCCTACTTATCATGCTGTTTTTATTCTCTTTCTATGATGATTTTATGGAAAGCACTTTGGTCACCTTGTGTGCTGTAAAGGGCTATATAAATAAAAATGATTGACTGTAGCAGCAGGGACACCAGCTGTTACCTCCTCCTTGCTGCGCGTCAGCTGCATGATCTCTGAGTTAGTCCGGCTCAGCTGGCCCTCCAGGTCCAGTATCTTGGACTGGCTGAGGCGATCTTTGATGGCAGCACGTTCTCTGCTCTCTGACACCTGGAAGGAAGGACCAGCAGGTTTACACCGAGTCACATTAGCATTACCATAAAAACTCGTCTTCCCAAACGTCCCGGTCTGAACTGACAGCCGCAATATCAAACCAGACCAGGTAGCTAACCAGGTCAGCAGATGCAATTACACACATCTGCTAACCAGGTAGCTAACCAGGTCAGCAGATGTAATCACTCATATCTGCTAACCAGGTAGCTAACCAGGTCAGCAGATGTAATCACTCATATCTGCTAACCAGGTAGCTAACCAGGTCAGCAGATGTAATCACACACATCTGCTAACCAGGTAGCTAACCAGGTCAGCAGATGTAATTACACACATCTGCTAACCAGGTAGCTAACCAGGTCAGCAGATGTAATCACACATATCTGCTAACCAGGTAGCTAACCAGGTCAGCAGATGTAATTACACACATCTGCTAACCAGGTAGCTAACCAGGTCAGCAGATGTAATCACACATATCTGCTAACCAGGTAGCTAACCAGGCCAGCAGATGTAATCACTCATATCTGCTAACCAGGTAGCTAACCAGGTCAGCAGATGTAATTACACACATCTGCTAACCAGGTAGCTAACCAGGTCAGCAGATGTAATCACTCATATCTGCTAACCAGGTAGCTAACCAGGTCAGCAGATGTAATTACACACATCTGCTAACCAGGTAGCTAACTAGGTCAGCAGATGTAATTACACACATCTGCTAACCAGGTAGCTAACCAGGTCAGCAGATGTAATTACACAAATCTGCTAACCAGGTAGCTAACCAGGTCAGCAGATGTAATCACTCATATCTGCTAACCAGGTAGCTAACCAGGTCAGCAGATGTAATTACACACATCTGCTAACCAGGTAGCTAACCAGGTCAGCAGATGTAATCACTCATATCTGCTAACCAGGTAGCTAACCAGGTCAGCAGATGTAATTACACACATCTGCTAACCAGGTAGCTAACCAGGTCAGCAGGTGTAATCACTCATATCTGCTAACCAGGCAGCTAACCAGGTCAGCAGATGTAATTACACACATCTGCTAACCAGGTAGCTAACCAGGTCAGCAGGTGTAATCACTCATATCTGCTAACCAGGTAGCTAACCAGGTCAGCAGATGTAATTACACACATCTGCTAACCAGGTAGCTAACCAGGTCAGCAGGTGTAATCACTCATATCTGCTAACCAGGTAGCTAACCAGGTCAGCAGATGTAATTACACACATCTGCTAACCAGGTAGCTAACCAGGTCATAAGATGTAATTACACACATCTGCTAACCAGGTAGCTAACCAGGTCAGAAGATGTAATTACACACATCTGCTAACCAGGTAGCTAACCAGGTCATAAGATGTAATTACACACATCTGCTAACCAGGTAGCTAACCAGGTCAGAAGATGTAATTACACACATCTGCTAACCAGGTAGCTAACCAGGTCAGCAGATGTAATCGCACATATCTGATAACCAGGTAGCTAACCAGGTCAGCAGATGTAATCGCACATATCT
Organism: Atherinomorus stipes; assembly: GCA_023101725.1. Taxonomy (NCBI): domain Eukaryota; kingdom Metazoa; phylum Chordata; class Actinopteri; order Atheriniformes; family Atherinidae; genus Atherinomorus; species Atherinomorus stipes. The sequence goes on along the minus strand of JALJCO010003374.1, from coordinate 226,661 downwards.
GATAACCAGGTAGCTAACCAGGTCAGCAGATGTAATCGCACATATCTGATAACCAGGTAGCTAACCAGGTCAGCAGATGTAATCGCACATATCTGATAACCAGATGTGGCGCTTCTGCAGATATCTGAGTTCCAAAGAAAACCAGCACATCAGCTGTGTGCGACTGTTCTGGTTTCTGGAAAAATGACAAAGAGCATCATCAGATATTGTGCCGAACTTGCCTTGCAACTACTGCTACTCCACGAGGCAACACAACAAACCTGCTCCAACATTTAAAGCATCATCAGAGTGATCATCAATGCTTTAAGTAGAATGACCGAAAGAATGAGTGCTATGTCCTGTGAGTTCAGAGTTAAAGGTAGAGTCTGCAGTCCTTCCAGCGTTTCTGTTTGCAAACAACAGTATTCAAACTTAGCGCTCCTCCCTCTCAGGCTAACGACCGCCTCGTTCTAGCCTATTCAACTTCAAGCTTCTCCTTCAGAGCTCAGAAGCGGATACAAGCCAAACTGTTATTAACCTGGTTTTCCAAAGTGCATTATCTGAAGCTCTGACCTTTTCTTCGGTGCATCCACCGTTTTTTCTTTCTTTCTTTCTTTTTCCTTCGAGAGTTGGAGTGACTGGCGTCTGCTCCAATCATGAGCTTATTCCCACACAGCGTCATGCTCTTAGCTCTGTCATTGGCTGCTGATATAAACAGAAATCTCCACCCAGAAACGTCCCGAACACACCAAAACGATGCAAAAGAGTGAATTACAGGCAGGGGGAGAGAGAGCTGCGTTCAAGCGCACCACGGCACGGGAGTAGAGGCCCAAAGGCGGGTTTGAGACGGATTTCACTTCCTCAAGTCTAACGTTTATTTTTTACGGGGGGAACTTCGGACTATACCTTTAACTCTCTGTTAGTCATTGGGGGGTTCTCTGCGCTCTAAAGCCCCCGCGCCTGACGTAGCTCGCTACCCAGACACCAACAAACTGCAAAGGAAGGGCGACTCGAGTAAAAAAAACGGCCAGCGTACATTCACAGCAGTGCTGGAACATGACCCCATTGCTATGCCCATCTTTACCAGTCGATGTCAGTAGTTGTTACAGACTCCTGCTCTCCCGTTCCATGGAAGGTCTCACCTGCTGCTGAGCATCGTTCAGAGCCTCCTCCAGCTGCCGGCTCAGCACAGACCCCTCCCTCGTCTTCTCCTCCAGAGACGACTGGTTGCTTCGCACCATCTTCTCCAGCTTGGACACCACCGCGAGGAGGTCTCTGCTCTGACTGCCAGCCTCCTCCAGCTTCCTGGTGGACGGGGGACGGACACCACAGGACCGGTCAGAGACGAAGGGATCGGCAGGACGAGAGGACAGAGACAGATGAGGATAACCGCAGGCAGCGATGTGAGACAGAGACAGACGGAGGTGGACATGTAGCAGGACGGAGGTTAGAGGTAACCGGGCCAGCAGCAGAGGGCACCAACCTTTCCAAACCCTCCACTTGCTGCTGAAGCTGTTTGTTCTCCTCCAGCAGAACCTTGTTCTTCTGTCTGACAACATCCATTTGGTTCCTCTGAGTCTCCATCTGATGCAATCACATTCACACGAGGAGCACAAAATCAAGACCAACTCTTCCCTACGACAGCAGGTTCTGACCAGCTCTAAGTTATGAATATGAAGAACCACAAGTCCAGCTCCCAGAACACGTTTCTGTGTAGAAAACAGGATCTGAATGATCTCACCAACCCAGATTTATCCCCAGTAGAGCATAAACAGCATGTCAGATGAAGAAACATTTAATAGTTTCTTGAAAATCTTCTCTGATTGTGAATCTGATGCAGCAACACGTCTGTAAACAGCTGGAACAGGAGCAACAACAGGTGGAGAATAATGATAGGAGATTTCAATACCTAATCGGGTGAATCAGGTTTACTGGGTACAGACCAGTCACATGACTGGTCGTTTCCAGTTAACCTGATTAGATGGGGGACTTCCGGTTGGAACACCGTCATGACGGCCGCATAGCGAAAGAGCTCCCAACTGAAACCGAGCAATTAAGAGTAATTTCCCCATACATACCAAGATAGTCATCCCATAAAGACGTAGAGAAGGACAATAGATGTCATTATACCACTTTAAGCAATAAACGTCGCCTGAAGACAGGTGGGTGGAAAAGACGAGGAGTAGCGACATTAGCAGCTAACAGGCTAGCAAGCAAACAACGTGAAGACATGGCCGACTTGGATCTGATTCTGCAAGAATAAGAGAGTTTCGCCAAGAAAATAAAGAACAGTTTGAGACTATAAACGAAGAAATTGCAAAAGTGGATACCAGGTTGTATGAGGCAGAAGGAAAAATCCAGAAAGCAGAAGAGAGAATCCAAAACACGGAGGAAGTCATGACCGCCATGCTAAAGCTGCATACCAAGCTGGAGGACAAGATGGGGGACCTGGAGAGCCGCTCCAGACACGAGAACATAAGGATTAATGGGGTCCCGGAGGGGTCCGAGAAGGAGTCAACAATGGTCTCATTTGTAGAAAACTTACTCCGCGAAGGTCTCGAGTTAAATGATGATATGTCCGATCTGCATATCGAAAAGAGCCCATCGGTCAGTGAGACCGCCGCGTTCCATCGTAATCAAGTTATTAAGCTTTAAAACTAAAGAGTCATTACTCTGCAAGGCATGGCAGGGGAGGGGTTTTACCTGGCAAGAGAACCATAGAAATCCGGATCACCACTACCCGCCTCTAATACTCAAAAAAAGAAGAGAATACTCGGAGATCCGCAAAGTGCTGAAGGAAAATAAAGTTCTGTTTCAGACCCTCTTCCCTGCCAGGCTACACGTGACACGAAGATGGAGCCAAAACCTATGATACCATAGAGGAGGCATCTGAAGACCTGCTGAGGAGAGGTTACACCGGGAATCCCACCTCCAGAAACACTCATGGAGCAGGAGCAGCAGCTGTCCTGGAGGAGATGGACAGACGGGCGACGAAGAGCACGTTCAAAACCGGCCGGGATTTAACCGACAAGGAGAAGCTCCGAGCCTTCAGGAGATGATCATCGGCGCCCTCCGGACCCGAGGTCGTAAACCAACTGCTTGAGGACGACAGAACCAACTGAGAAATAACTTGAAGTGAGGAGGTAATTCCTGGTGGAGAAATATTAATGGACTGGTCGCTCGGGACTGACTTGGCTTTTTTTTCTCTCTCTCTCTTAATTTCTTTCCTGCCTTTTTGGAGAGGGACCCAACTGCAGTCACAAGACGTCGCCATATATCCAATTCACGCCGGAAGTCCTAAGCGGACGTTTGTTCTTCATGAAGCTTACTAAAATGCAACCCTACCCCTGACCCTTCACTGACTGACTGACTTTGATTTCCAGTGCTGTAAATTACGAATAATGCCATACAGTTATCGAAACAAGAAGATACAGATTACATAAAAAAGAAATGGGAAAAGGAGTTAAAGGTGATGATCACACAGGAGAACTGGGAGAAAATATGCCAACAACAATGGTTCTGAACCGGGTCAAACACATGGCGGGAGTTCTGTTGGAGAAATGTGGTAAGATTTTTTAAAACACCTGTTCAGAAACGACGTCAAGGCAGTGGAGATGCTTGTTGGAGACTCTGTGGATCTAATGGAGCTAACCATTCCCACATTTTTTGGGACTGCAAGGCAATAAAACCTTACTGGAAAGGGGCTCAGAATCATATAGAAAATGTATTTAATGTAGATATTCCATTTAACTGTAAAACATTGTATTTGGGCAATCTAAGGTGTGAAACATTGAGCATGAAGGATAAAAAACTGCTAGCTCTACTACTGGCAGCCAGTAAAAAATCTGTCACAAGGAAGTGGCTAAAAGTGGAACCACCTACCACTGATGAATGGACTGAAATCATCTATCAGATTTATGTCATGGAGAAGATTTCTTTTCACTCAAAGTTGAAAAAGAAAAATTTTATGAAGTCTGGTCTAAATGGACCGAGTATGTGAAACCAGTCAGATCGGATTTCATTTGACTACATGTGATTTGTATGAGTCTTCCCTGCTTTCTTTTTATTTTCTCTTTAAAGAAAATTTTCATTGTTTGTCATGGTGCACTCCCCTGTTCTGTTCTATTGTTGTTGTTCCCAACTGAAGGGAAAAGTAGTCCATGAAAGAAAATCCCAGAAGGGCATAACGGACAAAATCATCAGAATGTTCTGTATCCATCCTTATATGGATACATATAAGGATACATATTTATATATATAAATAACTAAGGTTGTAGGTGATGTAACAGATGGAAATTTGCCTTTCTCAATGAAAAGATAATAAAAAAAAAAACCCTGATCAGATATCAAAATCTCCTCCTGTCATTATTTTCTACCTTTTGTTGCTCCTGTTCCAACCTTTTACAGACGTGTTGCTCATTTTCCATCAAATGTTAAAGTGTCTCAGTTTCATCATGTGACATGATGTTTATGTTTATGTTCTACAGGGAATAAAAGCGATTGATGACTGTTTCATCTGCATTTCATGCAGCGTGGTAACTGATGAGGTAAACTGTGGCCTGGTCACTGCTTATCTGAAGCTGAACTGAGACGGCTGTGACCTTCAGGTGGAGCTCTGTCAGGCCTGAGCTGAGCTCGGCGTTGTGCCTCTCCTGGCTCTCCTCCCTGTCCCGGGCCTCCTGCAGCTGCAGCTGGGTACGGCGCAAGGCGTCCGGCAGAGGCTCCAGCTCTGCCAGGCGGCCCAGCAGCTCCCTGCGCACCTCCTCCACCTCCTGCTCCAGCTGTGTGCGAACTGCCCGGGCCTCCTGTTCACCCTGAGCTAGACGAGCACGGTATTCATCCGCCTCGGCCCCGGTCCTCCCAACCTGTGCACAGTTGGTTTAAAGGGGAAAAGCTGGCGGCGTGTTTGGTGTCAGAGCTGAGAGCGAAGGCTGTAATGGCGGTCACACACCTGCATCTTGTAGCTGTCCAGCAGGCTCTCGTACTGCTTGATGGAAGCTTTGACCTGCCGAAGCTCCGACTGGCACAAGGCCAGCTTCTCTTCCCCCGCAGAGGCTGTGACCTGCAGTCAGCACATCATCAGCTGTTATTCACCAGCACGTTCACATGAAGCCACGGCAGAACATCAGGACAAACAGGAAGGCTCTGTGTTCACACCGGACGCCTCCATTCGCTCACACGTTTAGATTTCAACGCACAAATGCTGGATGTTTACGTGCTTGATTAGGGCGGTTTTTTCACGTGAATGGAGCGAATAATACGCCTGGTGATCTGTTGGGGAGGATCCTGGTACTGGAGTCATCTAGTGACCCAACTAAACACTACACCAGTCTGAGACCAAACTGAACACTACACCAGTCTGAGACCAAACTAAACACTACACCAGTCTGAGACCAAACTGAACACTACACCAGTCTGAGACCAAACTGAACACTACACCAGTCTGAGACCAAACTGAACACTACACCAGTCTGAGACCAAACTGAACACTACACCAGTCTGACACCAAACTAAACACTACACCAGTCTGAGACCAAACTGAACACTACACCAGTCTGAGACCAAACTGAACACTACACCAGTCTGAGACCAAACTAAATACTACACCAGTCTGAGACCAAACTGAACACTACACCAGTCTGAGACCAAACTAAATACTACACCAGTCTGAGACCAAACTGTCTGAGACCCAGTCAGAGCAACGGGGTGCTGCTTCCTGCAGCTGCAGCTGGTGTTTGACGGGATGAAACTGAACACTTCACCAGTCTGAGACCAAACTGAACACTACACCAGTCTGAGACCAAACTGAACGCTACACCAGTCTGAGACCAAACTGAACACTACACCAGTCTGAGACCAAACTGAACACTACACCAGTCTGAGACTCATTTTGATGTTTGATAACCAACAACCTCAGTTTATTTCTGAAGCGAGGACAGAGCCTCATCTTCCTCTGGGAACTACAGGTTCTCTGTTCCCCCTGCAGAGTGTCAGCATGTAACGTTTCATCCCGTCAAACACCAGCTGCAGCTGCAGGAAGCAGCACCCCGTTGCTCTGACTAGGTTTTATCTCTTCTCTGCTCCCCGTTGCTCTGACTGGGTTTTATCTCTTCTCTGCTCCCCGTTGCTCTGACTGGGTTTTAACTCTTGTCTGCTTCCCGTTGCTCTGACTAGGTTTTACCTCTTCTCTGCTTCCCGTTGCTCTGACTAGGTTTTACCTCTTCTCTGCTCCCCGTTGCTCTGACTGGGTTTTATCTCTTCTCTGCTCCCCGTTGCTCTGACTGGGTTTTAACTCTTGTCTGCTTCCCGTTGCTCTGACTGGGTTTTAACTCTTGTCTGCTTCCCGTTGCTCTGACTAGGTTTTAACTCTTGTCTGCTTCCCGTTGCTCTGACTAGGTTTTACCTCTTCTCTGCTTCCCGTTGCTCTGACTAGGTTGTACATCTTCTCTGTTTCCCGTTGCTCTGACTGGGTTTTACCTCTTCTCTGTTTCCCGTTGCTCTGACTGGGTTTTAACTCTTGTCTGCTTCCCGTTGCTCTGACTGGGTTTTAACTCTTGTCTGCTTCCCGTTGCTCTGACTAGGTTGTACCTCTTCTCTGTTTCCCGTTGCTCTGACTGGGTTTTACCTCTTCTCTGCTTCCCGTTGCTCTGACTAGGTTTTACCTCTTCTCTGCTTCCCGTTGCTCTGACTAGGTTTTACCTCTTCTCTGCTCCCCGTTGCTCTGACTGGGTTTTACCTCTTCTCTGCTTCCCGTTGCTCTGACTAGGTTTTACCTCTTCTCTGCTTCCCGTTGCTCTGACTGGGTTTTACCTCTTCTCTGCTTCCCGTTGCTCTGACTGGGTTTTACCTCTTCTCTGTTTCCAGTTGCTCTGACTGGGTTTTACCTCTTCTCTGTTTCCCGTTGCTCTGACTAGGTTTTACCTCTTCTCTGCTTCCCGTTGCTCTGACTGGGTTTTACCTCTTCTCTGTTTCCAGTTGCTCTGACTAGGTTTTACCTCTTCTCTGCTTCCCGTTGCTCTGACTGGGTTTTATCTCTTCTCTGCTTCCCGTTGCTCTGACTAGGTTTTACCTCTTCTCTGCTTCCCGTTGCTCTGACTGGGTTTTATCTCTTCTCTGCTTCCCGTTGCTCTGACTGGGTTTTACCTCTTCTCTGTTTCCAGTTGCTCTGACTAGGTTTTACCTCTTCTCTGCTTCCCGTTGCTCTGACTAGGTTTTACCTCTTCTCTGTTTCCCGGTGATCTGACTGGGTTTTACCTTTTCTCTGCTTCCCGTTGCTCTGACTAGGTTTTACCTCTTCTCTGCTTCCCGTTGCTCTGACTGGGTTTTACCTCTTCTCTGTTTCCAGTTGCTCTGACTGGGTTTTACCTCTTCTCTGTTTCCAGTTGCTCTGACTAGGTTTTACCTCTTCTCTGTTTCCAGTTGCTCTGACTGGGTTTTACCTCTTCTCTGTTTCCCGTTGCTCTGACTGGGTTTTACCTCTTCTCTGTTTCCCGTTGCTCTGACTGGGTTTTACCTCTTCTCTGTTTCCCGTTGCTCTGACTGGGTTTTACCTTTTCTCTGCTTCCCGTTGCTCTGACTGGGTTTTACCTCTTCTCTGCTTCCCGTTGCTCTGACTAGGTTTTACCTCTTCTCTGTTTCCCGTTGCTCTGACTGGGTTTTACCTCTTCTCTGCTTCCCGTTGCTCTGACTGGGTTTTACCTCTTCTCTGTTTCCCGTTGCTCTGACTGGGTTTTACCTCTTCTCTGCTTCCCGTTGCTCTGACTGGGTTTTACCTCTTCTCTGTTTCCCGTTGCTCTGACTGGGTTTTACCTCTTCTCTGTTTCCAGTTGCTCTGACTAGGTTTTACCTCTTCTCTGTTTCCCGTTGCTCTGACTGGGTTTTACCTCTTCTCTGTTTCCCGTTGCTCTGACTGGGTTTTACCTCTTCTTCTCTGCTTCCCGTTGCTCTGACTAGGTTTTACCTCTTCTCTGCTTCCCGTTGCTCTGACTGGGTTTTACCTCTTCTCTGTTTCCCGTTGCTCTGACTGGGTTTTACCTCTTCTCTGTTTCCCGTTGCTCTGACTGGGTTTTACCTCTTCTCTGTTTCCCGTTGCTCTGACTGGGTTTTACCTCTTTCTCTGTTTCCCGTTGCTCTGACTGGGTTTTACCTCTTCTCTGTTTCCCGTTGCTCTGACTAGGTTTTACCTCTTCTCTGCTTCCCGTTGCTCTGACTGGGTTTTACCTCTTCTCTGTTTCCCGTTGCTCTGACTAGGTTTTACCTCTTCTCTGTTTCCCGTTGCTCTGACTGGGTTTTACCTCTTCTCTGCTCCCCGTTGCTCTGACTAGGTTTTATCTCTTCTCTGCTTCCCGTTGCTCTGACTAGGTTTTACCTCTTCTCTGTTTCCAGTTGCTCTGACTAGGTTTTACCTCTTCTCTGCTTCCCGTTGCTCTGACTGGGTTTTACCTCTTCTCTGTTTCCAGTTGCTCTGACTAGGTTTTACCTCTTCTCTGTTTCCCGTTGCTCTGACTAGGTTTTACCTCTTCTCTGCTCCCCGCTGCTCTGACTAGGTTTTATCTCTTCTCTGCTCCCCGTTGCTCTGACTAGGTTTTACCTCTTCTCTGTTTCCCGTTGCTCTGACTAGGTTTTACCTCTTCTCTGTTTCCAGTTGCTCTGACTAGGTTTTACCTCTTCTCTGTTTCCAGTTGCTCTGACTGGGTTTTACCTCTTCTCTGTTTCCCGTTGCTCTGACTGGGTTTTACCTTTTCTCTGCTTCCCGTTGCTCTGACTAGGTTTTACCTCTTCTCTGTTTCCAGTTGCTCTGACTAGGTTTTACCTCTTCTCTGTTTCCCGTTGCTCTGACTAGGTTTTACCTCTTCTCTGTTTCCAGTTGCTCTGACTAGGTTTTACCTCTTCTCTGTTTCCAGTTGCTCTGACTAGGTTTTACCTCTTCTCTGTTTTCCAGTTGCTCTGACTAGGTTTTACCTCTTCTCTGCTTCCCGTTGCTCTGACTAGGTTTTACCTCTTCTCTGTTTCCCGTTGCTCTGACTGGGTTTTACCTTTTCTCTGCTTCCCGTTGCTCTGACTAGGTTTTATCTCTTCTCTGTTTCCCGTTGCTCTGACTAGGTTGTACCTCTTCTCTGCTCCCCGTTGCTCTGACTGGGTTTTACCTTTTCTCTGTTTCCTTGCAGCGCTGTTTTGGATATATTGCAGTTTTCGTACGTTCTTGAGGTTCCAATAAGGAGGGCGTTGCAGTAGTCAAGCCTTGAGGAGATAAAGGCGTGGACTCTCTTTTCTCCATCTGACAGACTGTGTGAGGCGGAGCTTGGCAATGTTCAAAGGTGATAAAAGGAAGCCTCGCAGAGATGTTTAATGTGAGTGTCAAAGGTGAGATGGTGACTGTAGATGAAAGGGGGATGTTTTGGCCACAGAAGGAGATGTGTGTGATGGGGGATGACCGCACCTGGTGTGGGGTACCAACTAAAAGGGCTTCTGTTCTAGAGCTGTTTAGCTGAAGAAAGTTTTCTGTCATCCACACCTTTATCTCCTCAAGGCAGATGTTCAGTGAGGATGGGGATGAGGATGAAGATCCAGGTGGGGTAGCAGATGAGAATGGGCCTGTTTTAATGTATAGTTGTGTATCATCAGCATAGCCGTGGAATGCTATGCCATGCTGACTAATGACATAGGAACCGACCCGACGTGACCTCAGTCGTAGTCCATGAAATATGTTTGAAATCTAGAACCAACCACAGCCGACCAGGAGCCGCTGCAGAACTGCAGGGATTTCCTACTGAAACCCAGCGTACCATCAAATCCTGAAAATGTCATGTGCACGATCATTTTCAGATGTAATCTATGCATATCCATAGATTACAAGTAGGTACATTTCCTTTGTACATCCCAATAAACGTGGAGTCGAGAGCAGGTGTTGGGTATTCTCCTCCCTAACATCAGAAAGACCAAATATGACTCTGGGAGAAAAAGAAAGAATTTAACTGAGAACGAACTTGAGACTGTTTACAGGCAAAAATGTGTTTTATGGCAGCTGTCCTCCGGCATTACACGCAAACAGAGGAGAGGCGGTGAGGAGAGTGTGTGACGCTGCTGTGGAGTCAGAGTCGTGCACACAAGCTGAAGTAAGAAGCGCCTCGACATGAAGTTGGATGTGAAGCCAAAAATGGCTGCTCACCATCACCATGTGGCCAAAACCGGTGGAGGGACGGAGGAGAAAGGACCCCCCCGACTGGCCAGAAAGTCACCGCCATTGAGACGCTTTTTTCTTTCTTTCAGGGTGGTGGGAGTACCCCCGGGTGACTCTGATTGCTCCCAAAGTTAATACATATGTGAAATGTAAACATATTTGTTCATAGGCTACAGCAGCCTCCTCACAGCCCGATGTCACTGGAAATATTGGATCTGTAATGCTGCCGGCACACTACATGACTGTCACAGCTGTTGCCAATTTTGAAAAGACTGGGGTGTTCACACTAACAGTCAGTCATTTTCTGTATCGCTTATCCAGTTCAGGGTTGCTGGAGTCTATCCCAGCTATTAACAGGTGAGAGGCAGGTACACCTGGACAGGTAACCAGTCTGTCGCAGGACCAACACAGACAGACAATCATTCACACTCACATTCATTCCTAGGGGTAATTTAGAGTGACCAATTAACCTAACATCATGTCTTTGGATGGTGGGAGGAAGCCGGAGAACCCGGAGAGAACCCGCGCATACACGGGGAGAACATGCAAACTCCACACAGGAAGGAACTGTTGGAATTGTTCGAAACCCCCTCCCCAGCCGGGAATCGAACCAGCGACGTTCTTACTGTGAGGCTGCGGTGCTAACCACCACACCACCATGCAGCCCTCACACTAACCGACTAGATTCCATTGAATCATCCAAGATTGGGGATAACACATTTAACGCCTGTCTCCTCCACGAGATTCCAAACTACAAGATCTACTACAAGTTTCAAGTTTGTTCTCAGTTAAATTCTTCATTTTTCTTCACTTCCATAGTCAGATTTTGTCTTTCTGATGGTGCAGAGAGGAGAATCCCCGGTGCAGGGAGTACTCCAACATCTGCGCTCTATTCCACGTTTACTGGGATGTAAAAAGGAAAGTTACCAACTTAGATCCATGCATATGCATAGATTGCATCTGAAAATTATGTGCACATGACATTGTCAGGATTTGATCGTATACTGGGTTTCAGTGGGAAATCCACGCAGTACTTTGCACATGCGGCTGCAGCAGTTCTGCTGTGCAGCTCCCAGTCGGGTGTAGTTGGCTCTAGTTTTCAAACATGTTTCATTGACTACAACTGAAGTCGCCTCGGGTCAGTTTTTGTAACACACTTGGAGATCTGAGTCGCTTCCCCAGACACACCAAAAGATTTTTCTGCAGACTGAACCCAACTAGCCCCAGCTGGAGCCGACTATGCCCGACTGACAATCGTGGGTAAAATCGGGCAAATAATTGTGTAGTGTGCCTTGTTGCTTGTTGCGCCGCAAATTCACGTCAAACGCGCTTCCCAAAGCAAACGTGCGTCTGTACATTTACTTTACAAGTAATTTATTCATGCGAATAATTTTATTTGCGCCCGGTGTGAACACAGGGTAAGCTCAGCTCATGACATGTCCGACCTTCAGTGACTGGTTGTCCAGCTTGGTGGCGGTGCTCTCTGAGGTCAGTCCATGCAGGTGGTCCAGCAGAGCCTCCCTCTCCGTCCTGCCCTTATCCTCCATGCTCCGCAGCTGCTCAGTCAGCTCTGCCATCTGGCTGCCGAGGAAAAACACACATCTACCATCAGGTCACCTAGAAGGCCAGCTCTTTCTCTGACTGAACCCCATATACTGGTGTAATGATGCTGGGAGCTCAGCCCTCGCTGGACCAAAACCAGTAATCATGGCTGAGACAGCTACAGCCAGCAGAAGGTGGTGTCTTCCACCATCATCTCAGCGTTGTACTCTAGCCAAGGAGAGGAGGTGAGTACAGCGTAAAGATCTGAGTACATCTTCAGTCTGGGTGGAGAGTGAATGAAAAGCTGGACTCTTCATCAGGTCTGAGTGTCCGCAGTCATCATTTACAACGTTGACAGACAGGAACAGATACAAGAGCCGTACACCAGGGCTATGGATGAAGTACTCTCAGTAGAGTGATCTTAAGGCATGGAGTTCCTCAGGGTTCTGTACTTGGAGCTATACATTTCACGTTGTACTGCTTCCTTTAGGTAATACTATCAGACAGCATGGTGCAAAGGTTCAGTTCTATGCAGATGATACTCAGATATACTTCTCCATGAAGCCTGATCAAACCAAACGTCTTGAAGACCTGGATGACTGAACTGTCTCCTTCTGAACTCAGACTGAGGTTCTTGCCTTTGGACCAGAGAACCTCAGGAAGACTGTCTAGCTATGAAAGTACTCTGGATGGTATTATCTTGGCTTCCAGTACTAAAGAGAAAACCTTATTGTTATTCTGGACCAGGATCTGTCCTTTAAGTCCTATATGAAACAGGTCTGTAGGACCACCTTCTCCACCTACGTGATATTCCCAGACTGAGGAGCGTCCTCTCAGAGTGATGCAGGAAAACTGGTCCATGGACAATTACCTCCAGATTTGACCGTTACCTCCAGCAGCAGTTCAGCAGCTGGGTTTACCTGTTCAGCAGCTGGGTTTACCTGTTCAGCAGCTGAGTTCACCTGTTCAGCAGCTGAGTCTACCTGTTCAGCAGCTGGGTTTACCTGTTCAGCAGCTGGGTTTACCTGTTCAGCAGCTGAGTTCACCTGTTCAGCAGCTGGGTTCACCTGTTCAGCAGCTGAGTTCACCTGTTCAGCAGCTGGGTCTACCTGTTCAGCAGCTGAGTTCACCTGTTCAGCAGCTGGGTTCACCTGTTCAGCAGCTGGGTTTACCTGTTCAGCAGCTGAGTTCACCTGTTCAGCAGCTGAGTTCACCTGTTCAGCAGCTTGGTTTACCTGTTCAGCAGCTGAGTTCACCTGTTCAGCAGCTGGGTTCACCTGTTCAGCAGCTGGGTTTACCTGTTCAGCAGCTGAGTTCACCTGTTCAGCAGCTGGGTTCACCTGTTCAGCAGCTGGGTTTACCTGTTCAGCAGCTGAGTTCACCTGTTCAGCAGCTGGGTCTACCTGTTCAGCAGCTGAGTTCACCTGTTCAGCAGCTGGGTCTACCTGTTCAGCAGCTGGGTTCACCTGTTCAGCAGCTGAGTTCACCTGTTCAGCAGCTGGGTTCACCTGTTCAGCAGCTGGGTTTACCTGTTCAGCAGCTGAGTTCACCTGTTCAGCAGCTGGGTCTACCTGTTCAGCAGCTGAGTTCACCTGTTCAGCAGCTGGGTCTACCTGTTCAGCAGCTGGGTTCACCTGTTCAGCAGCTGGGTCTACCTGTTCAGCAGCTGGGTTCACCTGTTCAGCAGCTGAGTTCACCTGTTCAGCAGCTGGGTTCACCTGTTCAGCAGCTGGGTTTACCTGTTCAGCAGCTGAGTTCACCTGTTCAGCAGCTGGGTTCACCTGTTCAGCAGCTGGGTTTACCTGTTCAGCAGCTGAGTTCACCTGTTCAGCAGCTGGGTTCACCTGTTCAGCAGCTGGGTCTACCTGTTCAGCAGCTGAGTTCACCTGTTCAGCAGCTGGGTTCACCTGTTCAGCAGCTGGGTTTACCTGTTCAGCAGCTGAGTTCACCTGTTCAGCAGCTGAGTTCACCTGTTCAGCAGCTGAGTTCACCTGTTCAGCAGCTGAGTTCACCTGTTCAGCAGCTGGGTCTACCTGTTCAGCAGCTGAGTTCACCTGTTCAGCAGCTGGGTCTACCTGTTCAGCAGCTGGGTTCACCTGTTCAGCAGCTGAGTTCACCTGTTCAGCAGCTGGGTCTACCTGTTCAGCAGCTGAGTTCACCTGTTCAGCAGCTGGGTCTACCTGTTCAGCAGCCGAGTTCACCTGTTCAGCAGCTGAGTTCACCTGTTCAGCAGCTGAGTTCACCTGTTCAGCAGCTGAGTTCACCTGTTCAGCAGCCGAGTTCACCTGTTCAGCAGCTGAGTTCACCTGCTCAGCAGCTGGGTTTACCTGCTCAGCAGCTGGGTTCACCTGTTCAGCAGCTGGGTTCACCTGTTCAGCAGCTGGGTTCACCTGTTCAGCAGCTGAGTTCACCTGTTCAGCAGCTGAGTTCACCTGTTCAGCAGCCGAGTTCACCTGTTCAGCAGCTGAGTTCACCTGTTCAGCAGCCGAGTTCACCTGTTCAGCAGCTGAGTTCACCTGTTCAGCAGCTGGGTTCACCTGTTCAGCAGCTGGGTTTACCTGCTCAGCAGCTGGGTTCACCTGTTCAGCAGCTGGGTTCACCTGTTCAGCAGCTTGGTTTACCTGTTCAGCAGCTTGGTTTACCTGTTCAGCAGCTGGGTTTACCTGCTCAGCAGCTGAGTTCACCTGTTCAGCAGCTGGGTTCACCTGTTCAGCAGCTGGGTTCACCTGTTCAGCAGCTTGGTTTACCTGTTCAGCAGGGACAGCTCCGTCTCCAGCCTCCTCTTCTCCCTCTCCTCTTCTGCATAGCGACTCCTCCAGGCCTCGGCTGCTTCCAGGCCATCTGCCAGCTGCTTCTCCTGGTAAACACACCTGGAGTTACCTGTGCTGTGGGCGGAGTTACCTGTGCTGTGGGCGGAGTTATCTGTGCTGTGCGTGGAGTGTATCTGCAGAGGCGGTGTGTGTGAGGAGGAGCTACCATGTCCTGCAGCTGGAGGCTGAGCTGAGCGGCGGCGTCCTCACTGTGCTCGGCGCGCTGCTTCTGGGCTCGGGCGGCTTGTTTCAGAGCCTCCTGGCTGGCGCCGGCTCGCTGCTTCAGCCTCATCATTTGCTCCATCAGGTGCTCCAGCTCCACCTTCTGCTGGCTGCCAGCTCGCTCCAGGTTCTGGGAGAGTGACACCGGGATCCGGGTTAGAGGTTGAAGCCAGTCAGATGTGCGAGTGAAAGCAGAACCAACCTTTATTTGCACGGACAGACGGTTGTTCTCAGATTCTTTACGCCGTAACTGTCCTTGTAAACGAGCCCTTGTTGCCTCCAGACTCTTGGACAGATCCGCTGAGCTCCTGGCGCTATCCTGGGTTTAATCAGACAGAGTCAGTCTTCCACATTTCTCAACTTTGTTTCTCATGGCAAGAATCTGTGACTGAAAGATGTAATCCCTCAGAGAGACCTGCAGCTGGATCTGGACCAATCAGAGCCTGGAGAAGCTGCCAGTACCTTCTCAGTGTCCAGAAGTCTGCAGAGCTGATCAACCTCCCGCTCTTTCTCCCCGAGTTTCAACACAAGACGCTGTAAGAAGAAAAGAGCCAGAGGAAAACAGCATTTACACCAGCACCTGATGGATCTGTGACACCAAGAATGACAAAGGGGGTCCAACATAGACCTGGAGGGTGGACCTGATGAAGTGGATGCTAGTGTGTTTTCAAATGTAAAATCTAACACATCAGCCATTCCACCCTGTCCAGCCTTTCAGCAGTAAGCCATCCAGCCTGGAGTCAAGTCGGACTGTTCTCATTCACTGGAGATGTTCTCCCTCTGAAGATCCCAGTCGGGACTGGGATCACATTCCTGTCTCAGGATCCTTTAACTTGGTTGGTACGCCAGATTTCCCTCCTCAGTAAAAGGGTTGGGTACAGTAATGACCTTGGTCTGCCCAGAGACCAAGTTGACTTCATTATGATTGGCTATAACATTATTTAGAGAAACGAGGGTAGCCTGCCAATAGCTAGCAGGACAGGCAGTGAACAGCCTACGCAGAAAGATAACCCAGATTAAGGGGGGGATTGGGTAGCCCAGTGGTAGTGTTGTGGGCCTTGGCGCGGAGGACCTGTGTTCGAGTCCCTGACACGACATTCAGGTGAACCACTGTGGACCCCTGAGCAAGGTCCCTAACCCCCACCAACTGCTCCCCGGGCGCTTTCAGTAGCAGCCCACTGCTCTCTGGTACTACTGTACAGAGATGGTGAAATGCAGAGCCCTAATTTCCCCTTGGGGATGTAAACAGTATATCAAAAAGATAAAAAGATAACCTACGCAGATAGATAACCTATGTATAATGATGACCTACGTAGAAAGATAACCTACATAGAAAGATGACCTACGCAGAATGATAACCTATGAAGAAACCATTTCTGAACAGAGACACAAAGCTGACCGTCCATAAACAGGGACTCTGACATTCACATGGCCTCATCAGTGCAAAAGATCATGTTATACCCCCAAAACCACAGAAAAGGGAAAACTGATGTCTTGGCACCTTTAATAAATAATCCATACAAGGTGAAAACATAACCTGCCTGGCAGCAATGCATAAATCAGATGCAACAGCTTCCAGTCAGAGATGAATGTGTTCAACTCACAGCGTTTTCTGCCTCTGTGTCCGTCAGCCTCTTCAGTAAAGTGCTCTTCTGCTCCGACAGCTGCACACAATCCACCTACACAACAGACACAACAGACACACACACACGCTTTGACATAATGCATTCCCTCGCCCCTTTCACACACACACACACACGACACTTAGTTGCCTTTTTATTTGGAAACAACATTTACGTGGAATTAATTTCTCTCCATCATTCTAACTAAAGTGTATGGAGTAAACGTCACAGGCCAGTTTCACGTCTGTTCTGGAGTAAATCTTTTAGGATCCCCTCGGTTCCCAGGACAGGAGACTGTCCACATCATCCCCACATGCTCACATAAATACACACACACACTGTCCAGCTGGTGCAGTCAGAAGTATGTCAGTGATACTTTAAACAAGTTCACATTTCCAGAGTTAATGGTCTGCACGTTGCTTAGAAAGCTGAGCATGAGCTCCGTGTCTGCTGTAGTCTGCAGGTCTGACTGTAGTACTGTGGTACCTGCACCTATCTGTAAAAGTTGCCTCTCTAAACTATGCACGACCCCGTCGCTGGTTAAACTCTTCACTATCCTTCTCTGACATCTGTCATGGCCCCTTGAATGCTAGTTTCATGAGCACTTGTGCATCCTGAGGCTGAAATCTGGCAAAAGCAGGTTGATCCGAGCAGATTTAGTCGTGTTTCCCTGTGAGCTGCTGCTGAACGTAAGACGAAGAAGAAGAAGCAATCTGACCAGACCGAGGAAAGAGAAAAACAAACTGCCTGTGGGAGGTTCTCCAAATGAGCTCTGAGGACATGATGAGCACACACATGGATATCTATAATCACTAGATCTCTTATGGTGGCTGAGCAGCATCATCGGCGGCCATCTTACCACAGGCAGCTTTCCCTCGGTTCTCTGGTTTCTGAATGAAGGAGATGATCTCCACAAATAAAAATAATCATATTTTGCTGCAATCTTGCTGGATTTACAAACAGTTTGGTTTCTTACAAATGTTATTAACGTGGCTATAATTCTGGATGCTTCAACATGTGAAATTACAGCATTTCTTTTTGAAAAACGACTATCATGTAGCACAGATGTGCATCACGGCTAATAGCTAGCCTACTTGCGCAAGTAATAAAGCTGAGACCACAATTAGATCTTTAATTAAACATCAGTGACGATTTTATGATCAACCCTTTTGTTTAAATTACCGTCTTTGGTTGTAGTGTGATTAGGTGTTAGCAATGGGATTAATTGATGTTAGCAATGGGATTAATGAAAGTAGATCACGAAGAATGAATGAAATTATTTATAAGAGATTACAAACTGAAGATACAGTTGCTGCACTTGATAAAGATTTGATGTTGCAAGATTGGAATAGTGTTTATAGGGAGAAAGATGTGGACATGGCATATAGTAATTTCATTGATATATTTAAATTATTATATAATAAAAACTGTCCAATCAAAATGATTAAGAGAAATTATAAATTTAATAACCATCCATGGCTAACCAGGGGATTAAAGAAAGCTTGTAAAAAGAAAAATGATCTTTATAAAAAATTTATCAAATCAAGAACAGGCGATTCAGAAAAAAGATATAAAACTTACAAAAACAAGTTAACTGAAATAATAAGGGCTAGCAAAAAAACATATTATCGGAAATTATTAAATGAGAATAAGAATGATATAAAAGGAGTTTGGAATATATTGAATAGATTAAGAACAGGTGGGGCAAAAAAAATTACATATCCTGAATATTTTATTGATAAGCATGGTGATAATTATGATATGAATGAGGTAGTTAATAGAATGAATGAATTTTTTGTGAATGTGGGACCAGAGTTGGCGGCAAAGATCCCGGACCAAGGGAGAGATACCATGAGTGGATCACTGATAGAGATTAATTCTCACTCCATGTTTCTCTCAGCAGTAGATGAGTTGGAGGTCAAAACAGTGGTAAATTAGTGTAATAACAAATGCTCTACTGACTGTGATGGTGTTGATATGACATTGGTCAAAAGAATTATCAATGGCATTTCAAAACCACTAACATACATTTGCAATTTATCATTTCAAACCGGCAGTTTTCCACAGAGGATGAAAACAGCCAAAGTTATACCACTTTTCAAGCAAGGGGATAAACATATGTATACAAACTACAGGCCAGTATCACTCCTTCCACAATTTTCAAAAATTCTGGAAAAACTTTTTAAAAAAAGACTTGAAAACTTCCTGAATCAATTTGAAATCTTAAACCAGAGTCAATATGGATTCAGAGCAAATGGTACAACTTCAATGGCAATAATGGAAGCAGCAGAGGAAATAACTAAGGCACTTGATCAGGGAGAATATGCAGCTGGTGTATTCATAGATTTTAGAAAAGCATTTGATACAATTAACCACAAAATACTTATTAATAAGCTGCAGCAGTATGGCATCAGGGGAGTGGCACTGGACTGGATCAATAGCTATCTATCTGAGAGGAAACAGTTTGTAAAAATGTATGATTACATATCTGAGTGTAGGGAGGTTGCTTGTGGCGTCCCCAGGGGTCAGTACTGGGTCCTATATTATTTAACATATACATAAATGATATATTTCAAGTTTCAAAATTATTAAAACTGATATTATTTGCTGATGACACTACTATGTTATATGCTGGAAATGATTATAATGAAGTTATTACTACTATAAATAATGAATTAATTAAATTTAAAGAATGGATGAATCTAAATAAATTATCACTGAGTGTAGAGAAAACCAAGGTAATGATATTTGGTAATTATAAAAAGATAAGCAATGTACATATAAATATTGATCAAATAATTATTGAAAATGTAAAGGAAATTAGAATCCTGGGTATGATACTAGACAATAAACTCAGTTGGAAGTCCCACATCAGATACATACAAAACAAGGTGGCAAAAAACATTTAAATCATGAACAGACTTAAGCAGCTATTGGATCACCATTCACTTTTTATTTTGTATTGCTCATTAGTTTTGCCTTATTTTACGTATGGTATAGAGAACTGGGGAAACAAATATAAAAATGTATTAAACTCATTAGCAGTGTTGCAAAAAAGGGCAGTCCGTATCATGCACAGAGTTGGGTATCTGGATCACACAAATTCTCTGTTTTTACAATCAAGATTGCTAAAAATTCAGGACTTGGTTCACTTTCATACAGCACAGATAATGTTTAAAGCTAGCAGGCAGTTATTACCATTTAATATCCAAAATCTCTTCAGTCAGAGGGATTGAAGTTATCAGTTAAGGGGAAACATGAAATTCAAAATGCACTCAGTAAAAACAACTAGAAGGAGTTTCTGTGTGTCTGTATGTGGAGTGAAACTGTGGAACAGCTTGGAGGACAAACACAAGCAATCTCCTAATATACATATGTTTAAATCATTATATAAAAATATGGTCTTTAGTATGTATGAAAATGGAGGGTAATGATTACTTTTTATTAGCTCTAGTTATTGTAGTGATTGTTGATGTTATTACTATTATTATTATTATTGTTGTTATTGGTATTATTTTTTTTATCATTATCATTGTTATTGTTATCGTTGTCATTTTTAATAATGATTATAATGATAGGACTGGTAGTGGTATTGTGAGGATGGTAATTAACAGTATTAATGGTAGTAATTCTGTAATTATTGGTATTTGTTATTGGTATTATTAATTATATTATGTGGTGACATTATTGCTATTAGGACTATTGATAGAGATGATACTGTCTTTTTTCTTACAACTGGTGTTGCTCGATATAACTGTTATTGGTATATTTGATATCATTATATAGTAAATTTTATTCAGTGTTTTTTTTTTTTTTATGTAGCGAAGGGGTGGGATTAAATAAGCACCGGCTTCTTCCCACTCCTTTTGGACAAAGACATCTATTTTATTTATTTATTTTTTTCTCTTTGGAGCACTACTTTCTTTTGGTTTCTTGTTTGTTTTTAAATGTCTTATGTTCAATAAAGAATCAAAATCAAAATCAAATCAAAAAATCAGGTGGGGTGCGTTTCCCAAAACCATCGTAGTGAACAGATTAGCAGCTATGGTTTAAGTAAACGCGTCCTTCTCAGACAGACTAACATCTTTTCCACGACCACGGATGTGTCTTTCCACATGGTTGTTTAGGAAATGAGAAGCAACTCATTGCACCAGTTGGGGTTAAATAACTTGTTGCCAGCTGAAAGATAATCGCCCATCATGTAATTATCCAATAGGAGGCTCCTACCTATTTGCTTAGTTACATCCAGGTGGACACTTTTTTTTTGGCCAGGCAGTGTATATAGGAAAGAAAAAATGAGGAGACCACCCTTGCCAACAAAAAAATGGTTATGAAATCGAGTACCAACTGTGGTGTGAGTCATGTGACTAAAAGAGACAAAAAGACAATCTAGAATGTCTAAAAGATTTTTTTGGCAGCACAATGCCACTGATGTTGATGTAAGAACTTAAAGGGGAAGTTCAGGATTTTTGACGTAGGGCCTCATTTTCAAGTGAGCCAGAATACTACTGATCACTGAAGACGATTTCAACATATGTCATTCTGTTATTCTATTGACAAGTTTTTGTGGACTTTTATGGACCTTTTTGGCTCGGACCCCGGTGAACTCCATTATATGAAAGTTGGGGGGAAACGAGAAGCCTTCCTGATCGCCGGCTGCATTTGAGATATTAAAAAAGTGCTGCAGAGTCTTTCTCACCATGAGGGGAAGTGGAAGATAAAGTTACATCATTCTGTGAGTGGAATGTTCCTTTAAAGTCCATGGTTATAATTCCATAGTTATAATCATTAAATATGTAGTTTCATACCTACATCTCTGATATTTATAACAAAGTTATGCTTATTTAAAACGTCCATCATCATTAAAACCCAACACTGTAAGTGAGCGAGCTGTCTGTGGCAGGGATGCACCGATGCATCAGCTGGACATCAGTATCGGCCGATGTTTGCCTTGTTAACTGCCATCAGCCATCGGCTAATAGAAATGACATTCGCCAATGGCAGTGGCTGATTATTATATAGCCTATATATACATATATATACAGGGGGTGGACAATGAAACTGAAACACTTGGTTTTAGACCACAATCATTTATTAGTATGGGGTGGGGCCTCCTTTTTTTTTTTTTTTTGTAATACTTGTATGATCCCCGAGGGGAAATTAGGGCTCTGCATTTCACCATCTCTGTACTGTGACTGTCAGAGAGCAGTGGGCTGCTACTTAAAGCGCCCAGGGAGCAGTTGGTGGGGGGTTAAGGACCTTGCTCAGGGGTCCACAGTGGTACAACCAGGAGTCGTGTCGGGGAATCGAACCCGGGTCCTCCGCGCCCAAGCCCACGACGTTACCAGTGGGCTATCCACTCCCCCTTCTGCGGCCAATACAGCGACAATTCGTCTTGGAAATGACATCTCCAAGTCCTGAACAGTGGTCAGAGGGATTTTAAGCCGTACTTCTTGCAGGATAGAGGCCAGGTCACTACGTGATGCTGGTGGAGGAAAACGTTTCCTGACTCGCTCCTCCAAAACTCCCCAAAGTGGCTCAATAATATTTAGATCTGGTGACTTTGCAGGCCATGGGAGATGTTCAGCTTCACTTTCATGTTCATCAAACCAATCTTTCACCAGTCTTGCTGTGTGTATTTGTGCATTGTCATCCTGATACACTGCACCGCCTTCAGGATACAATGTTTGAACCTTTGGATGCACATGGTCCTCCAGAATGGTTCGGTAGTCCTTGGCAGTGACACGCCCATCTAGCACAAGTATTGGGCCAAGCGAATGCCATGATATGGCCGCCCAAACCATCACTGATCCACCCCCATGCTTCACTCTGGCCATGCAACAATCTGGATGGATCCTGATCCCCGGATGTGGGGAAAACAGTAAAGTGGACTCATCAGAGAACAATAAATGTTTCACATTGTCCACAGCCCAAGATTTGTGCTCCTTGCACCATTGAAACCGACGTTTGGCATTGGCACGAGTGACCAAAGGTTTGGCTATAGCAGCCCGGCCGTGTATATTTACCCTGTGGAGCTCCAGATGGACAGTTCTGGTGGAAACAGGAGAGCTGAGGTGCACATTTAATTCTGCTGAAGATAAATGAAGATTGGCCACCAGGCTGGTCCAATTCAGCCATGAAACCTCCCACACTAAAATGGCAGCTGTTTCAGTTTCATTGTCTAACCCCTGTATATATTTATATATATATATACATATATATATATATATATATATATATATATATATATATAATAATGATTTACATGTGTCATCCACACTGTGCTTAAGAAAAACTCTTTTTCCCCTCTTTTTTGGGCGGGTGGGGGGAGATACTGGTAGAAAGCATCCACGCACTTTCCTCATGTGCCAATTTTTTACCGTTTTAGAAAAAGATCAGCGTTATGCAGTTTGCAGTACATGCTCCACAAATATTTTTTATTGGGCCGTGAAAATAATCTTCTCACTGAGTATGTTTTTGTTTATTAGGCTAAAACCACTCAATTTTGTTGGGCAATATACTGAAGCATCTTTTTAGTGATTATCAGTCCCAGGTGTTTGAAAAGTTTTCAGAAAAGAGCTTGTTATAACTAATGTCAACCACAAAGTGACATTAAAGGTTGTTTCTGTTTCATAAATTGGTCTGATTGAATTTGTGCTCATTCAAGGACAAACTGATGAAGAGCTGAAAGACTGTAAATTTCTGTGGCACAAAGGAAGTAATAAATAAAAATAGAAAACATCGGCCAAGTTGTTATGTTAAACATCGGTATCGGCCCAGACTTTCACTATCGGTGCATCCCTAGTCTGTGGTAAGATGGCCGCCGTGTGCGGACGTTCAGCTCCGTTGGCCGACAGTGCAGGTGAGTTTTTCAGCCATTATAGATGTGTAACATACACGCGTGTGTATGTTCATGCAGACTAGCCCTCCTGTGATTGGCTGACATACTTGTGGAGCCTGGGAGACCCCCCCCCCGGACACACTACCTGGGACTGATGCTGCTCCCTCAGAAGCGTGCGCAGCGTTCGGTTCGTGGCCTCAAACGTCTGCAGCTTCTGCAGCAGGAGCTGCTCCTGATTGGCTAAGACGGCTGCAGAGCCCGGCAGCTTCTTCAGCGTGAGGAAGAAGAGCAGGGACAGGTTACTGGCCGTCCGGGCCGACGGGGAAGCCGTCAGCTCGTACTCACGTCTCTGCCGGCGCTGCACAGTCTGGAGACGCCGTCTCTGAGGTGAGAGACGTGCTGGGCGGCGGCGGCGCCGTCAGACTCCGCCTCCGCCAGCTTCCTGAGCAGAGCCTGCTGCAGCCTGAAACACAGGACAGCCTCATGTCCCCGTCCTCACCGTCACCAGCTGCTGACCTTACAGCTGGACATTCACCTGTTAGCGTGCGTCCTCTCCGGGGAACCGTCCGTCTCCGTCTCTGTGTCCTCCAGCTGCCGTCTCTGCTCAGAAACCTCCTGACGCTCCAGCAGATGCTCCCTCTGCTGCTCCACCTGAGCCACGTCCACAGGACAGGACACCAGGGTTCAATGTAAGACCTTTAAGACCTTTACAAATTCAATATAAGACCGACAAAAATTAAAAAATAAAAACTTTTAAATAGAAATTTAAAACAGGATATGTCAGAAAAAGTCTACACATGAAGCACCAATGAGATGAAAGTGATCATAACAGATGGGTTATGGGTAAAAATCTGCTCCCAATATCATGAAGGGATCAAGAGCCGAACATGGAGACAATCTGACTGGAAAACAGGAATAAGGTTTGTTGGGACTCCGCTGAGGACTTGCATGATAAAAAGTATCCATACAGACACATGCTGGAGGAGAGTGTGGCCGAGCTGGTGACCACACCCACATCTTCTGGGACTGTCCCCAAGACATGTGTGGGACAATATTAAGAAAACAATAGAGGACGTCTAAAGAACGGATCTTCCTCTGAACCCACTCTGGTTTGTCCTGGACCTGTTTCCTAATCATCAGTAGCGGAGAGGTAGATACCTCAGAGTGCAGGTCTAAAAAAAAATTCATAAATATATATGTGTATATATATATATATATATATATATATATATATATATATATATATGGGATGTTGAATGTAGGCTTTTTTTTTATTGATATCCAATATCAACTGATACACATCTCTGCACTACCATATATCAGATACTAGCAGGTATTAGATACTACCATATATCAGATACTAGCAGGTATTAGATACTACCATATATCAGATAGTAACAGGTATTAGATACTGCCATATATCAGATAGTAGCAGGTATTAGATACTACCATATATCAGATACTAGCAGGTATTAGATACTACCATATATCAGATACTAGCAGGTATTAGATACTACCATATATCAGATAGTAACAGGTATTAGATACTGCCATATATCAGATAGTAGCAGGTATTAGATACTACCATATATCAGATACTAGCAGGTATTAGATACTACCATATATCAGATAGTAACAGGTATTAGATACTACCATATATCAGATACTAGCAGGTATTAGATACTACCATATATCAGATACTAGCAGGTATTAGATACTACCATATATCAGATACTAGCAGGTATTAGATACTACCATATATCAGATACTAGCAGGTATTAGATACTACCATATCTCACTGGAGACGGTTTCAACATATTTCATCCCATTATTCTCGTTCCAGCAGGTTGCTGATGCTAATGCTAATGCTAGTGCAAGTCAATAGGAATCTCCTAGCCTGTCATTAATAACAATCTTATCTTCTCCACAGAAGATCCGAGCAAATCATTTCTAACTTCAGACTATCTGTGTAAATGCCGCATTAACAGAATAATGTTACAATCAAACTAACCTGCATTTCGTTGCATTTTGATTGTTGCTGCTGAGAAACTTTACAAAGTTTTACTTCCTGTATTTGGCAGCAGTGATGTCATCTGTTGCTACATGCATGAAGGAATCTGATTACACAAATATAGTCAGAACTACGACCTCGTCTGAAAGGCATGAGGATATGTCGGATTTTGAAGATGATTTCTCCGTTTTTTTCTTCAAACTAACTGTTACCATGTCTCTATGAACCAGAATACACTGATAAAGGTAGTAATACTACCACACAGAAGCTAAGTATACCATTCCACAGCTGATGAGAAACTAGTTCCTCGATACGTAAAGCAACATTTGTCATACAAGGCTAGTTTTACTAGTTTAACACAAGAGTTTACTGGTTTAACACACCAGTTTACTCGTTTACACTCGAGTTCATTAGTTTAACACAAAACATTTTTATACATCAATGGATCAATATAAAACAAAACAATGTCATTAAAATCTTCCTCTGAAAATTGTCATTTTCTTTTTTAAATCAATTTCCATGACTGGAAAATTGTTCATCATTTTCCAGGTTTTCCAGGACGTGTGGGAACCCTGGATATGTTGAAACTGTCTTCAGTGATCAGAAGAACCCTGGCTCACTTGGAAATGAGACCCTATGTCAAAAATCCTGAACTTCCCCTTTAAGTAAAAATGTTCTCGCGTTAAATAAGACACTAGAATAATTCAGAAGTAAAAGTGTTCCTTCCTAAAGCAAAGTAACCTTCCAACACTAATGTCTGTCTGTATCCTGCCATGACACTGATGCTCAGACATGAGGAGACTTTTATGAGGAAAACAGAGAAAAAATTTGAAGTCATAAAAACAAGTAGTTGTCACGAGATCTGTAGTTTAATCTCGTACAACACTCGTACAGCAGAAATCTGAGCCTCTCAGGAAAACGGACACAATCAGCTTCTGATTTATCAGCGTTTTCTGTGTGACCGACGCCTCTCAGGAATGAATAAATGTAAAAATGAAGACTTGTCTCAGTCAAATTTAAGACCTTGGATGAAAAGTTTAACATTTTAGACATTTTCAGACTTTTTCAGACCCTACATGAACCCTGGAACACACACACACATGCTCCAGCAACCTCCCTTATAAGAGTTATTATCCACACGATACACCATCTATCCTCCATCTGCTGCCACTGGGGCAGAAAATACAGGGGGGAAAAGTACTGAACACGTCAACTTTTTTCTCAGAAATATATTTCTAGTAGAGCTACTGACATGAAATTTCCACCAGATGTCAGCAACAATCAAAGTAATGCACACATACAAAGAAATGCTAACATTTATGTCCATAATTGAAGTTATGTGTAATATAGTGAAACAAGGAATAAGTATTGAATACAATTCAAGAAATTTATTTACTACTTAGTGTAAAAACCTTTGATGGTGGTTCCAGCCTCCAGACGCCTCCTGTACGGAGAAACCAGTGGAAAACGTTGCTCACGTGTGATTTTGGTTCATTCTTCCACAAACTGCCTTCAGATCTTCAAGGTTCCGGGTCTCTTCTGTCAACTTGGATCTTCAGTTCTTTCAGGTCGGGTGACTGACAGGTCCGTTCTAGCAGCTTCATCTTCTTCTTCTTAAAGCAGGTGAGTGTTTCTGGTCCGTTCTAGCAGCTTTATCTTCTTCTTCTTAAAGCAGGTGAGTGTTTCTGGTCCGTTCTAGCAGCTTTATCTGCTTCTTCTTAAAGCAGGTGAGTGTTTCTGGTCCGTTCTAGCAGCTTTATCTTCTTCTTCTTAAAGCAGGTGAGCGTTTCTGGTCCGTTCTAGCAGCTTTATCTTCTTCTTCTTAAAGCAGGTGAGCGTTTCTGGTCCGTTCTAGCAGCTTTATCTTCTTCTTCTTAAAGCAGGTGAGCGTTTCTGGTCCGTTCTAGCAGCTTTATCTTCTTCTTCTTAAAGCAGGTGAGTGTTTCTGGTCCGTTCTAGCAGCTTTATCTTCTTCTTCTTAAAGCAGGTGAGTGTTTCTGGTCCGTTCTAGCAGCTTTATCTTCTTCTTCTTAAAGCAGGTGAGTGTTTCTGGTCCGTTCTAGCAGCTTTATCTTCTTCTTTAAAGCAGGTGAGTGTTTCTGGTCCGTTCTAGCAGCTTTATCTTCTTCTTCTTAAAGCAGGTGAGTGTTTCTGGTCCGTTCTAGCAGCTTTATCTTCTTCTTAAAGCAGGTGAGTGTTTCTGGTCCGTTCTAGCAGCTTTATCATCTTCTTCTTAAAGCAGGTGAGCGTTTCTGGTCCGTTCTAGCAGCTTTATCTTCTTCTTCTTAAAGCAGGTGAGCGTTTCTGGTCCGTTCTAGCAGCTTTATCTTCTTCTTCTTAAAGCAGGTGAGTGTTTCTGGTCCGTTCTAGCAGCTTTATCTTCTTCTTCTTAAAGCAGGTGAGTGTTTCTGGTCCGTTCTAGCAGCTTTATCTTCTTCTTCTTAAAGCAGGTGAGCGTTTCTGGTCCGTTCTAGCAGCTTTATCTTCTTCTTCTTAAAGCAGGTGAGTGTTTCTGGTCCGTTCTAGCAGCTTTATCTTCTTCTTCTTAAAGCAGGTGAGTGTTTCTGGTCCGTTCTAGCAGCTTTATCTTCTTCTTCTTAAAGCAGGTGAGTGTTTCTGGTCCGTTCTAGCAGCTTTATCTTCTTCTTCTTAAAGCAGGTGAGCGTTTCTGGTCCGTTCTAGCAGCTTTATCTTCTTCTTCTTAAAGCAGGTGAGCGTTTCTGGTCCGTTCTAGCAGCTTTATCTTCTTCTTCTTAAAGCAGGTGAGCGTTTCTGGTCCGTTCTAGCAGCTTTATCTTCTTCTTCTTAAAGCAGGTGAGTGTTTCTGGTCCGTTCTAGCAGCTTTATCTTCTTCTTCTTAAAGCAGGTGAGTGTTTCTGGTCCGTTCTAGCAGCTTTATCTTCTTCTTCTTAAAGCAGGTGAGTGTTTCTGGTCCGTTCTAGCAGCTTTATCTTCTTCTTCTTAAAGCAGGTGAGTGTTTCTGGTCCGTTCTAGCAGCTTTATCTTCTTCTTCTTAAAGCAGGTGAGTGTTTCTGGTCCGTTCTAGCAGCTTTATCTTCTTCTTCTTAAAGCAGGTGAGTGTTTCTGGTCCGTTCTAGCAGCTTTATCTTCTTCTTCTTAAAGCAGGTGAGTGTTTCTGGTCCGTTCTAGCAGCTTTATCTTCTTCTTCTTAAAGCAGGTGAGTGTTTCTGGTCCGTTCTAGCAGCTTTATCTTCTTCTTCTTAAAGCAGGTGAGTGTTTCTGGTCCGTTCTAGCAGCTTTATCTTCTTCTTCTTAAAGCAGGTGAGTGTTTCTGGTCCGTTCTAGCAGCTTTATCTTCTTCTTCTTAAAGCAGGTGAGTGTTTCTGGTCCGTTCTAGCAGCTTTATCTTCTTCTTCTTAAAGCAGGTGAGTGTTTCTGGTCCGTTCTAGCAGCTTTATCTTCTTCTTCTTAAAGCAGGTGAGTGTTTCTGGTCCGTTCTAGCAGCTTTATCTTCTTCTTCTTAAAGCAGGTGAGCGTTTCTGGTCCGTTCTAGCAGCTTTATCTTCTTCTTCTTAAAGCAGGTGAGCGTTTCTGGTCCGTTCTAGCAGCTTTATCTTCTTCTTCTTCTTAAAGCAGGTGAGCGTTTCTGGTCCGTTCTAGCAGCTTTATCTTCTTCTTCTTAAAGCAGGTGAGTGTTTCTGGTCCGTTCTAGCAGCTTTATCTTCTTCTTCTTAAAGCAGGTGAGTGTTTCTGGTCCGTTCTAGCAGCTTTATCTTCTTCTTCTTAAAGCAGGTGAGTGTTTCTGGTCCATTCTAGCAGCTTTATCTTCTTCTTCTTAAAGCAGTTGAGTGTTTCTGGTCCGTTCTAGCAGCTTTATCTTCTTCTTCTTCTTAAAGCAGGTGAGTGTTTCTGGTCCGTTCTAGCAGCTTTATCTTCTTCTTCTTAAAGCAGGTGAGCGTTTCTGGTCCGTTCTAGCAGCTTTATCTTCTTCTTCTTAAAGCAGGTGAGTGTTTCTGGTCCGTTCTAGCAGCTTTATCTTCTTCTTCTTAAAGCAGTTGAGTGTTTCTGGTCCATTCTAGCAGCTTTATCTTCTTCTTCTTAAAGCAGGTGAGCGTTTCTGGTCCGTTCTAGCAGCTTTATCTTCTTCTTCTTAAAGCAGGTGAGTGTTTCTGGTCCGTTCTAGCAGCTTTATCTTCTTCTTCTTAAAGCAGGTGAGCGTTTCTGGTCCGTTCTAGCAGCTTTATCTTCTTCTTAAAGCAGGTGAGTGTTTCTGGTCCGTTCTAGCAGCTTTATCTTCTTCTTCTTAAAGCAGGTGAGTGTTTCTGGTCCGTTCTAGCAGCTTTATCTTCTTCTTCTTAAAGCAGGTGAGCGTTTCTGGTCCGTTCTAGCAGCTTTATCTTCTTCTTCTTAAAGCAGGTGAGCGTTTCTGGTCCGTTCTAGCAGCTTTATCTTCTTCTTCTTAAAGCAGGTGAGCGTTTCTGGTCCGTTCTAGCAGCTTTATCTTCTTCTTCTTAAAGCAGGTGAGTGTTTCTGGTCCGTTCTAGCAGCTTTATCTTCTTCTTCTTAAAGCAGGTGAGTGTTTCTGGTCCGTTCTAGCAGCTTTATCTTCTTCTTCTTAAAGCAGGTGAGTGTTTCTGGTCCGTTCTAGCAGCTTTATCTTCTTCTTCTTAAAGCAGGTGAGCGTTTCTGGTCCGTTCTAGCAGCTTTATCTTCTTCTTCTTAAAGCAGGTGAGTGTTTCTGGTCCGTTCTAGCAGCTTTATCTTCTTCTTCTTAAAG
The DNA here is from genome assembly GCA_023101725.1 of Atherinomorus stipes. Lineage (NCBI taxonomy): Eukaryota > Metazoa > Chordata > Actinopteri > Atheriniformes > Atherinidae > Atherinomorus > Atherinomorus stipes. The sequence goes on along the minus strand of JALJCO010003374.1, from coordinate 196,716 downwards.
CAGGTGAGTGTTTCTGGTCCGTTCTAGCAGCTTTATCTTCTTCTTCTTAAAGCAGGTGAGTGTTTCTGGTCCGTTCTAGCAGCTTTATCTTCTTCTTCTTAAAGCAGGTGAGTGTTTCTGGTCCGTTCTAGCAGCTTTATCTTCTTCTTCTTAAAGCAGGTGAGCGTTTCTGGTCCGTTCTAGCAGCTTTATCTTCTTCTTCTTAAAGCAGGTGAGTGTTTCTGGTCCGTTCTAGCAGCTTTATCTTCTTCTTCTTAAAGCAGGTAAGTGTTTCTGGTCCGTTCTAGCAGCTTTATCTTCTTCTTCTTAAAGCAGGTGAGTGTTTCTGGTCCGTTCTAGCAGCTTTATCTTCTTCTTCTTAAAGCAGGTGAGTGTTTCTGGTCCGTTCTAGCAGCTTTATCTTCTTCTTAAAGCAGGTGAGTGTTTCTGGTCCGTTCTAGCAGCTTTATCTTCTTCTTCTTAAAGCAGGTGAGTGTTTCTGGTCCGTTCTAGCAGCTTTATCTGCTTCTTCTTAAAGCAGGTGAGTGTTTCTGGTCCGTTCTAGCAGCTTTATCTTCTTCCTCTTAAAACAGGTGAGCGTTTCTTGGCTGTGTGGTGGGATGGTCGTCTTGCTGAAAGATCCAGCCTCTTTTCATCTTCAGCAGATTCTGGTCCAGAATGTCTCTCTACTTTCCTCCATTCATTCTTCCTTCATCATATGAAGTCTGCCAGTACCACATGATGAAAAACAGCCCCCACCATGATGCTCCCACCTCCAAACTTCACTGTTGCTATGGTATTTTTGGTGCCGTTTCTCCTCCAAACATGTTGTGTCTTATGACATCTGCAGAGTTCAGTTCTGGTCTCATCTGACCAGACTATGTTTTCCAGAACGTCATGGGTTTGTCCAGATGTTGTGTTGCAAACTTCAAACCAGCATCAACCTGCTTCTTCTTCAGAAATGGAGTCTTGCGTGGTGTGCGTGCATGAAGGCCATGGCGGTTGAGTGCATGACCTTGTTTTCTCTGAAACAACTGTAGCTGCTGGTTCCAGGTCTTTCTGAAGCTCTCCACGAGTGGTCCTGGGCTGTTGGAGAACCTTTCTGATGATTGTTCTGACTCCTCTGTCTGAAATCTTGTGAGGAGCACCTGGCCGTGGCCGCTTTATGACCATGCCGTGTTCTTTCCACTTCCGGATGATGGTCCCAATGGTGCTCACTGGAACTTTCACAAGTTTACAAATGCACCTGGAACCAATGCCATCAGTGTGTTTGCAATAAAAGGTTGCGCAGGTCTTTAGACAGCTCTTTGCTTTTACCCATCATGCAATGCTTCTTGTCTGACACCTTGGTGATGAGAAACCTTTTAAAGGCATCAATCAGGACTAAAGCAGCTGATATTACTTTGCTCTGATGGGGGACAGGATTACTTTCTAAATACTGACAGACTCCAGCTGCTTTCTTTGCTTTCAGATCTTTTTGTCTCCATTTCTTCATGTGTTCAATACTTATTCCCTGTTTCACTATATTACACATAACTTCATTTATGAACATAAATGTTAGCATTTCTTTGTATGTGTGCATTACTTGGGTTGTTGCCAACATCTGGTGAAAATTTCATGTCAGTAGCTCTACTAGAAATATATTTCTGAGAAAAAAGTTGACTTGTTCAGAAATCTTCAACTGTCCTCCCCCACAGACGGGGGTGCTGGGGTGTGACGTCCTGGCTGGGGACTCAGATCCGCTGAGAACCGGCCAGGAAGGGAGCGTACCTCGTTCTTCAGGTTCCTGACTTCCGTCAGCAGGCTGTCGATCTTCCTCTCGTACGCACCGACGTGTCCTTGCAGGAAGTCCTCCTCTGACGCGAGATCGGCCAGTCGCAGCGGGGACGGGTCGGGACCTGGCTCGGTGAGGGGGGGCGTGATCTCCAGGCGGTGCGTGGGTCCCTGTGTGACGGACACGCTCTCAGTAACGGAGCAGACATGTCAGCACGGTGAGGATGACGAGGTCAGAGTTACCTCCCACACGTACGAAGCTTCCCTCGCCGAGGCCGGCCCGGGTACCCGAGTCTTTACCCTGGCTGTGGGACCGAGGTCCACCCTGGTGGTCCTGGACTTCCCCTGAAACACGAGGACACGATGACATCACACCTGCAGCAGGTGAAGGACTGTTACCTGAAGAATGTCTGACCCGAGGTGTCCGGGACGGGCTGGTCCTCAGGCTCCCCACATGGACGTGCACCGGTGTGGCCTCACGGATGTGCACGTGAAGGGGCGGTGAACTGGATCGAGCTGCCATTCTCCTCTGTGAACCAGGAGGTTATTATTATCCCAACGCACACGCCCATGTTAGACTGGGACATCAGCAGACGTGAACGTCCCCGTGGCTGACCACATTCTACTGTTTTACAGTCTTCATCTAAGGAGGTGATCAGCAGAAATGTCTGACAGATTCACCAACAGTAAATAACAAATACAGAACATTTCACTGGATTAGAATATTCTGACAAATTTAAAAAACACACTCTCAAACACACACACATTAAATATATACATGCAGACAGATTCAGTCGTCCTCAAAACTATCGACATCCTCCAATTAAAGAAAAAGGCTAAATTCACAACAGTAACAGAAATAAGAAACTAAAGAAACTAATAATTAATAAAAAATTACAAAATTATAATTTAGTGAAGGAAAATATTGCTTTTGAATTGTGGTTGAAAACAATAATTTAAAAAAAACGTATAGACAAAACTGTCTCAGACACATCAGAGCATCTTTCATGAACATGGACCAACATACCTGTCAGCAGGTGCAGACGTCTGATTGGACGTTACAGAAACACCTGATTGCAGTGATTGTCACAGACAGATGCTCAACATTTTAGCTTCTGAGCCCCATCATGCTTGTTTACTTGTTTTATTTTTTGTTTGTGTGTGTTTGTTTTTAATATTTCTTTCCAACCGATTTTTCACTTCATGTCATTTTGTTTTATTTTCCTGATCATGTCTGGAGAAAAGTCAGTAAGATACTGGAATAACCACGCATTATGTCCTTATTTCTATGATTGTAATGGTGTCACAGTTAATTCCCTGTATCTGTCCGACAAAGACATTACTAACAAATATATATATATATATATATATATATATATATATATATATATATATATATATATATATACATATATATACGAATGTGAGTGTGAATGGTTGTCTGTCTCTCTGTGTTGGCCCTGCGACAGACTGGCGACCTGTCCAGGGTGTACCCCGCCTCTCGCCTGATAATAGCTGGGATAGACTCCAGCAACCCCCGCGACCCTGAACTGGATAAGAGGTACAGAAAATGACTGACTATATATACATACATATGTATATATATATATATATATATATATATATATATATATATATAACACATATATATATATATATATATATATATATATATATATATATATATATATATATATATATACACACATATATATATATATATATATATATATATACACATATATATATATATATATATATATATATATATATATATATATATATATGTATGTATGTATGTATGTATGTATGTATATGTATGTGTATAATGGCCAAATCAGTGCAAAAGTATCCCTCTTTAAGACCCAGTAAAAACAAACTCACATTTATGGGATTTAATCAGAGAACAGCGCTTTCGTGTAGCATCAACTCAGCTAACAACAAACCGTAACAGCGGCGGCTGAAGAATGAATAAATTTCTCAACTTACCATGGAAGAAACTAGAAAGTAGAAGTCTAAAGCTTCAGATTATATTCATTAGATCTACTCTGTTAGTTATTTGGCGAGTTTCGTGGCTGGATTAACAGAAAAAGTCGGTTGAAGTACAAGCTTGGTAAACTTCCACAATTAGTTAAGCTAACTCTGTGCGGTTGGTCAGTTTAAAGCACGTGATCTATTTTCTGCTGGTGATTGGACCAGAGACACGTTTCTTAGCAACACATTCCGAAGCGCTTGGAACAGGGTTTCGTTTTTTTGTTTTTTTCAAACTTTATTTAACAAAGTTATCACGGCGGGACAACAGGTGAAAAAAAGATTTCACACACAATCTGCAACATTAGAACCATTAGAACCATTAGAACCAATCCCGAACCAGCCAGAGTTCAGAAATGGACGAAAACATTTATTACAGAAGCGCTTTCCTGAAGAAGATGAAGTTGGTTTGTTTTTCTGAATAAACGAGATAATTTTTTTTTACAAAAAGATAAAAACATTCTGGTTTTCTAAATTTACGGAAGCGTATTGCATTCACCTGAAAAAAATAAAATTGGTCTGTTTTTCTGAATTAACGAGATAATTTTTACAAAAATGAATAAAAACTTTGTTTTTCTGAATTAACGAGATAATTTTTACAAAAATGAATAAAAACATTCTGTTTTTCTGAATTAACGAGATTATTTAAAGTAAATACATTAATAAAAATATTCAGTTTTTCTGAATTAACTAAATAATTTTTACAAAAAGCGCCCTGTTTCTATGAATTAACGAGATAAACTGTGGAGAGAAGAAGAGAGGAAACTTGCTTGACATAGTTGTCGCCCAGGGTTAGACACAGCAGCATCAACTCGTTCATTCAGGAAAACAGAACATTTTTATTCATTTTTGTAAAAAATTATCTCTTTAATTCAGAAAAACAGAAGGATTTTTATTTATTTTTGTAAGAATCATGTCGTTAATTCAGAAAATCAGACCAATTTCAATTTTTTCCAGGTGAATGCAATACACTTCTGTACTCTACACTTCAATGATGTAGTTTGAACTGTTTTCCATGACATCAGACCATTTACTCAGAAGGAGCCCCCCCCCCCCCCCGCTTTTTATCTTAGTGATGAAACCAGAGACTTCAATGTTATTTCAGCCAATCAGAGTCCTTCAAACACTCACAAATGCTGAACATCCAATGAAGGAAACAATCTTTTCTTCTTTCATGTGAGGTTATCTGAGCGTGAAAGAGTCTCACATTTGTCATTTTGGTGTTTGTTTGTTTTCCAGCATTGTGATCAGTCAGATCACATGATAATAATTTAGCTCAGTCTTTTGCAGGGAATTTAGTTCCCTCTCTGTAATGCTGCCATTCCAGTTCAAACTGGAGTTTTTCACACATTTTTTTGCATTTTACCTTGAAACAACTTCTCATTGAGCTTTTTTAATTGTGGTTGCTATAATCTATGCTTAGGTCTGCTCTGTATACCTAATAATAACCTGCCACCTACAGGCTAGTTTTTACTTATTTTAACCCACTTTTCAGTTTTAGGCAGTGGGAACATTGTGTGTACAAACTGGAACTTAAAGGGTTAAAATTTTGAAACTCATTTGAAACTCAGAGAGGTAGAGAGAGAGAGAGAGAGAGAGAGAGAGAGAGAGAGAGAGAGAGAGAGAGATTAGAGGTGAAGCTGACTGTCTGCAGTCCCTCGCTGGGCCTCCAGGTGGCGCAATCACACTCCAGGAGGAAGAGGAGCGGGACTGTGAGGAAGCGGAAAGAGGAGAAGAAGAAGGCGCAGCTAGCTGCTAGCTGCTAAGCTGCTAACCGTGTCAGCGATGGCTCCTCTGGATCTGGATAAATACGTGGAGATCGCCAAACACTGCAGATACTTACCGGAGAACGACCTGAAGGTGAGCTGGCGCGCGAGCAGGAGCGGCTGCAGGACTGCGACCAGGTCTGCCTGGGTCCAGTCCTGGACCAGGTCTGCCGGGGTCCAGGACTGGGACCAGGTCTGCCTGGGTCCAGTCCTGGACCAGGTCTGCCGGGGTCCAGGACTGGGACCAGGTCTGCCTGGGTCCGAGACTGGGACCGGGTCTTCCTCCAGACTGTGTAACGGGTCCAGGACTGGAACCAGGTCTGCCTCCAGACTGAGGAGCGGGTCCAGGACTGGGACCAGGTCTGCCTCCAGGCTGTGGAGCGGGTCCAGGACTGGACCAGGTCTGCCTCCAGACTGTGGAGGGGGTCCAGGACTGGACCAGGTCTTCCTCCAGACTGAGGAGGGGGTCCAGGACTGGGACCAGGTCTGCCGGGGTCCAGTCCTGGACCAGGTCTTCCTCCAGACTGAGGAGGGGGTCCAGGACTGGGACCAGGTCTTCCTCCAGACTGGGGAGGGGGTCCAGGACTGGGACCAGGTCTGCCTCCAGACTGGGGAGGGGGTCCAGGACTGGGACCAGGTCTGCCTCCAGACTGTGGAGGGAGTCCAGGACTGGGACCAGGTCTGTCTGGGTTCAGTCCTGGACCAGGTCTGCCTCCAGACTGAGGAGGGGGTCCAGGACTGGGACCAGGTCTGCCTCCAGACTGAGGAGGGGGTCCAGGACTGGGACCAGGTCTTCCTCCAGACTGGGGAGGGGGTCCAGGCCTGGGACCAGGTCTGCCTCCAGACTGGGGAGGGGGTCCACATGTTTCCTGCATGTGTTTATGGAAGACCTCAGTGAGTGAACGGTACCAGTAAACCCAGCAGGGTAACCTGACTGGTGCTGCTGGGTTCAACTCTGATCAGAGTTAATCCTGATCCACACCTGGACCGTTTCATGATGTCATCGTTCACCTGCTCCTCATTCACTTCTCCGTCAGGTAAAACTGCCAGTCAGGGAACCTGATACGATAACCGGTGAATCTCAGCTCCAAAAGGCCGATACCGATTACCGATACCACTCATGCATACCTGACAATGACATGTTAACCGAACCAAAAAGACTTTTTACTCTTTAGATGAAGAAAAGTTTGTTTTCCAGAGAAAAAGCTGCTGGATTACAGAAAAAATCATCATCACCATTATCACGGTTCATATTCAAATCACGATTATTCTAATGATTGTTTTTATTAACGTTTCTCTTTTTGTCAAAAGACAGTTGAGTGATAATTTGTGCAAAACGCTCAAATTTAAAATGGGCTACAAATATGCACCTTACAGCAGTTTTACAACGTATAAAACATTATATGAATAAAATAAATGTACTTTAAACATCAAATAAATGTGGAAAATGTAGAAAAACACGTTTCCAAAATAAACGATGTTTCCTGCTGTTCTGCACTTTCTCTATATTTGAAGAAAAAAATAAATATGTAAAAAAATATTCAAAGATAAACTTTAATGGATGTAGTTTAGCGGCTTCTAGTAGGGATGCACGATATTGGAATTTTGGCTGATATCCGATATTTTAAACTCACGTGGCCGATAACGGATATTGATCCTGATATTAAAGGTGCAGTGTGTAACAAAATCAAAGGTCAATGACAGAAAAACGTAATGTCTAATTCAAAACTGTGTTTCTATTGATGTTATTGTTTCACTAGAATAGCTGTTATATGTTTATTTCCATTTCTGTGTACTTGTGGGGGGGTCCACAAACATGGAGGCCGCCACATTTGTCTCCCCTGTTTTACTACGATGTCCCTGAATGGACACTGGTGAAGTGAGACGTCTGAACCGTGAAACTGCTGTCGGCCTGGTTTGAAGGGAGTTGGACTGTTCGGGATCAGTAACGTCTTCAAATGTGTCACACGTACGTGAAGTCCAGCCATAGCTGCACCTGAGACCACCGACCCACCCACACATGAAAACACCTGCATGTCCAGGAGAATATTGGCCACTGACGGCCACCGTACATTCACTACAGTGCTGGAATATGACGTTTTTGCTGTACCCATCTTTGCCACTAGATGTCAGTAATTCTCACACACTGTACCTTTAAAGCTGGAAAATAAATGATGTAATATTAATTACTCGTGCAAAATTAGAAACAAAAGTCAGACGTAATGCCAGTTGTGACTAAACTAACAGCACATGTGAGTTATATCCTGTTAGTTTAGTTCCACCTGGAGTTTCTGCTCCCTGAGGAAAAAACAAAACCCAAACCAGGAGATATGTGGTTATTTACAGAAATGAGCGAATAAACTCTGCTCACACAGAAGAAGTTTTTCTTTTTTAGACTTTAGAAACGCCGGCCTGATCCGTTAAATATCGGTTGGGTGGCTGATGTCCGATATTGCGTTTTAAAGCCGATATAGGCCGATACCGATGGAGGGCGGATCATATCGTGCATCACTATTCTAGGTTTATTTTAGGACCCTCAAGACAGAATGTTGAGATGAATTTATGATACAAACAATTAGGCTGATATTCTTTGCACCATCCGTCTCCGTGTCTCAGTGTCTCCATGTCTCCGTGTCTCTACCGTACGTATTGAGGTAGTGGTGGTTTAACTACCACAGTAGTGTGGGAGTTCCAGGCTTGGTGCCCCTGGTAGTCTGCAGTGGTGGGAGTTCCAGGCTTGGTGCCCCTGGTAGTCTGCAGTTGTGGGAGTTCACAGGCTTGGTGCCCCTGGTAGTCTTCAGTGTGGGAGTTCCAGGCTTGGTGCCCCTTGTAGTCTTCAGTGTGGGAGTTCCAGGCTTGGTGCCCCTTGTAGTCTTCAGTGTGGGAGTTCCAGGCTTGGTGCCCCTGGTAGTCTTCAGTGTGGGAGTTCCAGGCTTGGTGCCCCTGGTAGTCTGCAGTGTGGGAGTTCCAGGCTTGGTGCCCCTGGTAGTCTTCAGTGTGGGAGTTTCAGGCTTGGTGCCCCTGGTAGTCTGCAGTGTGGGAGTTCCAGGCTTGGTGCCCCTGGTAGTCTTCAGTGTGGGAGTTTCAGGCTTGGTGCCCCTGGTAGTCTGCAGTGTGGGAGTTTCAGGCTTGGTGCCCCTGGTAGTCTTCAGTGTGGGAGTTTCAGGCTTGGTGCCCCTGGTAGTCTTCAGTGTGGGAGTTCCAGGCTTGGTGCCCCTGGTAGTCTTCAGTGTGGGAGTTCCAGGCTTGGTGCCCCTGGTAGTCTTCAGTGTGGGAGTCCCAGGCTTGGTGCCCCTGGTAGTCTGCAGTGGTGGGAGTTCCAGGCTTGGTGCCCCTGGTAGTCTGCAGTTCCACCTTTAAATGAGCGGCCTGGTTGCTGAACGTGTCATCGGTGAGCTGGTGGAGGACGTCTTCCTCGTCCTCCTCCTCCTCAGCCGTGTGCTTTCTGTGCAGAGGCTGTGCGACTACGTGTGCGACCTGCTGCTGGAGGAGTCCAACGTGCAGCCGGTGGCGACCCCGGTGACGGTCTGTGGAGACATCCATGGCCAGGTAGGTCTGCGAAGCTTCCTGCTGTCTGAGCGTCACATGACCCGGCTGCTTTCACTGACCGACTGCTCTGCGTCTAGTTCTACGACCTGGGCGAGCTCTTCAGGACCGGAGGCCCGGTCCCAGACACCAACTACATTTTCATGGTGAGAGGCTGTTCTTCATCCTCGTGCAGACCCGTGCCGCCTGCTGAACCTCTGAACGTGTCTGCTTCCCCGTCCTCCTGCAGGGGGATTTTGTAGACCGGGGCTATTACAGCTTGGAGACGTTCACGTACCTGCTGGCGCTGAAGGCCAAGTGGCCGGACCGGATCACGCTGCTGCGAGGGAACCATGAGAGCAGACAGATCACGCAGGTGTACGGCTTCTACGGTACGTACGAACAGATCACGCAGGTGTACGGCTTCTACGGTACGTACGAACAGATCGCGCAGGTGGTACGGCTTCTACGGTACGTACGAACAGATCACGCAGGTGTACGGCTTATACGGTACGTACGAACAGATCACGCAGGTTTACGGCTTCTACGGTACGTACGAACGGATCACGCAGGTGTACGGCTTCTACGGTACGTACGAACAGATCACGCAGGTGTACGGCTTCTACGGTACGTACGAACAGATCACGCAGGTGTACGGCTTCTACGGTACGTACGAACAGATCGCGCAGGTGTACGGCTTCTACGGTACGTACGTACAGATCGGGCAGGTGTACGGCTTCTACGGTACGTACGAACGTATCACGCAGGTGTACGGCTTCTACGGTACGTACGAACAGATCACGCAGGTGTACAGCTTCTACGGTACGTACGAACAGATCACGCAGGTGTACGGCTTCTACGGTACGTACGAACGGATCACGCAGGTGTACGGCTTCTACGGTACGTACGTACAGATCACGCAGGTGTACGGCTTCTACGGTACGTACGAACGGATCACGCAGGTGTACGGCTTCTACGGTACGTACGAACGTATCACGCAGGTGTACGGCTTCTACGGTACGTACGTACAGATCGCGCAGGTGTACGGATTCTACGGTACGTACGAACAGATCGCGCAGGTGTACGGCTTCTACGGTACGTACGAACGTATCGCGCAGGTGTACGGCTTCTACGTTACGTACGAACGTATCGCGCAGGTGTACGGCTTCTACGGTACGTACGAACAGATCGCGCAGGTGTACGGCTTCTACGTTACGTACGAACAGATCACGCAGGTGTACGGCTTCTACGTTACGTACGAACAGATCACGCAGGTGTACGGCTTCTACGTTACGTACGAACGTATCGCGCAGGTGTACGGCTTCTACGTTACGTACGAACAGATCACGCAGGTGTACGGCTTCTACGTTACGTACAACGATCGCGCAGGTGTACGGCTTCACGTTACGTACGAACGATCGCGCAGGTGTACGGCTTCTACGGTACGACGAACAGACATCGTTTACGGCTTCTACGGTACGTACGAACAGATCACGCAGGGACGGCTTCTACGTACGACACAGATCACGCAGGTGTACGGCTCCGTTACGACAACGTATCCCGGGACGGCTTCTCGTTACGTACAACGTATCGCGCAGGTGTACGGCTTCTACGGTACGTACGAACAGATCATGCAGGTTTACGGCTTCTACGGTACGTACGAACAGATCACGCAGGTGTACGGCTTCTACGGTACGTACGAGCGTATCGCGCAGGTGTACGGCTTCTACGGTACGTACGTACAGATCGCGCAGGTGTACGGATTCTACGGTACGTACGTACAGATCGCGCAGGTGTACGGCTTCTACGGTACGTACGTACAGATCGGGCAGGTGTACGGCTTCTACGGTACGTACGTACAGATCGGGCAGGTGTACGGCTTCTACGGTACGTACGAACGTATCACGCAGGTGTACGGCTTCTACGGTACGTACGAACAGATCACGCAGGTGTACAGCTTCTACGGTACGTACGAACAGATCACGCAGGTGTACGGCTTCTACGGTACGTACGAACAGATCACGCAGGTGTACGGCTTCTACGGTACGTACGAACGGATCACGCAGGTGTACGGCTTCTATGGTACGTACGAGCGTATCGCGCAGGTGTACGGCTTCTACGGTACGTACGAACAGATCGCGCAGGTGTACGGCTTCTACGGTACGTACGAACAGATCGCGCAGGTGTACGGCTTCTACGGTACGTACGAACAGATCGTGCAGGTGTACGGCTTCTACGGTACGTACGAACGTATCACGCAGGTGTACGGCTTCTACGGTACGTACGAACGTATCACGCAGGTGTACGGCTTCTACGGTACGTACGAGCGTATCGCGCAGGTGTACGGCTTCTACGGTACGTACGAACGGATCGCGCAGGTGTACGGCTTCTACGGTACGTACGAACAGATCACGCAGGTGTACGGCTTCTACGGTACGTACGAACAGATCACGCAGGTGTACGGCTTCTACGGTACGTACGAACAGATTGCGCAGGTGTACGGTTTTTACGGTACGTACGAACGTATCGCGCAGGTGTACGGCTTCTACGGTACGTACGAACAGATCGCGCAGGTGTATGGCTTCTACGGTACGTACGAACAGATCGCGCAGGTGTACGGCTTCTACGGTACGTACGAACAGATCGTTCAGGTGTACGGCTTCTACGGTACGTACGAACGTATCACGCAGGTGTACGGCTTCTACGGTACGTACGAACGTATCACGCAGGTGTACGGCTTCTACGGTACGTACGAACAGATCGCGCAGGTGTACGGCTTCTACGGTACGTACGAACAGATCGTGCAGGTGTACGGCTTCTACGGTACGTACGAACGTATCGCGCAGGTTTACGGCTTCTACGGTACGTACGTACAGATCACGCAGGTGTACGGCTTCTACGTTACGTACGTACTCCGGGGCAGCGGTCTGGTTAAGCTCAGCTCTGTGCTGATGGAAACGTCTGCTCTGCTCTCCAGATGAATGCCAGACCAAGTACGGGAACGCCAACGCCTGGAGGTACTGCACCAAGGTGTTCGACATGCTGACTGTGGCAGCGGTAAGTCTGATGAGTCCGTCTGGATCTGGTCCTCTAACGTCTCCGTTACATCAGAGAGCTCATAGCTGGACTTCAGCCCCCCCAGACCAGTCCCTGACCCCGTTTACGCTCTGCAACAATGTTCTTATAGCTGCCGATTTGATGTCAAATGTTTGTATCTGGTTTTCCAGACATGTTGGAACTCACTGACCATGATTTTGTGTTGTACAGCACTTTGTTCTGCTGCTATGTTGTTTTTAAAGTGCTTTAGAAATAAATATGGTATGGTATGATCACACAGTAGAAAAGGTAGGGTTACAATCCCCCCCCCCCCCCCCGAGTATTGATAGCATCTTAAGGCACAGTTCAACGGTGTGTTCGGACCAAACGTGATTTGGGTGTCTAAAACACGCCTGATGCCCAAAGTTTGATGCTGGTTCTGTGTGAATGGTGTGACTCTAAAAGAAAATGTAGAACGCCTGAAAGCTGTTTTTGGCAGCACAATGCTGCAGATGTTGATGGAAGAACTTAAAGGATCTTAAAGGAGTTCCTTTTATACGTGCACTTACTCACCTGTAAAGCTTCTTTTATACGTGCACTTACTCACCTGTAAAGCTTCTGCATCACTTTGAGTCCTTCAGAAGTTATTACGCTGAGTCGCCTTCGGTGAACGTCCAGTATCATGGTGGAGACGGGACATTATCTGCAGTTAAACTCCTTCAGTAACCAGATAAAAACCCACTGAGATCAAGACCTCTTTCACCAGGGTGACCTGGCCGAGACACGTCAGAATAAACAGAGCAAATAGACCAATACCAAAATGAAAATGTTGAAATGACTAAAATGATAAAGGGCAATAATTACAACAATCACTTAAAACGGTGACAGATGGAGAGTGAGAACACAGGTATAGTTGATATGTGATATGGTTTTTTACAGATTTGCAGAAAACGTTCAGTGAAACCAGAACCGACAGTTTCAGTTCAGCTTGTAAAGTGTCCCAGGGAGAGAAGCTGAAAGCTGTCTGTCCCTTTTCTATTCGCTCACGGGGAACAGAGAGACGGAACCTGTCCTCAGAGCATAACTGTCCACAGATCTCCCAATAAGAGAGACGGAACCTGTCCTCAGAGCATAACTGTCCACAGATCTCCCAATAAGAGAGACGGAACCTGTCCTCAGAGCATAACTGTCCACAGATCTCCCAATAAGAGAGACGGAACCTGTCCTCAGAGCATAACTGTCCACAGATCTCCCAATAAGAGAGACGGAACCTGTCCTCAGAGCGTAACTGTCCACAGATCTCCCAATAAGAGAGACGGAACCTGTCCTCAGAGCGTAACTGTCCACAGATCTCCCAATAAGAGAGACAGAACCTGTCCTCAGAGCGTAACTGTCCACAGATCTCCCAATAAGAGGGACGGAACCTGTCCTCAGAGCATAACTGCCCACAGATCTCCCAATAAGAGAGACGGAACCTGTCCTCAGAGCGTAACTGTCCACAGATCTCCCAATAAGAGAGACGGAACCTGTCCTCAGAGCGAACTGTCCACAGATCTCCCAATAAGAGAGACAGAACCTGTCCTCAGAGCGTAACTGTCCACAGATCTCCCAATAAGAGGGACGGAACCTGTCCTCAGAGCATAACTGTCCACAGATCTCCCAATAAGAGACGGAACCTGTCCTCAGAGCGTAACTGTCCACAGATCTCCCAATAAGAGGGACGGAACCTGTCCTCAGAGCGTAACTGTCCACAGATCTCCCAATAAGAGACGGAACCTGTCCTCAGAGCATAACTGCCCACAGATCTCCCAATAAGAGACGGAACCTGTCCTCAGAGCATAACTGTCCACAGATCTCCCAATAAGAGACGGAACCTGTCCTCAGAGCAAAACTGCCCACAGATCTCCCAATAAGAGACGGAACCTGTCCTCAGAGCATAACTGTCCACAGATCTCCCAATAAGAGACGGAACCTGTCCTCAGAGCGTAACTGCCCACAGATCTCCCAATAAGAGAGAACCCTCAAGCGTAACTTCCACAGATCTCCCATAGACGGAACCTGTCCTCAGAGCGTAACTGCCCACAGATCTCCCAATAAGAGAGACGGAACCTGTCCTCAGAGCGTAACTCTGCCCACAGATCTCCCAATAAGAGAGACGGAACCTGTCCTCAGAGCGTAACTGTCCACAGATCTCCCAATAAGAGAGACGGAACCTGTCCTCAGAGCGTAACTGTCCACAGATCTCCCAATAAGAGAGACGGAACCTGTCCTCAGAGCGTAACTGTCCACAGATCTCCCAATAAGAGAGACGGAACCTGTCCTCAGAGCATAACTGTCCACAGATCTCCCAATAAGAGAGAGAGAACCTGTCCTCAGAGCGTAACTGTCCACAGATCTCCCAATAAGAGAGACGGAACCTGTCCTCAGAGCATAACTGTCCACAGATCTCCCAATAAGAGAGACGGAACCTGTCCTCAGAGCGTAACTGTCCACAGATCTCCCAATAAGAGAGACGGAACCTGTCCTCAGAGCATAACTGTCCACAGATCTCCCAATAAGAGAGACGGAACCTGTCCTCAGAGCGTAACTGTCCACAGATCTCCCAATAAGAGAGACGGAACCTGTCCTCAGAGCATAACTGTCCACAGATCTCCCAATAAGAGAGACGGAACCTGTCCTCAGAGCGTAACTGTCCACAGATCTCCCAATAAGAGAGAGAGAACCTGTCCTCAGAGCGTAACTGCCCACAGATCTCCCAATAAGAGAGACGGAACCTGTCCTCAGAGCGTAACTGTCCACAGATCTCCCAATAAGAGAGAGAGAACCTGTCCTCAGAGCGTAACTGCCCACAGATCTCCCAATAAGAGAGAGAGAACCTGTCCTCAGAGCGTAACTGTCCACAGATCTCCCAATAAGAGAGAGAGAACCTGTCCTCAGAGCGTAACTGTCCACAGATCTCCCAATAAGAGAGACGGAACCTGTCCTCAGAGCGTAACTGTCCACAGATCTCCCAATAAGAGAGACGGAACCTGTCCTCAGAGCATAACTGTCCACAGATCTCCCAATAAGAGAGAGGGAACCTGTCCTCAGAGCGTAACTGTCCACAGATCTCCCAATAAGAGAGACGGAACCTGTCCTCAGAGCATAACTGTCCACAGATCTCCCAATAAGAGACACGGAACCTGTCCTCAGAGCGTAACTGTCCACAGATCTCCCAATAAGAGAGAGAGAACCTGTCCTCAGAGCGTAACTGCCCACAGATCTCCCAATAAGAGAGACGGAACCTGTCCTCAGAGCGTAACTGTCCACAGATCTCCCAATAAGAGAGACGGAACCTGTCCTCAGAGCGTAACTGTCCACAGATCTCCCAATAAGAGAGACGGAACCTGTCCTCAGAGCGTAACTGTCCACAGATCTCCCAATAAGAGAGACGGAACCTGTCCTCAGAGCATAACTGTCCACAGATCTCCCAATAAGAGAGAGAGAACCTGTCCTCAGAGCGTAACTGTCCACAGATCTCCCAATAAGAGAGACGGAACCTGTCCTCAGAGCATAACTGTCCACAGATCTCCCAATAAGAGAGACGGAACCTGTCCTCAGAGCGTAACTGTCCACAGATCTCCCAATAAGAGAGACGGAACCTGTCCTCAGAGCATAACTGTCCACAGATCTCCCAATAAGAGAGACGGAACCTGTCCTCAGAGCGTAACTGTCCACAGATCTCCCAATAAGAGAGACGGAACCTGTCCTCAGAGCATAACTGTCCACAGATCTCCCAATAAGAGAGACGGAACCTGTCCTCAGAGCATAACTGTCCACAGATCTCCCAATAAGAGAGACAGAACCTGTCCTCAGAGCGTAACTGTCCACAGATCTCCCAATAAGAGAACGGAACCTGTCCTCAGAGCATAACTGTCCACAGATCTCCCAATAAGAGAGACGGAACCTGTCCTCAGAGCATAACTGTCCACAGATCTCCCAATAAGAGAGACAGAACCTGTCCTCAGAGCGTAACTGTCCACAGATCTCCCAATAAGAGACGGAACCTGTCCTCAGAGCATAACTGTCCACAGATCTCCCAATAAGAGAGAGAACCTGTCCTCAGAGCATAACTGTCCACAGATCTCCCAATAAGAGACGGAACCTGTCCTCAGAGCGTAACTGTCCACAGATCTCCCAATAAGAGAGAGAACCTGTCCTCAGAGCATAACTGTCCACAGATCTCCCAATAAGAGAGACGGAACCTGTCCTCAGAGCGTAACTGTCCACAGATCTCCCAATAAGAGAGACGGAACCTGTCCTCAGAGCGTAACTGTCCACAGATCTCCCAATAAGAGAGACAGAACCTGTCCTCAGAGCGTAACTGTCCACAGATCTCCCAATAAGAGAGACGGAACCTGTCCTCAGAGCGTAACTGTCCACAGATCTCCCAATAAGAGAGACGGAACCTGTCCTCAGAGCATAACTGTCCACAGATCTCCCAATAAGAGAGACAGAACCTGTCCTCAGAGCGTAACTGTCCACAGATCTCCCAATAAGAGACGGAACCTGTCCTCAGAGCATAACTGTCCACAGATCTCCCAATAAGAGAGACGGAACCTGTCCTCAGAGCATAACTGTCCACAGATCTCCCAATAAGAGAGACAGAACCTGTCCTCAGAGCGTAACTGTCCACAGATCTCCCAATAAGAGACGGAACCTGTCCTCAGAGCATAACTGTCCACAGATCTCCCAATAAGAGACACGGAACCTGTCCTCAGAGCGTAACTGTCCACAGATCTCCCAATAAGAGAGAGAACCTGTCCTCAGAGCATAACTGTCCACAGATCTCCCAATAAGAGAGAGAACCTGTCCTCAGAGCATAACTGTCCACAGATCTCCCAATAAGAGACGGAACCTGTCCTCAGAGCGTAACTGTCCACAGATCTCCCAATAAGAGAGAGAACCTGTCCTCAGAGCGTAACTGTCCACAGATCTCCCAATAAGAGACGGAACCTGTCCTCAGAGCATAACTGTCCACAGATCTCCCAATAAGAGAGAGAGAACCTGTCCTCAGAGCGTAACTGTCCACAGATCTCCCAATAAGAGAGACGGAACCTGTCCTCAGAGCGTAACTGTCCACAGATCTCCCAATAAGAGAGCATGAAGAAGTCAAAAGCAGACCAAAGCAGGGTCATCCATGTAGCCTGATATGCATATGGAGCACGGATCACTGTGATGGTGAGGCGGCTACAACCAGTCATAAATCCCAGTGCACAATGGTTCACTGGAATCAAGGACTGGAAACAGCTGTCTGAAGTAACATATACACGACATTACCACGATCAAGTACAGGCAGAAAGTAGCTGTGATCAGAGCTTCCGAGCTTTGAGAGAGACGTTTGAAAGAAAGCTTCCCATCAATATTTAAACCCAGTGCCTGTAGCCGGTGACCTCTCGAGAACTTTGCCCCAGGCAGTTTTTAATGGGGGGGGGGGGGACGGCGTTTTCAGTGGGTGATCGGCGTTTTCAGTGGGTGATCGGCATTTTCAGTGGGTGATCGGTGTTTTCAATGGGTGATCGGTGTTTTCAATGGGTGATCGGTGTTTTCAATGGGTGATCGGTGTTTTCAGTGGGTGATCGGTGTTTTCAATGGGTGATCGGTGTTTTCAATGGGTGATCGGTGTTTTCAATGGGTGATCGGTGTTTTCAATGGGTGATCGGTGTTTTCAGTGGGTGATCTGTGTTTTCAGTGGGTGATCGGTGTTTTCAGTGGGTGATCGGTGTTTTCTGTGGGTGATCGGTGTTTTCAGTGTGTGATCGGCGTTTTCAGTGTGTGATCGGCGTTTTCAGTGGGTGATCGGTGTTTTCTGTGGGTGATCGGTGTTTTCAGTGGGTGATCGGCGTTTTCAGTGGGTGATCGGCGTTTTCTGTGGGTGATCGGTGTTTTCAGTGGGTGATCGGCATTTTCAATGGGTGATCGGCGTTTTCAGTGGGTGATCGGCGTTTTCAGTGGGTGATTGGCGTTTTCAGTGGGTGATTGGCGTTTTCAGTGGGTGATCGGCGTTTTCAGTGGGTGATCGGTGTTTTCAGTGGGTGATCGGCGTTTTCTGTGGGTGATCGGCGTTTTCTGTGGGTGATCGGCGTTTTCAGTGGGTGATCGGCGTTTTCAGTGGGTGATCGGCGTTTTCTGTGGGTGATCGGCGTTTTCAGTGGGTGATTGGCGTTTTCAGTGGGTGATCGGCGTTTTCTGTGGGTGATCGGTGTTTTCAGTGGGTGATTGGTGTTTTCAGTGGGTGATCGGCGTTTTCAGTGGGTGATTGGTGTTTTCAGTGGGTGATTGGTGTTTTCAGTGGGTGATCGGTGTTTTCAGTGGGTGATCGGTGTTTTCAGTGGGTGATTGGCGTTTTCAGTGGGTGATCGGTGTTTTCAGTGGGTGATCGGTGTTTTCAGTGGGTGATCGGTGTTTTCAGTGGGTGATCGGTGTTTTCAGTGGGTGATTGGTGTTTTCAGTGGGTGATCGGTGTTTTCAGTGGGTGATCGGCGTTTTCAGTGGGTGATCGGCGTTTTCAGTGGGTGATCGGTGTTTTCAGTGGGTGATCGGCGTTTTCAGTGGGTGATTGGTGTTTTCAGTGGGTGATTGGCGTTTTCAGTGGGTGATCGGCGTTTTCAGTGGGTGATTGGTGTTTTCAGTGGGTGATTGGTGTTTTCAGTGGGTGATCGGCGTTTTCAGTGGGTGATTGGCGTTTTCAGTGTGTGATCGGCGTTTTCAGTGGGTGATCGGTGTTTTCAGTGGGTGATCGGCGTTTTCAGTGGGTGATTGGCGTTTTCAGTGGGTGATCGGTGTTTTCAGTGGGTGATTGGTGTTTTCAGTGGGTGATTGGCGTTTTCAGTGTGTGATCGGCGTTTTCAGTGGGTGATCGGCGTTTTCAGTGGGTGATCGGCGTTTTCAGTGGGTGATCGGCGTTTTCAGTGGGTGATTGGTGTTTTCAGTGGGTGATTGGTGTTTTCAGTGGGTGATCGGTGTTTTCAGTGGGTGATTGGCGTTTTCAGTGTGTGATCGGCGTTTTCAGTGGGTGATCGGTGTTTTCAGTGGGTGATTGGTGTTTTCAGTGGGTGATTGGCGTT